>CP139504.1:335114418-335454052 GCA_021014915.2 Artemisia tridentata subsp. tridentata | reverse complement strand
ATTTAATTACTTGCACAATTTACTTTCAAGCTTCAAGTAAAAGTTCTTTTATGGTTCATTCAGTTTCATTAAGCTCTTACTTCTGTTCCAATAAGCTTATGTAAACTTCTAATAGCTTTTGTGAGCTTGTTCTAGTTTACATTCTGTTTAAATTCAAAAAAATCAAAAAAGTCAAAAGAAGTCAACAAAAAGTAAAAAATAAGCAGTTTTGGATGATCAGCAATCATAAGGACTTATAAGGCTTATTTTAGCTTAAGTGGCTTTCAGAAAAGCTCAGATGAGCATGATAAACCTATTTGAGTAAAGGGTATTGTAAGTTCTAATTTTCACCTTTCTTGCTTATTTAACAGCATATTGTTAAACTACGTATACTTGTGCTTATTTTCTGTTATTATTTGCCTTATTTGATTAGCAGTAGCCTAGCTTAGCTTAATATTGCTTTATCTTTTAGTCTTGTGTCTCAAAACAATTTTTAAAAGCCATTTTTATAACTTAAGGAGTGTTTGGCACAGAGCCCAAAATGGGTCAAAACCTGTTTCTACTGTTCATGTGCTACTTTCCCAACTTAGATGAGCTAAATTTGAGACTTATAAGCTGTTGTTAAGTTGTTTGTAGCTGTTTTAAGTAGTTTTGCATGTTTTTGTTGGATTTCCAAGTTTTTAGATTAATGACTGTTTTTAATGAGCTGATTAATTAGGAATTAGATTTAGGACTTGTTTTTGCTTTTTGTTTGTTCAATTAAGTAAATTAAGTGGATTTTCAAGACTTGGTAGCATTTCAGAAACTCTTGAGGTGTTTTAAGCCAATTCTGTACAAGTTCCTGTCACAGAACAAAAATGCAGTATGCATAGCCTTTTTTTAGTCATTTTTAGTGCTTAATCATAAGTCTAATTAGTTAAAAATCAAATTTCTAGCTCTTCAGTTGTAGGTTATTGCTGAATTTTCATATTTAGCTCATTTCCTAGCTTTTTGATAGCTTTAAAAATGGTTGATTGGACTTGCATACTGCTGATACAACAGTATGCAAGGCTGAAAAGCCCTTTTTCAAAGCTATGTTATAAGCTCTGATTAAGCTAATTTCAGGTTCTTCTAGTAATTTGGTGCTTGAGATTTTAGTATATCTAGCTTTTAGGGATTTTGAAGTTGAATTTAGTGCTTAAAATTAAGCTAGAATAAGCCTCTTTGGACTGTTTGTCCCCTGAGCAACAAAAGCCTGCACTCTCATTAGCCCTTTTTCCCAGCTTATTTATAAGCACTCAATGAGCTCTAGTTGGTCTGATTTTTGTTCTATTAGTTCCTTGGTGTATGATTGTCCTATTTTCTCAGCTTTTGTAGTTTTCCTCTTTGAATTTAGAGCTTTTTCATTAGCTTAAAAGTGCCCAGTTGGGGCTGTTTTGACCTGCTCCAGCTCTTAACTACTTAATTGAATTTTTGTGCTTATTTTCTTATTTTGTTGCCTTTTTCTGTCCCCTTTAGCTTATTTAGATTATAATCAGTCTACTTTAGCTTATTTCAGTCCTTTTTGTAGCTTAGATTAGCTTATAGCTTAATTTGACTTAGCCTTAACTTGTTTTTATAAAGTATGCTCTTTAATAGCTTATTTCTGTGCTTATTGTTAGTTTTCAAAAATAGTTGTAGTTATAAAAATTGCTTATTTTATTGTGCTTAATCAATTTGCAAAAAGAAAAGTTAAAAAATTAAAATAAAAAGGGAACTAGGGAAGTCAGGGGTGAGTGGGACTCGAACCCCTGACCTCAACCCAGTTCAACCTTCACCTCACCATACACAACCAACTGCGCCCTTGGGTCTTTTCTGCCCAAGGGTGTTTGCTAATTCCTTTTAACCAGTTTTCTTTACCTTTTGCTTATTTCCCCATTTTAGCTTAATAACTGCTTATTCGAATAAGCAGTTATCCCCCGTTTATTTTTCCTAGAATCTTATTAACATTAAGAACTTTCCTGTAATTTTTTAGATTTTTCCATCTTCATTTAGTATTTTTTATATATTTTTCTTTTAAAAATAGTTTTTAATTCATAATAAAAAATATAAAATTCAAAAAAATATAATTCTTTTTTCTAAAATTTTCTTTTATCATTTAGGATTTAGGAAAAATAAATTTACACCCGTATAGTTAATATTTCATCATTTCGCTTTTCTAGGCTCGGGATTTCCCGGTTTAAGATCGTTTTTGATTTTCTTTGCGTTTTTGCTCAATTATGATTTGTAGACTTATTTCTTATTCTTGTTAAGTTTTATGTAGCTTATGTATGCTTTCCGTAGTTGTAAATTTCATAATTTCCATTTTTGTTTTGAATTCCCTGTTAACGTTTTTAGTTTAATTTCGTTCGTGCTTTATTTTACTTTGTTTCTTTACTTTCCATAATTTAATTAGAATTAAAAACACAAAAAATCAAAATTCCATCTTTCAAGCACTTTAATTCCAAACCTTACACGAAATCCTTGATTCACACCTTGTCGATAAACGACCTGGGTAACACTTGCCCAATATCTCATATCGTATTCACGGGTTTTGCACGTTAACCTTTGTCCTAAAGGGTTGGCTTGTCAGTTCCCACGCCTTACGCATATATGATATTTTCACGTATACTCCCACACGGATCATTTACCACTTTATTTTCTGTTTAACTAGTTTAAATTAGTTTTAAGTAGCTTAAGTAGTAGTTTAAAAATCAAACTCTTGAAACTCGAGATTTTAATTTGCTTTCTAAGAAAATATAAAAATACAAAAAGAATATTCCCTCACCTTTAGACCTATCTCGTCATACACTTCGACCTTCACAACACTATTCTCCTAGAGAATGATCAGTCCCTCATGTCTTACCTATACTACACTACAACGGTTAGGTACACTGCCTAGGAGGATTGTAAAACTTAGTGGTTTTGCAAAATTCCGCATTAGCTACAAAAGGGAAAATCTGTTCAAGTAGACCAACGATGTTTGGTAAGATTTTCTATCGGAGAAAAGTATAGGGATGAAGTATGGTGTGATGTAGTTCCTATGGATGCATGTCACTTATTGTTAGGAAGACCATGACAGTTTGATAGATGGACCATCCATGACGGGTTGAAAAACACCTACTCTTTCGTCAAGGATGGAGGTATGATTGTTTTGGGTCCTTCAAAATTTTATGTTACTCCACGAAATTGTGAAGTAGAAGTTAGTTATTTGTTAGGAATATAAATATTCATATGAAGGTTCGGTCACCCCGAGCATCTAATTAGCATTTATATAGCTCGTAGGCTTATATATATTCGTTTAGTATTATTAGTAATATTAGTTTTATTAGATTAGTCGTATCTATATTTGTGGAGTGGGTCGGGGCTTTCCCCACTGTCAGCTCACTCCACAGCCCACTAGGGGCACACATATGTAGAAGTATAAATACCCCTTCCCACACTTGGGAAGGGTTGGAACTCTTGTAACATTTCACATAGTTAATCTTATCCAGGTTTCTCTCAAGAGTCTCCCTCTCTCTCTCTAACTTCTCTCTAAACTCAACCATGGATCTAATCTTCCATGAGCCAAGACCACCCGAATCAACCACACAATCAATATGGTTATTTCCTACAATTGGTATCAAGAGCCATGGTTACATCTTGGTCAGATCTGTGGTCAATGGCTGTATATTCGGTTGGTTTCATCTAACTCAGATCGGTGGGTTACATATACATATTATATATGTTACTTTGGTCAATGGCTGTATATTCGGTTGCTATAATTCTTTTTGTGGTCAATGACTTGATTTTATGAGCTATAATTCTTGGATCTAGCCCAGTTATTGAGTACATTTTTGTTGTCCATTCTTTTGTGAACATTAATTTTTTGCTACTCTTGTTCGAACGTATTGCTGGTCTAAGATTTTAGGAAAGTCGTGGCATTGGTTTGTGAAAGGCTTATTGTTAATGATTGTAATGGATCTTGCCGTAAACATTTTTTTTCCTTTTCTCGTTTCATACGTTTGAAAAAGCAACACCACAAGATTGATTTTTGCAGTTCTCTTTGTGGCTCGGTTAAGATTAAAAGTGTGGTTTTTTTGTGGATTGTTCTTGGCTACTGCTAGTGTTAAAGGGTGATTCTTGAATGCGGTTTGTTATGAAAGAGAAAAACCCAGATCCGGTTTTTAAGGAAAGTACGAAAGTGACAGCGTTGACCGGTCAAAGTTGCAATTTGACTCAGACGCGGTTTGTCTATTGGCTCACAGACTCGGTTTGTCTGTTTAACCCTGGACTCGGTTTGTCCATACAGTCACGAACTCGGTTTGTCCACACTATCATGAACTCGGTTTGTCCACACTATCATGAACTCGGTTTGTCATGGACTCGGTTTGTGTACATAAGGTGTACGCGGTTTGTGTACAATCACGAACTCGGTTTGTGTTTTGCACAGATGCGGTTTGTCTACCATTTCATCGACTCGGTTTGTTTGTCACTTGGTCAAACGGTCAAACGATAACAACAAAGACACAATCCTAAACCCAGTCAACAACAGGTTGCTAAAGTACCTTTTCTAAACAACAAACAACTGGGTGATATTCTATTCCCACAATAATCAACAGGTCAAATGTGGTCAACGAGATATCAAAACGGGAAGAAGCAATCACAGAGAAAGAATCATTTCGCAACACTTTCCTCAATCAATCCAAGAATCCTAATACTGCTTACAACAACAGCTCATTCGGATCAACAACTAATAACAAGACACGAAATCAAATCCATAACCAATACTAGTCTCATCGTCCTCAAAACCACAACTGTACCTAATCTATTCCCATCTCTACACAAGAACAAGACTCAAAACATAAACGTAAACAATTAAATCAAGATCTCAGTCGTTCCTTTCATTCGTGTGGTACATCAAAAACCATAGATCGCTAAAGACCTCATCACAAATGAATGAATCATCTTCATAGATCCATTTTGAAGCTAGCTTCGTTTTAATATCCGAATGATATAAAGAAAGATCTATAACAATAATGTTATACACCTTCTATTTATTCGTTTGCAAAAACAAAAAAAATCGAATCAAATACAACACATGATAATAACCTACCCGAGACCTTCTATAAAGATTCTGAAGCCGATTTAATTGTAAACCAAAAGGGGGTCTTTGTTGGTTGTGTTTGTGTTTGATCCGGATTGAGGATGATATGGTGATGAGTTCGATTATTAGATCTATTAGGAGATGAGATGGTGACAGTATTCGAGTGATTAGAAGAAGTGATGGGGGCGGGGTGTTGTGTTCTTAGGGTTTGGCATGAGATGGTGTAGGATGGGGGCTGTTAGTTTAAGATAGATGTGTTTAGGGTAAATGGGGGTTTAGGGTTATAAGCATTATATACCCGTGTGATTAGGGTTTGGATATTGGATTAGTGTTTTTGGGCTTTTGATATTACTAGATCCAAATAAAATGCTTTAACCAGTTTTAAATTGGAGTTAGTGATTTTTGGGCGGTTAATGGACTGGTTTCATAGTATGGATGATGGGCCGAGTTTAGTTGGTTGGACTGGGCTCAAAATGATTACTGAATCCGAAAATAATTGGAAATGTATTGGGCTGAAATCTAACACCAAATGTATTTTAATACATTGAGTGCACTATGGTATTTTATTTGGCAAAAAGAGTGGAGTTGGCTTACGTGGGCTTGGGTTAACTTTGAGCTTGAACAAGATGGACTAAAGGAATGATATTTCGGTCAGTATTCTCACGAGGATACACTTATCACGGCTGGCTATTTGGGTTTATGAATGTCAACGTGATTACCGAGCTGTGGATTTTGCCGCGTTGTCCTATTGGTGCCCGCTATTTAAGTGAGTCTGCAATTTGATGTTTATGATTTGAGTTACAGTTGACAAATTGCAATGTGATTAATTGTGATTTGTCAAGTTGTGTGTTTGACTTATTGCGACTTGACGGATTGCTATTTGACCAGTTACGATATGACGTTGCGAGTTAACACTTGCGATTTGACTAATTGTGATTTGGTTGATTGCAATCTGAATTGTTGCAAATTGACAATTTGTGACTTGGCCTGTTGCAATTTGATCAAGTTGTGATTTGACTTCTGTGACTTGAATTTCGAAGATTGGTATTGCACCTCACTCTTGGGTATTCTGGTTGATTTCACGGTTTCTCTTGTAGATTTTAGAAAATCCCGCGAAAGATTCGATTTCTCGGTTTAAATCTCAAGAGCTGTAAAATCACGTGAAATTAATATTGGACAAGTAGGCTAGACTTGGATGTAGACATAATGAAACTTACGGGGTTTGACTGCTTTTTCGGGATAAGTTTGGGCTTCAAGATCAGCAGGAATTGGGAAATTATGGTAACTTGGTTGGTTTGTTAATTCACGGGTTGGTGTACTTAGTGTCACAAACATCTCGGGGTGGATGGATGCACGATGTTTGATGACCCTTGCTCGGGCGTATTTATGGTGATTAGACCTGGATGTTCAAGAAGTGGATATATATACAATAAAGGATGGAAGGTTGGGTATATATCACTACCTATATTTAAAGGAGTTACGTTGTTGTGCTCAATATAGGTTCAAAATCACAATTTGCAATTTAAGGTGATTAGACTTGGATATTCACGAAGTGGATATATACAATTAAGGATGGAAGGTTGGGTATATATCACTACCTATATTTAAAGGAGTTACGTTGTTGTACTCAATATAGGTTATAAATCATAATTTAGTGCAAGCTTAAGTCGCGGACTTGTTCTTTATCAAGCTTCATCAAGTGATTGTTGTTTCTCAAGCTTCTAATGGGATTGTTGTTCAAGATCTTCTCAAGAGGTAGTCAGGCTTAAAGACAAGAGGTGATTTGTTTGGAGACATGTTTTAACCTCTTACTCACTTTAAAGTCATATGCATTTCATCAAGCGATTTTGGCATATTATGAGCTTCAATGAATTGTTAATCTACTAAACCATTGATGATGAGGAAAGCCAGGGGTTACTACAAGAGAGTCTTAATCACCATCTTCGTTGCAGTAGTTTCATTTGTCTCTTTCCATGTTTTGTGCCTGACAAATTCACAAACATCACGGACTCTCAGCTTTGGCAAAAAGGTCATTTCATGTCCTTTTTGAGGGTGAGAATTATCGCAAGTTTCCTAGAAGTTCCGTCTCCAGCGATGTGAATATTAGCGGTTCCGGTTACAGCAGGTCAGATCGTATCGGTTAAGTCTCCAGCGGTTTGAATCTTAGCAGTTTCGGTTACAGCAGGTCAGATCGTAGCGATTCAGGATTCAGTGGTTCAGTCTACAGCAGTTTGAAGCTTACTGTTGTGCAGTTAGTTCTTGAATTTACTTCTCAGATAAATCTCAAGAACTGTAAAATCCTGTACACAGTACGACAACTATTCCACATCCAAGTAGTTGGGTCAGACAGCTTTGTTTGATAGGACTGACTATGAGTCATGGGCACTTCTAAGAATTAGCGCATGTTTCTTCTCTTTTTGGCTAGTCAACATCACAAGATGATCACGAAGTTAATCTGGTATTCTTTATTTTGTGATTGAAGTTGAATTTCACGAAGGCGTCTACTTATTTTATCTTGAAGTCGGGGTTGGTTGGATGCATGACCTTCAATGATAACTTGCTTGTGCTTGAAATTTAAGTTGAAGACTTGGGTTATCTAGTTACCAGTTGTCGGGGTAACTATCACTTAAGAGTTATTGGAGTACTCAGTGTCACACGTCAATGACGTTGTCGATAATCGCAAGAGGTGTTAATGTCTCATACTTTGGTTGGGTATTGAGCACTCAGAGATTTGCTTGGAGCATTAATTCTCTACACCGTTCTTCCAACACTAGTGCAAGCTTAAGTAACAAATTTGGGGACTTCCACTTCAGTTTTTCAGTATTGGTATATCGGGTTTTCTTCATCGAGTGGTCACTAATCTATGTACAAGGTTGGTTAGTTGGCCAAAGGTTTAAAAGTTGTGATGTGATCTGTAATCTTCACAAGATATTCTTAACCCAAACTGATGTTCACCAAAACCAAATCAGTTATGCCACATTCAATCTGTTACTGTCTCACGGTTTCTTCTTGGTTTTATAAATTCCCGAGAAAGAACTTATTTCTCGGTTTAAATCATAGATTTGTAAAATCCCGTGATGATGGTCTATGCGCTCTTAACCATGATCGGGTTAAAACCATTATCAAAGTTCAGTTAAAGCATCATGAAGGGCTAGATTTGGGCATTAACCACAAGACGTGACTACGGCGTTGATTCATTATTATTTATTTGAGGCTGAAGTGAAATTTCATGGGTGCGTGTACTTAGCATCTGAAGATATCGGGGAGGTTGGATGAAGATTCTTCGAGATCATTGTTCGAGCTTTCAATACAATGACAAGGACTGGGATATCTAGTTATTTTTTCTTTCTCCCTATTACAAAATAACTATCACTTTAAGGAGTCACGTTGTAGTGCTCAGTGTCACACGCAGTTGTGGATATCCAAGAGGTGATGTACGTCTTATACTTGATGGTTGGTTGGTTGAAGAGTATAGAGTACTTAGGGATTCGATGTTGCACGAAGTCTCTACACCGCTCTTTGTCACGCATTAGTACAAGTTTAAGTCACAAGTTCGGGTTATATTACTTCAGTATCAAGTTCATCATATTGGGTTTTCTCCATCAGTGGTCACGACATCAAGCCGACAGAATGATAATGGGGTTGGTAACGAGTTAGATGAGAGAAGAAGTAAAGAGAGAGATAATGACGTTTGAACACAGCAGTTCAAGCCTCGTTCTTCATCAAATGACGTCTGTACAAGTCAGTGCAGGCCTCGTTCTTCATCATATGATGTCTGTACAAATCAGTGCAGGCCTCGCTCTTCATCAAATGACGTCTGAATACCTCAGTTCAGGCCTCGTTCTTCAAAGAAAAGAAAAGTGTACGCTTGAGTGCACTTTATCTTCAAAAGAAGAGGAGTCTTCTTATTTATGGCCATTATCATCAACAAGTTTCATGCTCTTTCCGTGCTTATTCAGTCTTCAAGTGGATCGGCGCACATTGGAGTATATTCTTATTCACTTGTTCAACCAAAAATTGCAGTTGACAGGCATATGCAATTTTTGAGGGGGGAAAGGGTGAATAAACAGCATGTCAGTCGTCAAGAACCGTCAAGTGGAGCTACTTACCGTTGATGGTATTCATATTCACTAGTTCAATCATCAAAAATTGCAGTTGGAAGGCATATGCAATTTTTGAGGGGGGGAAAGGGTGAATATTAATCTACATGTTGGTTGATGATTGAGAAATGGTCATACGACTCCTGAATACGTCAGTTCAGGAGTCGTGCAAACCATGGTTCTCCAACACTACTTCTTCTGTCTATCAAGGTGTTGAAGAACATGGTCATGGAATGCTAATCAACAAAGTCTCACGGGTTGGTCTAATCAGCAACAATGGGTTTCCAGTCAATGCTTCAAGTACACGTCATTAGGCTACATGTACACATCATGATGATGATTCCGATTAATCATAACCATCATGGGGGAGAGAAATGTGTACACCAAGGACGCACAACAGGTTCACGTGATTGGGCTTAATCATATATTCCGGTGTTGAGAACCGCAGAGATGATCAGTGGTTTAACTTGTTACCTTGGTATTTACGTTTCACTGTTACGTCATGGGCTGATTAATCGTAACCATCAGGGGAGAGAGAATGTGTACATCAAGGACGCACAACAGGTTTACGTGATCAGGGCTTAATATCCAAGGATGGATACATACTATAGATGATCAGTGGTTCAACTTGTTACTTTGGTGTTATACGTATGACTGAAGAAGGTCGAGTCGTCAGTCTATTCTACGTTCTCTGTTGGGAGTTATCATCTTATGTGTATGTTGCGGGCTGATGGGTTACATGTAAGGTTACTGGAAGGCATTGGGTGAGATGAAGATGATTGGTATTCTGTTCCTCCACATTGGGCAATCTTGAAGAAGGTCGAGTCTTTAGTCTTCTCTACATTCAAAAATGTTGAGCTCTTTTCTTACAACTTGATATTTAACTTAATCCCATGACAGTTCTTGTTTGATGAGTTGTGGAGTTAAGTTAGATTCAAGTTGTTCTGTAGTTTAAGGGTAGGTCCAACTTGATTTTAACCTAATCTCATGACAGTTCTTGTTTGATGAGTTGTGAGGTTAAGCTGAAATCAAGTTGTTACTGGGCTTAAATTTGTGGTTTAGTTTAACCTCATGACAGTTCTTGTTTGATGAGTTGTGAGATTAAGCTAGATTTCAGTTGAGGCTCAACTTAAACTATCGAAAAGTTGCCTAAGGTTTTTGACGGAGTCACTCTAGGACGGGAGTGTTAGAAGATTAAAGACGGCATGCATTTGGTTATCAAAAGACTTCTTCATATTTCGGGCGTTCATCCAAAGTCTTCTTCCTATTATGGGTGATCGTCAGAGGTTGTCAGATTGGGGGAGAGCACTAATTAGGGGAGAGTGAAAAGCCAGAATCATTCCCTGATTGTAAGTGCTCACATTGCTCTTCAGCAAGTCAAGTGATGAATGCGGTGAAGATTCAGAATGCTGAGGAGTAATGGTTTCTGGTTTGTATCCTTGTACATACATACTTATTCATATTTTATACCATCTTGTAAATAGATATATAGAAATCCTGCAAATTGTAAATAGAGAATCGTAAAATCAGAAAAACCATAAAAATTAAAAAATTAGAAAAGACCAAAAATAGTTTCACCTAGGCATGTCTTCTGTTTATCGATAACATTTACGGACTTAGAAATGTCATTCAATAATGGCACGGGTCTTTAAATGAAGCTCGAGCAGAAGTTAAAATGGATTGTTAAAACATGTCTAAAATGGCTTGCTATTACTTTAGATAGCAACCCGCGCTTCATATTGGGGAAAGCACGTCGCCAAAAAGACGGCTGTTCCTCCAACTGGGTGATGTTCACCTGGGCATGGATTACTTTATATCCATGTTTCTTCGATCTGATGTACGTTTCAGTGCATCATTTCTTGAAAAAGAAGAGAAGTCTTCTTTGCATACAAATAGTTTTCATTCTATGATTCTTCTGAAAATTATTTGTGAGACACTTGGTGAATATGTGTTGTATGAAATTTGTTTATACTTGGATTATCCATAAAATTTGTCACTTAATCAACGACTACAAAACCTCACGACAGTTCTTGTTTGATGAGTTGTGGGGTTAAGCGTGATTTTAGTTGAGGTTCAACTAGAATATGGGTCATTGATTGAGGGGGAGAGTGAATTCAAATTTTATATCATCAAACGGGTTTCTTGATTAATTCATGACTCTTAGTAAAGGTTTTGCAGTTAATGGGGTATTAGTTGAAGAGGATATTGCTTAAATATATCAAATGACCAAGTGTGTTAGTTGCTAGAAAGTTTAGGACATTATGTGCAATTTGCTTGTAGTATCCTAGCTTCATATAACTAGAAGGTTCATTTGTATCTCTTTGGAATCCTCGTTTAATCCCCTAGATACATTAAAACTCAAAATCTGAAAGAAGTTAGAAAACCCGATGTGTTTGATGTTCTTGAATGCTCCACTGACATTTGTATGAACTAAGTGAATGAGTTTCAAATGTTGTTTGTCTCTGCTGCTTAATTGTTGTTGATATTGTGCATATGATCTCAGGATTCGCTTAGGTAGATTGCTATTATGTTAGAATCATGTTCCTAAGATCCTGAATTGAATATTGATATCTGTGTGAATTGCCATGTGCATGATTGGTATTTGCTTTTCTTGCTAGATTGTGGTTTGACGTAGTTCCTGATTGTGGTTTGAGTATAAGATGAACTTGGTATTATAATGTGGCAAGCTGCTGAAGGGTAGCTATTTAGGAATAGTGTATCTGTATGCATGTATATCTGTGTTGATATTCTTATGCAGATTCCATAGCCAAAATGAATGTGCCAGTTCCCATTCTAACCATTTAATCAGACGTTCAAATTCTATTGATTGGCTCGGAATTCACCACGACAACAACATCGGCAACAACAACAACAACAACACCTTCACCTCCACCACCATCATTTCAACAAAGAAGTACTTACTCGGATCTCGCCAAGAGGGGATCAACAATACTTGAGAAGATTTGTTGGTGGATGGATGATTGATGTTGACCACTGACTCACTCAGAAAAGCGAGTGATTACATCATCTGCGCAAAAAGGTCAATATCACTTGTGTCATAAAAGTTATCTTGTGCAAAATGAGCAGTGAATCTCCCTCTTAGATTAAGGGGGAGCAAAGTATGTTTCATCATCAGAACATGTTAAACCTGACCACATTTTCTCCCATGTTTTCTAAATTATTTAAATCAATTGGGATCACAAATCTCAAAAGGTTTGAAATTTTTGATCGGGGGAGAGAATGTGATTTAAATATGAAACCTGATGAAAATGTGATGTTTTGGATTTAAGTGTAAGCTCTCCCATATGTGCTAAACTCTTTTGTATACCAAGGCACATATTGAGGGGGAGCAAAATGTTTTGGATGTGAATGTAAGCTCTCCAGTAAGTGCTAAACTCTTTTGTATACCAATGCACTTATTGAGGGGGAGCAAAGGATTTGGCATGCATCTTATGTGAGCAAGGCTCAGAATTCACAAAAGAATTGACGAAACAAAACTGTCATCTATCGAAAGGGCATATCCTGGCCGGGTAATAATTTCAAGCTGGTCTAACCAGTGATGTAAGCGTGTCTCGAAAAGGATGTGTCTGAGTAGAGTGTACCGTTTCGAGAAACTTTCTGTGGACTTGACCAGGCCGGGTAATAATTTCAAGCTAGTCTAACTAGTGATGTAAGCGTGTCTCGAATCGGTCACGTTCACTGAAAGTTGATCAATTCAAAAAGTGCGAGCTCTACCTAACATGTGCAAATTTATAAAACAATCAACCGAGCACATGTTGAGGGGGAGCATTTGAAAAATATAAAACTCTCAAGTGTTTGCAAAAATGTGTTTCAGAATCATGAACACTTTGAGAGATTTTTCAAAGATTTGGTTTATGGCAATCGTGGAAGTACACCAAAGACCGACCATTTTAATTAATGCATGGAGTTATAAGGATGGTTAGGTTAGGATCAAGTTCCCACGATCCCGCCAGAGTCGGAGGGATCTACCCAGGGACAATCCACTAGTTAGTTTAGAAGTCCTTAGGTATGATTAAAAAGGAGAAAAGTGTGATTAAGGGAAGAGTGCCGACTGAGATGGAGCTAGTACTGGAACAAACCCAACAAGGTACTAGTAATGAAGTCTCGGTAAGCACTGAAGGGGTTGAAGAATGAAAAAGAATTGTAAAGATAAAGGGTGAAAAGAAATAGCCCTCCTTACAACTTAGGCAGATACCGGGTCAATACATATGCTGTCAGAATCACTTAGTTGATTGCTGGCATTGAAGACAAAGTATCATGGACCCAGTGATACGCTGCACAACCCTCCCTAGCCACTCAAGGTCCCTCAAAGGATTCTTGTTTCAATTGTCACGGAGTTCAATACATTCCTATCGTCTCTCTCACTCCGAGTTAGATGATATTGAATAGGTGGAAGTCCTCTCCAGCCTCCGCTCACTAAATCAAAACGCACTATCGAGTCTAGAGCCACGAGATGCATAATAAGATCTCATAGGGACACGAATTATTTCTACACTGGTTGTTCAACATTAAGGACACCAGTTGTAAACTCATGAGTCCTACGCAGATCTTAGCAATCTGCCAGAACATTTATGAGAGAATTTACTAATGTAATTCTCGATGATTGAATGGAAATTCCTGCCAGGGTCAACATCAAGCAGCCCTGAAAGCAGGTCACTTCGGTAATTCCTCGTGGATTACGCTTAGTGGTCGCGACGGTTTCAAACGGTCTACAGTCGTGGAGTGATCTCCAGCGACTCACCTAATCGTTGAAATGCTACGGCATAGTCTTAAAAAGCCCTCTGTGGGTTTTCGATTAGGAACGGTCTTGGTAAGGATTAGAGAGAGTTTCCACACTATGCTGTTAACAATCTCGAAGTCCAAACCTATAAGTACCGGTTGATTTGTTGCTAACTGTCGTATGCAGGAACTTCTGGCGGTTGTAGCAGTTGGATGCTGTAGCTGGTTGCTGTTGTAGCTGGTTGCAGACAAGATGCCAATCCATCATCACATGTTCACACTTCGCTATCAACTTAATCAAGGGATTCATGATCAACCTAAAAGACCTTCAACACTGCTTCCGCAACTCTGAAGCTGAAGATCATGATCCAGAAAAGTGTGAGCATGTCGACTCAACAATCACTCCATGACCACATGATCACACTACATCATCATTGTAATTCAACAAAGTCATGATCAACCAAAAAGACCTTCAACACGGCTTCTGCAAACTCTGATGCTAAAGATCATGACATCAAATAGTGTGAGCATGTCGGCTCAAAGATTTACACATCACATGGAAACATACTGCTGAAAGATGACTTGGAAACAAATGTTGGATGATAAAGTCGAAGAATACTCAAAGATCATCCAAGACAATCAAACAGTCATCTAACGAACACTGCTGAATGCACAAAGATACAAGACTTTGAAGAATCAAAGACTACGAGCTATAAAGACAAGTTCAGAAGAATGAATGCTAGAATTCAAATTATTATTTCCGGGGTGACCTCCCTTAGGGGGAGATTGTTAGGAATATAAATATTCATATGAAGGTTCGGTCACCCCGAGCATCTAATTAGCATTTATATAGCTCGTAGGCTTATATATATTCATTTAGTATTATTAGTAATATTAGTTTTATTAGATTAGTCGTATCTATATTTGTGGAGTGGGTCGGGGCTTTCCCCACTGTCAGCTCACTCCACAGCCCACTAGGGGCACAAATATGTAGAAGTATAAATACCCCTTCCCACACTTGGGAAGGGTTGGAACTCTTGTAACATTTCACATAGTTAATCTTATCCAGGTTTCTCTCAAGAGTCTCCCTCTCTCTCTCTAACTTCTCTCTAAACTCAACCATGGATCTAATCTTCCATGAGCCAAGACCACCTGAATCAACCACACAATCAATATGGTTATTTCCTACACGAAATTGTGAAGTAGAAGTTAGTTATTTTCTGTCCAAATCTGAATTTATTGAAGCTTTTGAAAAGTTGTTGATCCTAGTAGAACACTTAGAGAGTTCTAGTTAAACTTGATCGACTTCCTTAGCTTTTATAAGGTTTAGCTACACTAGATAAATCTAGCACAACTAAGGTATAGAAACTATGCTTGAATGTATTAAAGTTTATGCGGAATCTAAACTTTAATATTAAGAAGAACTTTGATAAAACAGTAACACAAAGAATAACAAACAATCAAGCCTCAATATTATTTATGAATAATATGAATACTCCAACAGTATTAGCGTTACAAAACCTTGAAGCTATACACTCTATGACTTAGATACGACTCAATGATATCTAACTCTATGCCCTAGGACCTCCTTTTATAGACTAAGGAGTCCTAGTCGGCTTACAATACTTGTTCTCCAAGATAAATCTTTCCTAAATCTTTTATATACTTATCACAACTTACCATACATATCATATAAGCAAAACCGACTAAATAGTATTAACAAATAACTAGCAGTTGTAAATTTAACTTTAACAACATTAACTCTTTAGCAGTCTTAACTCTGAACTAGCAGCATTAACTTTGTTCTGGCAGCATTAACTACTTAGTGTATTTCCTTGAAGTTCTTCATCAGTTGTAACTTTGTAAGAGCAGCAATAAGTTACACTATAATAAGCAGCAGTATCATCAAGAAGCTTTAATCCCAACAATCCTCCCCTAAACTTGATATTTCTCTCCAAAATCATCAAGTTTCTTCATTCAAAGCTTCACCATCACCAGGAGGATGCTTCCAAACACTTTACTTCTTGTTTTTCTGTTGTATGATGAACCAAAGAAGCTTTTTTGCCATTTCACTATCATGCTTAATTGTAAGCTTCTCATTCAACATCATTGTCATTGTAGGTTTGGATAAGGGATACATCTTTTCCACCAACATGTAAATCTGAAGTCCTCCCATTGCCAAGGTATGAACTTCACAAGAGTCATATAGCTTCCAAAACAGTGCTTTGTTTCCATACTGAGCTCTCCATACTTCATCTTCACAATGTGGTTCAAACATTATTTTCAAATCTCCTCATAAAACTATATCATAGGCATTAGTTGGCCTTGTTGATCTACACTTATCCTTCACCAACTTCTACAGAGTTTCTAAATCCTCTCTATCAAATTTTTTTAGCATATGACCAAATGTGAGAAACATTTGGGATTTTCCATCAGCTCTTATTATCTCCCAATATGTTTTCTTTTCTTCTTTGTGAATCTTCCAATCAACAATGCTTGGGGGCTTTGTAGCCAAAGGTTCAGCATCTATAGGTATTTGCTCATCATCTGAAACAAGTACAATGTATTGTTTAATATCATCTGTACCTTTGTCATCAACTTCCTTTTGCTCATTTTGCTCCACTTTGTGTTCATCCATCTTTTGTTTCTTAGGCATCTCTTGCTCTAACTTTGCTCCTACTCTCTTTAAACTACCTCCCACCACCTCTGTCTCCATATCAATGAATGTGTTGACTCTTTTGAACACTTTGTCAAACACTTCTTGGACCTTTTTAAAGCTCATATTCTTTAACTGACTAGGCTTCCAATTATCCATGTTCTTCAAGTAAGTACACATTATTGATCTTTGTTGAGCCTTAGTTAGTGGTTCGTTTCTCTTTGCTTTTGCTCTCTTCTTTGCAAAATGTTTCTTTCTTGTTTCTAAAAACTCCATAAACAACTTAGCCTTTTCAGCTTCAGTTAACTCTGCTTGCTCTTCATCATGCAATCTTTGAACCAATAGATAGTTAGCATCACACTTTGCATCAATATCTTCCCATGTGTTTAGCAAAGCAATACTTGCTTTTTCTTGAGCAGCTGAAAGTATTTCCTCTTCATTAAATTGTGCTTTCAGTCTTCTAGCTTCTTCTTCATCAAGCTTAATTTGTTTCTTCCTGGTCATAGGCTCTACCAAAATACCTTTTCCTTTGTCTTTTGACTGTTGTGAAGATATTTTTATTGTTGTTGTTGTTGTTGTTGTTGTTGCAGTTTCACTTGGCTCTTTAATGACAACCCCCTTGGTTGGTGGTTTTGTACTTTTCAGACCACCAAGAGCTTGAGCCAAAGTGAGTTCATCAGCAGTTATCTCAGTTGTTGCAGCAGCACTGTAAAACCCAAAATATTTGAACCATTTATTTTGCTTCATTTTGAACCTTAACCTAAGTTGAAATATTAATTATATGTCATAAAACTTTATCTTTTAATTATTTACACATTACAATTGATACTAAAACTAAATGAATTAAAAACTAACCTAAGTCCTAGCCCATTCTCACGTTTTGGATAAAATGAAGGGATAAGACCAAATCATTTAGTCATATTGGGAGGATTATCTGCTCCCTCCTTACCTTAGCAATATACACAACATTCCCATATATACCACACGACATTTCCTTAGTAAATGACACGACATTCCTAAAAATTTGTCATTCACACGCTTTCCCTTTGTCCCTCTCCCTCCCAAGATCGACAACCAGAAACCCTAACCAAAAAAAAAAAAAAAAAAAAAACAACTAGGAAACTAAGCCTAATCTCATTCGTTTGCTGCCAAGATTCAAGTGGAAGAGGATAACAAGTTGGTGTCGATTGTTGCAGCCTTGGTGATCGATTCTGTGTCAAGTCATTGCAGCCCTAGTATGATATTGGTGGTGTTGTCTTGGTTTTCTTCTTTTAATCTCTCATACATCGGACTAAAGGTATTCATATACCTTTGTTTTCTTTCTCTTATTCGACACATACTCATGACTAAGCAAGACTAAGAAAATCATTGTAATCAGGTTAATATGCTGTTGTTGGCTTCGTTATTTGTCACATGAAATCACACATGAATTAACAAGTTATACACCTCCTATGTTATTGTTTTGGGTCGTGTGATTGTGAGTTGTTTTGTGTCGTGTTAGCAGCCTCTTGTCGACCTAAGACTAAACTAAAACGGGCCCTAATATCAGCCTTAATAACACATTGAATGAAGTATTTGTTGGGAATTAAGGTAAACAGTTGAAACTGTTGCATATAAGTTAGTACTGCTGGAAGATATTGAAGATTATACTAACAGTACAAAGTTAGTTAGTACGGTTGGTATTAGAAAGTTAGTACGGCTTATAATTTTTTTAATCGTATAGAAGATAAGTATAGAAAAGATTTTGTGTATATCTATATAGATGATAGTTATCTTGTACAGGAATCCTTAGTCTATAAAAGGATTGCCTAGGTTATTGAATAGAACACAAAGTTATACGTAAGTTCTTAGAAAAGATTCAAGGTTGTAAACCCTAGTGATAGGAGATCACTTGTATTATTGAATTAATAATATTGAATCGTTGAAGTGAATTATTTTTCTCTTGTTCATATATACATTGTTTCATTCGTGCATACAAAACAAATCAAATAAATCTTCTGAGTGCTTGCTAGTAAATTCCGCGTGCTAGACTAGCAATATTCAAAGTATCTATCTAACACAAGGAGTGTGTGTAGATCCGGTCAAGTGGTATCAGAGCCAGGTTACTGATACTTTGATTTAGAAGATCCAGACGAATTTGTTTAAGAAGAAGATAGACATGGAGACAACTACAAGTCAAACCAATATTGCTGCTAAGCTACCAATGCTTAAACCCAATGAGTTCGATATGTGGAAACTAAGAGTTGAACAATTCTTTCAAGTGCAGGATTATACGTTATGGGAGATAATAGAAGATGGAAATTCTTTTAAGCCCAAAACTACAACAATTGTTGTTGAGGGTGTCTCTGAAACAAAGGTGCAGACCAAGCCATTGACTACTGATGAGAAGGCTCAGCACAAGAATGATGTTAAAGCAAGGAGCATACTGCTGATGACAATCCCCAATGATCAATTACTGAACTTCAATAAATGCAAGTGTGCTAAAACTCTTTTTGAAGCTATTGTTGCAAGGTATGGTGGGAATGAAGCCACCAAGAAAACTCAAAAGACCCTTCTCAAGCAACAGTTTGAGAACTTCACAGCAACAAGCAATGAGTCACTAGATCATATGTTTAATAGGCTTCAAAAGCTAGTGAGTCAACTTGCTGTTCTAGGAATTGAGATGCCTCAGGAAGATCTCAACTCAAAATTCCTAAGGAGTCTACCATCAGAATGGGTTATGCATGTGGTTGTCTGGAAGAATAAGCCAGACATTGATTCTATGAGTCTGATGGATCTCTATAGCAACTTCAAGATAGTAGAACATGATGTGAAGAAATCTGCTGGATCAAGTTCAAGCTCAAGTTCTGGAATTTTGGCCTTTGTGTCAACTCCTAGTACATCTAATCCAGAAGAAGAAGTTCAAGTTGTTGGAGCAGTTGGTACTGCTAACTCTAACAGTGGTACTGTTAGCAGTACTAATGGACTTTTGAATGAAGACACTTATTGTGCTTTCCTTACTACACAGCACAATGGTACTATGTTGACTCATGGAGATCTTCAAGAGATTGATGAAGATGACATTGAAGAGATGGATATCAAGTGGCAGCTCTCTCTTCTCAGCTTGAGAGCTAGAAGATTCTTGAAGAAGACTGGCAAGAAGATAATCATAAATAGCAATGATGTTGCTGGGTATGATAAGTCAAAGATTGAGTGTTTCAATTGCCCCAAGAAAGGTCATTATTCAAGAGAGTGCAGAATGCCAAGACAACAAGATGGTAAGAGCAGAGGATTTGGAAGTAAATCAAGGGTTGTGGAAGTTACAGACTCAAGCTCAAAGGCTATGGTTGCCATTGATGGCTTAGGGTTTGATTGGAGCTACATTGTAGAGGAGGAAGCAGAAGCATCAACAGAGATGGCACTTATGGCTTTCTCAGACTCTAAGGTACAAGTTTCTAAATGTTCTAAATCATGTGATGCACTAAAAGAATTAGAAACACTTAGATAGCAGTATGAAAATCAGAGAATAGAGCTAAACCAGACTGCTTTTAATTTAGCAAATCATAAGAGAGGTTTGGCTATATTAGAAGAACAGATAGTTCACTATAAGGAAAATGAGTCTACTTTTAGTGATACTGTAGCTATACTTAAGAGAGATTTGATGTTTAGGGAAAATGAAATTAGTGTGTTGAAACATGAACTGGAAAAGATAAAACAGGCAAAGGAAAACATTCAGATGAGTGTAGACACATTAGAGTTTGCATCTAAGGGTGTTAGTAAGATAGTTGAGTGTCAAATCCTCAATAAAGCTAAGTCAGGTCTAGGATACAAATTAGTTCCACCTCCATATAGGGGAATTCCAGCACCTCCAGGCATTGACCTAGAACACATAGGACTACCTGAATTTCAACTACCTTAGCTTAAATATGGTCCTCAACCTAAGGAAAATGTAGTTGATAAACCTGTGTATGAGAGTGCAAGTGATGACTCACTTTCTGAGGATAAGGTGTCCTTAGCTAAGGACTCAGATGCTCCAACCGTAGAGGAATGGACTTCTGATGATGAGGATGATCAGGCTGTGGTTAAGTCTGTTAGTGTTAAAGTGGAGGAACCAAAAGTTCCCAAAGTGGTCAAATCTGAGACTGTTAGGCCTAGAGCTAATGCAAAACCTTTTAGACCAACAGTTAGGTATGCAGAAATGTATAGAACCACAAACAAGCCAAGAGGTAACCAAAAGAATTGGAATGGCCTCAAATCTCACCAACTAGGTGATGATTTTGTTTGTTATAGGAAAGCTTGTTTCACATGTGGTAGCTTTGACCATCTTGCATTTTATTGCAACAATAGGGTAACTAGGTATTCAACTCCTAGGGTGAACTCAGTAAGACCTCCCACTCACCCTACAAATGCTAGAATGATACCTAGATCAGTTCTGTTAAGTTCTGGACTAAGAACAGTTAATACTGTTAGACAAACAGTTAGCACTGCTATCCCAGCAGTTCATACTGTCAGACCAAATAGACCTTTTTACCCTAAGACAAACAGTTCAAGGAGCAAAAATTCTTTCTAAATCAGCACCAACAACTGTTAAAAGACCATTTCAAAACAATGCAGTGATTAATAAACAAGTTTGGAAACCTAAAGTTGCAATTGCAAACCCAACAGCTCATACTGCTAGGCAAGTAGTTAACAATGGAAGTTTTAAAAACACTGCTAAGGGAAATATGGGTAATGGTATTTATGCATCTATATCATGGGTTTGGAGACCACTTCAATCTAATGGTATTCCATCAGTTTTAAAAAGGTTTAATTATGTTGATGCTAGAGGCAAGCCTAAGTCTGTTATGGCTTGGGTACCACAAGGAAATTAATTTTTCTTTTTATGTGCATTGTTAGTCATATGTTTGTTATGTTGTGAGACAAGTGCTTTGCACTTTGTTTCCTTGTTTGTGGACTAACAATTGCAGGAATGGATGATAAGCACCAAGGAATTACAAGTGCTTTATGTTTGTACTAAATGGTGACTTGGAGCTCAGTGTGTTATCTGTGCACACAACAAATGGTTATTGGTTCACCATGTCTAACCCACATAAGAACCAACTAGTCCAGAGCAAACGGTTTCTGGTAAAGACTAATCAAATCCGTTAATGGTTGACAATTTACCAAAAATTGTATGGTTATCAACTCACCATATCTAACTGTGAAGAGTTGGCTAGTCCAAAGCAAACGGCTATTGGTAAAGACATATCAAATTCGTTGATAGCTGATAGTTTGCTAAAAACTATATGTGTGTTATAATATTTTAGAAACCATATAAGTTTATACTGTTCTTTAAAAATTTTGATAAAGGTTTGTACTGCCAGTGCAAAGTTTATACTGCTAGTGTAAACTTAGTACTGCTGAACTAGCCGTTATAACTGACGTGTCAGTAATTAATTTTTGGTTAAAAACTAGCCGTTGGCGGTTTTTTGCGATTTTTACTGATTGAACTACGATTTTCGAGGGATCCTTTTCAAGATATTTTAACTTTTATTCTATTATATTCTCAAATAAAAGATACCATATTCTTTAAGTCGGTTACATTAAAATTCCAAATTCTATCAATAATATCTCATCTAACTTTCATCTTCTACTTTCTAACCTAAATCTTCATTATTCACCACAGTTAAAATCAAACTTTACTAAGAACATCATGGCTAATTTGGATTTTGTCAAGACGCACAACCAAGTCGCTTTTCTTGAGAAAACTGAGGAGGGAGATGGACCGAAATTTTATGAGATTGTGGATTTTCTAAACCACTCCAACATAAGGTATTATTTAACTGTCTCTCCTACACTTTATGTCTCTCACATCACACAGTTCTGGCAGAATGGAACTGTCTTGACTAGTGAAGATGGAGACTTAGAAATCCATTTTGAAGTGGATGGCATATTGTACGTTGTTACCGAGTCTGCACATAGGAGACATCTTAAGTTGCAAGATTCAGATGGTATCAACACTATGCTTAACACTGAAATTTTTGAACAACTTTCAAGAATGGGGTATGACACATCCAACCAAAAACTGACTTTTCAAAAAGGATGTTTCTTCCCACAATGGAGATTTTTAATACATACTCTTTTACATTACTTAAGTCCCAAAAAGACAGCATGTGAGCAATTCAGTAGCAATATTGCTATTGCTCTTATTTGTCTGTCAGCTAACAAGGTCTTTAATTTTTCAAAATTAATTTTTGAGAGTATGGCATCAAATGTTAACAGCAAAACCAAGTTTCTTATGTATCCAAGATTTATTCAAACTCTTTTGAATAAGAAAAAGAATTTTCCTTCAAAACCAACTGAAACTTTTCCTACACCTGGCCTATAATCCAAAGTTTTTCAAAACATGGCTATGGCAAGTAGATTGTTTTCAGGGGTAGTAGTACCTCTCTTTCCAGAAATGCTTCAAATTGAATTGAGTGAAGGTTCAGAAAACCCATCTGATCCCCATCACACACTCAATCAAAATCCTGAAAATACACAAACACCCCCAACCATCACAACTTATAGGAGAAGCTCTCAACCTAGTCATACTAGAGTTGCAACTGGATCCTTGCCCCATGATTCACCACTCCTAACAGGTCACACAGTTAGAAGTGATGAGGGCAGTTCTTCACAAAATGAATTGATGGCTCTTTGTACCAAGTTATCAGCTCAAGTAAAATCTTTGGAGAAGGAGCTCAAGTCTCATAAAGCAAATTTTGCCAAAGTATACTCCAAGCTAACTGTTAGCGTGAAGAAGCCAACCCGACAAGGGTAGAAGAACATCTAAGGAGGAAACGGGCAAGAGCAGTATTAGTTGAAGATTCTTCTGATGGTGATTATTCAGATGACACAAATGATGATGGTGGTGATTCTCCCAAACAGGGGAGGATATCAGATAAAGGCAAAGGGGATAGTTCTAAAACTCAGGGGAGGCATGATGAAGGCACTAGTGAACATGATGAAGGTTTTGGTAATGTTGCTGATATGGATGTTGAAGATCAGGAACAACAAGAAACTACTCAGAAAGAAGAAACAGTTCATACGGGTGAGATAGAACAAGAAACAGTTCATACGGTTGAAATAGAACAAGAAACCGTACAAACTGCTGAGACACATTCAGATACTGCTGAGACAGAGTATGAAAGAAAAAGATCAGCAAAGGGAAAGAAGCCAATGACATCTGAAGAAGCTGAACAAGAACAAGAAAGACTCAAGAAAGTAAAACCAAAAACTCAAGCACAAATAGAGTTTGATGAAGAAGTTGCAAGGAAACTTCATGAAAAAGATTTAGCAGATGAACAAGCTCAGATAGATCTGAGTTTATGGAAAGAACAAGGTTAGAAAAGATTGCTGCTAATACTGAAGTTGATCAAGAAGTCTTCAATGAACAATTACAATATCTGTTAGATTCTGATTTGATTGTAAGAGCTCAAGCAATGATGATTCTTAGAGATAAAGATCTAAGTGAAGAAGAGAAGTCAGAGAAACTCAAAAGTTTTATTCTTTCTAAGAACAAAGAAGTAGCTTGGGAAGATTTTATGCAGAAGATTAGAGATAGGCAAAAGCATGGTTACAAGACAAAGATGCCTACACATAAAGAACAGATCGAGTTTATGAAAAGCTATTTGAAGAATCAAGCTTTATGGAAAAAGAGTTACTTTATAGGAAGAACAGATGATCAGATTAAAGAAGCTTTTTATAGTGCTTATGCTAGATTGAACAGATCAGTTGAAAGGGATACCACAACAAGAAAGAAAAGAGATGCTAAGTTGTTAGAATCTGATGTAGCAAAGAAACAGAAGAAGGATGCTGAAGGAGTGACTGATGAACAACTTAAGAGTATGATAGTGATTGTCCCTGAATCCGCTAACATCAAGCCTTTGCAAGCAAAATATCCCATTATTGGCTGGGAAGTATTCACAGAAGGTAGGATGAAAGGATGGAAGATTATAAGACTTGGTGGAATTACTGAAAGATACAAGCTGTTTGAAGATTTACTCAGAGGTTTTGACAAAGAAGATCTAAATCAGTTGTGGAATTTGGTAAAAGAGAAATTCAGAATTGAAGATCCACTTGAGGATAAAGACAAAGAACTATGGGTTCAATTGAAGAGGATTTATGAACCTGATAGTGGAGAATCAATGTGGAGGTTTCAAGCTGAAGTCAAGGATGTCTCTTGGAAACTATTTGATACATGTGGAGTGCATAGAGTTTCTACCAAGGATGGAATAGAAATTTATATGTTGGTGGAAAAAGAATACCCTCTCAGATCAGGTGTTTTATTAGCTATGATAACAGTTTCACTTAAGGTTAGAGAAGATTCTGAGATGGCAGATATGTTAGTCACAAAGATATTTAATTTGGCAGAGCAAAGAAAAATCAGTGACAAGAGATTATAATGATAGATGTTTGGAAGAATCCCCCCATCATAGGAGATGAAGCTTAATTTGAAGAAACTTAGTGATTTGCACAGAAATCATAAGTTTAGGGGAGGATTGTTGGGAATTAAGGTAAACAGTTGAAGATTATACTAACAGTACAAAGTCAGTTAGTACGGTTGGTATTAGAAAGTTAGTACGGCTTATAATTTTTGTAATCGTATAGAAGATAAGTATAGAAAGGATTTTGTGTATATCTTACTTATATAGATGATAGTTATCTTGTACAGGAATCCTTAGTCTATAAAAGGATTGCCTAGGTTATTGAATAGTACGTAAGTTCTTAGAAAAGATTCAAGGTTGTAAACCCTAGTGATAGGAGATCACTCGTATTATTGAATTAATAATATTGAATCGTTGAAGTGAATTATTTGTCTCTTTTTCATATATACTGTAACACCCCAACCCGACAAGGGTAGAAGTGTCACGCAAATGGTGACATATCAAAGGCAAGCATAACATACGACTTAAATAATACAATAGAAATTCAAATGTTACAAATGATATACTGAAGCTACAAGGTTACAAATAAGAAACAAAACTAAATACTATGTCTGCCAACGCAAATCCTTCTAAAACTTCTACTTCCGAAAAACTATCAAAGTCTTCTAAGTCCAAAGGTCTCTTCACTCATCCCCAGCTTCCAACTAAAACCTGCCGCACACGGAAAGAAAACGTGCGGCTGAGCTTAAAAAGCCCAGTGAACAGATATATAATAAACGGAAACCAAAATTAAATGGAAATGAACAGACATATCATAATGAATGAGATATAGGAAAAGGAAATAAAGAGTAAGGTTTAGGACAGTCATCCACCACGAGCCCATATCATAACATATCACATATCATATCATATCTTCATAATCATATAGAGGGGAGACCTCTCAGATAATCAGATAATATGAGGGGTGTCCTCATTCTTCAAATGGAGTAGCTAGCTCCCATATTTTGTGAAAGGAGTGGATTGCACCCAGCCCCAGTCACCATATCATATCATACCAAAACATATCATATCAGAACATATCTAGGATGCATCCATTCGCCCCCCACATATCACATTGGCCATAATAATAATAATCATAAAGCGCGCATATCACAAATCACAATGGGGACGGTGTAACCAAATCACTAGGGCTACACACTAGTCATGCCAGTGGTGCATCACAGACACGGCCATGTTACCTTCATGGCTAGGAAACACATTTTGGCTCGTAGTATCAAACTGGGGTCAAAGGTCAAAGGTTCATATCAAAGCAAAGGTTCACATGGTCATAATCAGAGTTCAAATGTAAAGGTTCATATCACAGGGTTCATATCAAAAGGTTCACATGCCAAAGGTTCAATGATCAAAGGTTCATAGCAAAGGTCAAGGTCACATCAAATCAGAGTTCAAGAGACTGAAGGCACCTTAAAAAGGGCAGAATATCTGTACCTTAACGAAATACGCAAGCAAAGAAATGAAAAGCAAATCAAGTAGGAGATCACTCCCTCTTCACCCGATCTACAAATAATCACAAGTTCTCTTAAGTTTCATATCATCGAAAGGTTTCATGTTTGTTCTCATTTCATATTAGATAACCTTAAGTTATATCTTTCTCATATGTCAATTCAAAGTATTACCAAATGATCATATTCATAGTTCAAGATTCATAATGTCTTTTACCAAATTTAGGGTTTTATATAATTATCACAACATTAGGAATTAGTATGTAATTCTCATACTTTAGGTTGTATTATGAAAGTATCCTTAAGTTACAGATTTTACAAGTTAAGACCTTTGGTTTTAGCAAAATATCCATTTATACCCTTTAGGTTACACAGTAAACACATCACACCCTTTAGTTTACAATTTTACCCTTTTATAACTTCTCACAGTTTTATATACGAAATTGTTAGGTTTTCTATAAATTGTAAATCGTACAAGAACTCAGTAATAAAATTCCCAAAAATTCCCAGAGATGCTAAAATGTCTTAAGTATTTTACCAAATTTTTCCAGATTTTATTAAGTAGCATAACTATGGATTAAAATTCACCTAAACCAACTCGTCCAGATTTCTGACTGATTTTACTATACGAAAAGTTATTAGTTAGAAACCTTTTAAGAAAAATTCCAAAACATCTATAAAAATTCCAGGAAGTAATAGACATCTTATATATTATCCAGTTCAAAGGAAACCTTCTAATTCAGTATGGTTTGGAAATTAAAATTCAAAAACCCGGATGGATTTTCCAGACTTATAAATACGACCAGACACATAATTTTCTAAAAATCAAAAGGTACCCTTCCAGGCCTCTAAAAATTACAAACTAAATTTTCCCAGATAGCCCTTTCAATGAACTCAGTTTTAGGCTTTTAAAATACTCAAAAACTCGATTCCATCATTTAGTTACAGCCGTTTAAAGTCGAACAAAAATCCAACTCAGAATCAGACCTCACAGAAACATGTCCATCTTAGGGTTTTCGTCATTCAAATCATTAGTTCTTGGCACCAATCGATTATGGGTGAGTCCAAAACATATTTAGGTCGGTTTATAACATATTTAACATGATCACATCGAATTATTTCAACACCAAAACTCAGCCGATTCATACATAACGATTTTTAGGGTTTGTTAGTTTTATGATTTTATGTGATTAGTTTTGTGATTAATTCGGCTAAAATCAAAAGAAGAACAAGAAACATTGATCGAATAAATAAGGTGGTACAATACCCTTGTAGACCGCGAAGAAACACGAACACAACAAGAATCCAAAATCCACACGAAAACTCTTCTTTTCCTCCTTCTTCTTATTTGGATCGACAGCCACAACCAAAAGAAAAGCAATGGTCGATTATGGTTTGTTACAACAAATTCGAATGGATCAATGATGATTTTATGATTACCTTGGTTGTTATGAACAAAGATCAAGTCTTCCTTTGGTTATCTTGGATCGACAATAGCACACAAGAGGGATAGCCGAATGTTGATGGAGAGGTTTTAGGGTTGTTCTATTTTGTGATAATCGGTTATGGGAAAAAAAAATAAGACCGAATATTTTGTTTTGGGTATTTAGGGAGTAAATCAATTATCATTATGGCTTACTTAATTTGTTTAGTGCATGAACTTGGACTACATATTGGTCAAAGGGGGGGGGGGGGCGGCACCATACATAGGTTTTTTTTTTTTTTTTTTTTTTTTTTTTTTTTTTTTTTTTTTTTTTGTACAACTTATAACATAAGGTTTTTGATTTGCTTAAATATTGGAAGCTTAGAATATACATATGTTACTTATGTGATCTTTCGTAGGTTCTCAAAATTTTAATTTCGAGGGCATTTTTGTCCTTTCAGATTATATTAATTTGCGGGTTTTACAACTCTTCCCCTCTAAAAAAAATTTTCGTCCTCGAAAATTGAAGTGCGAAATCGAAATGAAAATGCGAATCGAAAGAAATAACAAAATGAATACGTACCAAATCAAAAAGAGAAACGCGGATAGTCAGATCGTATTGACTCTTCGGTTTCCCAAGTAGCCTCCCGCTCTGGGTGGTTCTTCCAAAGAATCTTTACGAACGGAGATGGAACGAAACAGAAGACACAACGGACAGTGAACGGAAATGTAAAAAGACTTGTTTCTCATGACTCTTCATTGTCGATCCAAAAGTAACTTCAGTTCCCAGAAGTGACATGTCATACGGAATTCAGATTGCAAGGATCATATTCAAACATGACGAATGGTTATCATATTCTCTCAGAAGAGATACAAGGATACGCAAGATTGCGACGGATATGACGTCCATAACATTCGATTAGACAAATCAGATGAGATCGTACAGAAAATAATTTGTAGGTGATATCAAATGAAAGAACTTATAGCAGAACTTAAGATTCTTATCGGAATTACAAAGGTCAACAACCGCGTACCGAGAATCCAAACGTATCAAATCGTATAACGGCGAAACAGATTAAGCGTATAGGTGGAACGAACCTAAATCTTACAAATGCGAAATTCCTCACATCTCTAATCAAAATTCTAAGGTTTCTAAAGTACTCCTCGAAATATCCTATGAACACAATGAGGGTACGTCATATGACGTAAGTATTATCACGTTCGCGAACCGTCATAATACCAGCCTCATATGAGTATACCATCATGATGGTCATACTTTATCTCAAGTCGCGAACAGAACTACTTATCTTAACCACCTATCAGTCTTTCTACCTCTTAAGGTTGGTCCAAAACAAACATCACTACGGATTCTAAATCGGAGGAAATTTGAACGTACAAATAGCGTAACGAAATGTGTACACCTCAAAATGAACTCGTCGTCGAGACGTTAGGTCTTCCACAATTCATCATCCTTCTCATAACGAACCAACGTCCAACACATGCATAATGAACGTCGAACGGAATTTCTAATAGGGAAAAGGCTCATTCAAGATCTTATCGAAAGGTAACGGAAACTTAAGTGATCTAAGAGGAAATGAATTACGTCTTCAATATCTTCATCCTTTACAACAATCAAATCTTCCAAATCCAGACGTTTGCTACACAATTTCATCCATTCAATTTCATGATCTCGAATCTTTTCAAATTCCAAGTAGTCGCTCTCTTGTCTAATCATACGATCATAGGGTGAAAAGAAAATCATAAACTTGAGTCTGGTTCCTCAAATCTTCGACACTTCTTCTGGACACTTCGGTGTGGTAGCGTGAATCTCCGACGTGATCACCGTGTATTCCTCCATTTGCGAGTCTGCTTCAGCTCTCAATTCATCTTAGTACAACTAAAATGAATAGAGAACTAAGGTTGCGTGTCCCCTACAGGTCTTCTAGCATGATTCAAAGTTCACCAACTCAATCTGCTGTGGCCTTCCTGGGTTATGTGCTGAAAGCTCATCTTCTACGGTCTGGTTGTCCTGATGCCCAACTGAAGTCTCCACGTGCTGCTTGAGGTATAATCGAGTCTCATCTCAGTCTGTCTTCTCCTCTCATGCTTCTCTCTTGGTAATGCCGGTCACGAACATCTTCTACCAATCTTCTACAAGGTTTCTAACTCTAACCATGGTCTTCAGTCTTGGTCCTTTCTGTGGAAGCTCTGTCGTCATCGGATACCTGGGTGTTGTCTGCTACAATCTCTGATCGCAAATCAAAACTATTCTTCCAGAACAAAGGGTCGGTTCACAAAATACAAACAAATGGTCTACGAGTTCCTCGTTCGTCTCTGAGCATAAACACACTGTCATACTATGACAATTGCCCAGCTACTTGCGAAAATATGCTTCTTCTAGCCAATACAATTGACATTATTCAAACTCATAATGGTCAACACGAGTACTAAAACAGCTTCAAGAAATCTTTTTAGGAAAACGCTTCATATCACAAATCTTCCTCTTCACAAATATGGAACAAATCGAATCAAATACTGATACGCGGAAATGAATAATGATTACGGTTAAAATTCACAATAGTCGGTGCGCCGCCGCATACTTCTCTCTTTCTTCTTCATAAACGAACAGGAGCATTCAAAGAGATTACTGAAGTGAACAAACTCATATTCCATCAGTTCCTACAATCTCTTAACTCCTTCAGGTCGATGCAAACTTCACTTTCCAACGGATCTCAAAAGGTTTATCGGAACACCAGAAATTCGTACAACAAACTTTCAAGTGCCGGGGCTTTCTAAGAATGGATGCTAACAGGCGTTAGGAGAAAATTGGAAATCAAAGAGATCGGAGTATGTGCTTCATAGCAACAATAATCTTAACAGATTCAAATGATTGAGAATATCATATTAAAATATGGTGAAGCAGATTGTTAAGGGTCGCATTTCAAATATTGCAGTCCATGATAGCTTTCCAAAAACCATCAATCCATAATCAAGAGACCTCAAGGTCAAATACATCCAAAGGGAAACGGATTCTCAAAGCGAATGTGGTTGTCAAATCATACGGATAGTTCACATATCAAATTTAGGTACATGGTTCATCAAAGTGTGGGATGGGAGAGTATTAGGATATATCAAGGTCAAATATATCAAATTGAAGTTTAGAATTGTGAACAGTTCAAAAGATTGGAATCTTGTTTAGCTTATAACATAGGAATGATAGGGTGTGCACCGATAGTAATACGAACATCATTTACTGTCAGAGTTGAGATGTATGGAATATCAGTTATTAGCATCATCATGCTTAGATAACAATTCCGTACTGGACAATATCAACATCAAATCCTTCTAAAGGAAATTGGTTAACATACAACGTTCATCATTCAAATGACGGAAGGTAAGACTTCCTCGTCTTCTGCGACAAACATTCTTATAAGGTATGACTAAGGGCAAAGGCAAGAATCAGAGTGATGCGGAAGCAAATACTACTCACATGGATGTCCTAGACTACCCATTCCTCACCGGTTATGACTTATATTCCTATGGGAAAATTCTACGCAACTTCGCAAAGGTTATCCTACGAGCGCCTACAGTGGAAACTTAGGGGTCCTAACTTACACAGGCCAAGGGTAGATGTACTACAAGTCGTAAACCTGTCTCTGATACCATAATTGTAACACCCCAACCCGACAAGGGTAGAAGTGTCACGCAAATGGTGACATATCAAAGGCAAGCATAACATACGACTTAAATAATACAATAGAAATTCAAATGTTACAAATGATATACTGAAGCTACAAGGTTACAAATAAGAAACAAAACTAAATACTATGTCTGCCAACGCAAATCCTTCTAAAACTTCTACTTCCGAAAAACTATCAAAGTCTTCTAAGTCCAAAGGTCTCTTCACTCATCCCCAGCTTCCAACTATAACCTGCCGCACACGGAAAGAAAACGTGCGGCTGAGCTTAAAAAGCCCAGTGAACAGATATATAATAAACGGAAACCAAAATTAAATGGAAATGAACAGACATATCATAATGAATGAGATATAGGAAAAGGAAATAAAGAGTAAGGTTTAGGACAGTCATCCACCACGAGCCCATATCATAACATATCACATATCATATCATATCTTCATAATCATATAGAGGGGAGACCTCTCAGATAATCAGATAATATGAGGGGTGTCCTCATTCTTCAAATGGAGTAGCTAGCTCCCATATTTTGTGAAAGGAGTGGATTGCACCCAGCCCCAGTCACCATATCATATCATACCAAAACATATCATATCAGAACATATCTAGGATGCATCCATTCGCCCCCCACATATCACATTGGCCATAATAATAATAATCATAAAGCGCGCATATCACAAATCACAATGGGGACGGTGTAACCAAATCACTAGGGCTACACACTAGTCATGCCAGTGGTGCATCACAGACACGGCCATGTTACCTTCATGGCTAGGAAACACATTTTGGCTCGTAGTATCAAACTGGGGTCAAAGGTCAAAGGTTCATATCAAAGCAAAGGTTCACATGGTCATAATCAGAGTTCAAATGTAAAGGTTCATATCACAGGGTTCATATCAAAAGGTTCACATGCCAAAGGTTCAATGATCAAAGGTTCATAGCAAAGGTCAAGGTCACATCAAATCAGAGTTCAAGAGACTGAAGGCACCTTAAAAAGGGCAGAATATCTGTACCTTAACGAAATACGCAAGCAAAGAAATGAAAAGCAAATCAAGTAGGAGATCACTCCCTCTTCACCCGATCTACAAATAATCACAAGTTCTCTTAAGTTTCATATCATCGAAAGGTTTCATGTTTGTTCTCATTTCATATTAGATAACCTTAAGTTATATCTTTCTCATATGTCAATTCAAAGTATTACCAAATGATCATATTCATAGTTCAAGATTCATAATGTCTTTTACCAAATTTAGGGTTTTATATAATTATCACAACTTTAGGAATTAGTATGTAATTCTCATACTTTAGGTTGTATTATGAAAGTATCCTCAAGTTACAGATTTTACAAGTTAAGACCTTTGGTTTTAGCAAAATATCCATTTATACCCTTTAGGTTACACAGTAAACACATCACACCCTTTAGTTTACAATTTTACCCTTTTATAACTTCTCACAGTTTTATATACGAAATTGTTAGGTTTTATATAAATTGTAAATCATACAAGAACTCAGTAATAAAATTCCCAAAAATTCCCAGAGATGCTAAAATGTCTTAAGTATTTTACCAAAATTTTCCAGATTTTATTAAGTAGCATAACTATGGATTAAAATTCACCTAAACCAACTCGTCCAGATTTCTGACTGATTTTACTATACGAAAAGTTATTAGTTAGAAACCTTTTAAGAAAAATTCAAAAAAATCTAAAAAAATTCCAGGAAGTAATAGACATCTTATATATTATCCAGTTCAAAGGAAACCTTCTAATTCAGTATGGTTTGGAAATTAAAATTCAAAAACCCGGACGGATTTTCCAGACTTATAAATACGACCAGACACATAATTTTCTAAAAATCAAAAGGTACCCTTCCAGGCCTCTAAAAATTACAAACTAAATTTTCCCAGATAGCCCTTTCAATGAACTCAGTTTTAGGCTTTTAAAATACTCAAAAACTCGATTCCATCATTTAGTTACAGCCGTTTAAAGTCGAACAAAAATCCAACTCAGAATCAGACCTCACAGAAACATGTCCATCTTAGGGTTTTCGTCATTCAAATCATTAGTTCTTGGCACCAATCGATTATGGGTGAGTCCAAAACATATTTAGGTCGGTTTATAACATATTTAACATGATCACATCGAATTATTTCAACACCAAAACTCAGCCGATTCATACATAACGATTTTTAGGGTTTGTTAGTTTTATGATTTTATGTGATTAGTTTTGTGATTAATTCGGCTAAAATCAAAAGAAGAACAAGAAACATTGATCGAATAAATAAGGTGGTACAATACCCTTGTAGACCGCGAAGAAACACGAACACAACAAGAATCCAAAATCCACACGAAAACTCTTCTTTTCCTCCTTCTTCTTATTTGGATCGACAACCACAACCAAAAGAAAAGCAATGGTCGATTATGGTTTGTTACAACAAATTCGAATGGATCAATGATGATTTTATGATTACCTTGGTTGTTATGAACAAAGATCAAGTCTTCCTTTGGTTATCTTGGATCGACAATAGCACACAAGAGGGATAGCCGAATGTTGATGGAGAGGTTTTAGGGTTGTTCTATTTTGTGATAATCGGTTATGGGAAAAAAAAAATAAGACCGAATATTTTGTTTTGGGTATTTAGGGAGTAAGTCAATTATCATTATGGCTTACTTAATTTGTTTAGTGCATGAACTTGGACTACATATTGGTCAAAGGGGGGGGGGGGCGGCAGCATACATAGATTCTTTTTTTTTTTTTTTTTTTTTCAACTTATAACATAAGGTTTTTGATTTGCTTAAATATTGGAAGCTTAGAATATACATATGTTACTTATGTGATCTTTCGTAGGTTCTCAAAATTTTAATTTCGAGGGCATTTTTGTCCTTTCAGATTATATTAATTTGCGGGTTTTACATATACATTGTTTCATTCGTGCATACAAAACAAATAAAATAAATCTTCTGAGTGCTTGCTAGTAAATTCTGCGTGCTAGACTAGCATTATTCAAAGTATCTATTTAACACAAGGAGTGTGTGTAGATCTAGTCAGTATTAAAATAAAAAAACCCTAGGCGTATGTAATATGGTTAACGAGGGGGGGGGGGGTTAACAAACTATGATTTTATGTAAATGAACCTTGTTGTTTTGCTCGTTAATCTTTGGAATGTTCGGTTGTGGTTGTAAATCAACTTGTGTCTAAAATCTAGATAAATCATGTTGCAAATGTCGTGTTTAAAGTGGAATTAGATTTGTGGTCTCGCTAGGGTAAAGTAGGGTTTAAAAGGGATTGGAGTGTTGTGATTTTATGCGTACATGTTGTCCAGAAAATGGGTGTTGTTGCAAGGGGTCTAATTTAATGATAACCACATGTTTTTGCTTAATTCTTGAGTCTTAAACAGATTTCGTGGAGTGTACTATCTGAATACTAAATTTCGTGGTCATTAGAGGTTGGGAAAGTAGTCTTTCGATTTTTAGAAGGCTAGTTGTCGAAATTGAGAAATTGAGTCTGGAAATTAGTTTGTGTTTTTGAATTTTCATTTTCAAACTATAAGGTCTGAGAAGCCCCAATTTTGGAAGGAGAATATTTAATATGTCTATTAGTTACTGGAATTTTTATAAATTTTTCTGAAGGGTTCTCATGGAGTGAGCAAATGCAAACTTTCTGGGTGTCTGTGCAGTTATCTTTCTGGGAAGGTTTGGGAAAACGATTTTTGAAATGGTGCTATCATATTGAAATAAAATCAGAGAAAATTAAAGTAAGTGCCCAACATGTATAGGTATCTATGATAAATAATTTAGCTTCCCAGTAGACACTTAAGTATGGAGTAAAATTCATAAATATCGGGACCAGAATATGATAAAATCTTAACTATATTAAAAGTTAAGAATTTAGTGTAACCTAACCCCATTTAATGTGTTTTGACCTAAGTAACATTTGTAAGGTTAATATGGATACTATTAAATATGTGTTAACCTATTTTCATTATTGAAACCCTAATCACATTAATGAATGGTAATAAGTAATTAAGAATCCGTTATGACATTAAATGAGCTAATAAGTATATTATCAACCCTATATCCGTGTAGATTTGTTGAAGGAGGCGTGATGTTGTTTCCTTGTGTTCACTTTTCCGTTTGCTTCCTTTCATTCGCGTTAAGGTACATATACTCCGCCTTTTCTCAGTAAGGGTATCTCATGACTTAATTCCTTGATGTTTGATATTCTGATTTATGATCCATTTGGTATTCGCTTGGTTGTTTTGTCTGATATGATTCGTTCGTTATCTCCTGTGACTTCAGTTTTTGAATCCTTTGATACATTGTAAATCCAATTGATATTACAACTTCGTGTGAAAACCTTTCTAAGATATATTATGATAATGTTCTGGGAAAAACTGTTTTAAAATAATTGCTATGAAACCGAGGCGATACCACTTTTATATGAAGGTTTAATGACTTTTATGAAAATTACTTTTAAAAGAATACATTTATGAAAACAGTGTTTAAACGATTTTCACAATTACTAAATCCATTTGTCCTCTATCTTTTCCTTAAAGATTTCTCATGATTTATACCCTAATTCATTCACCGTTTTGCTATTCTGATTTATGATCCACATTTGGTTATTATGCATTTGCTATTCTGTTGATAAGACTCATTAAATTGGTATTATCTTTATTGGATAATTGATAATTATCCTTTATGCTTTATTTGTATCATCTGTTTCATTCTATTGCCCGAGCTATTTGTTTTGAACTAGTCATGGAGGTACCATGACCATGTCATAGAGGCACCTATGGCATGACACTATCTGTGGCGGTGTGATTAGTCCACAACTTTCCCACTTATGCTATATAGCAACCATGGCCGCCATACTTATTATTATTATATTAACATACGTATGCACAGTCTCAAATTTGTATATGTATATCTGTTTTGTAGGGAGTATGGATGCATCCTAGGTACTTTGTTCAGTTCAATTATTTAGTGAATGGATTGTGTGTGTGCCATACACCCCATTTCACTTCTGGTACATTGTGAGCTAGCTACTCCATGTACACTTTGCTATGATTATGATTATGTTTATCTGTTTTGGGTCTATTCATGTATCATGTCTAGACATATCTGTTTAGGGCTCGTGGGCATTCCTTTGTTATTTCTGATTCCTTATTCATTCATTTATTTTCTCATGATTTATGGTATATTGTTCAGCTGGTTTTCTTAGTTTTGTTTCGTTCATTCGTTTGCTTATTACCTTTCATTATATATATATGTTCGCTGGGCTTTTTAAGCTCAGCCGCATTTTCTTTTCCTGTGGCAGGTTTTAAGAGGGAAGATGGGTTTTGAGTGAAGAGTGCTTAGGAGCTCTTAGTGGACTGTACTATTGATAGCTCCCCCTGGATTAGAGTTGGACTTAGAGTTTTCATTTTGACTTAGTTTGTATCTTAGTTTTGGAAGTTGTTATGTTTAGATTGATTACGTTATTATTATCTTTTAGAATACTTTTGTAACTATTGTATTATTAAAGTCTTCCGCTTGCGTATGTTCTGTTTGACGCCATAAATGTGACATTTGACCTGTTTTCGGATGGGGGGTGTTACAATTTTGGTATCAGAGCAAAGGCTTTGACTTGTAATACAAAAAAATCATGACCTGTGAATATTAGGCCCTTAGGTTTGCACAATAGGAGCTTATGAAACAACCTTTGAGAGTTTGCCTTAGGATTTCCACTCAGGAAGAACTTAAGATATGACCGGTGAGGATTGGGTAGACTATGTATTAAGACATTTGTTAGGTATATTGCTTACGCATCACTCTGATTCGTACCCCTACCTTTTTGTTAAGCCCCCTCTAAGATCATTATTTCTGAAGATTTAGGAAACTTATCATTTTGCACAGTTTAAGTTTAGTGACCAAGTAAAAGTATTATGGTTATGCCTTACACTATATGAGTTTTATTTTTTCCGACCTTAAGCTCTGGTCCGTTTGTTAATCATTTAGATGCCTCTTCGACCATTCTGATGGATTCTGATGACCATGATGTGTTTAACACATTCTGTGATATCTCTTACTTTTGCTAAGCATATTAAGGTTCCCTCTACACTATTAAGTTATGCCTTAACCCTTTCCATTCCTATGAGAAATCTGGTTTTGAGTAACCATGAGTATAGGAAACTATCCATTTCGTTCTGACAATAGGATTCATTCTGCTAAATTGTTTCCTTTAGAAGTATACGGTTTCGATGCCATTCTGGTATGGACCGGTAGACTGAGCATTTAGATGCTAACTACTAGCATACTATATGTCTCACATTTGGCGTTTTGAAAAATCCTGAATTCGTTACCATGATTTCCTACTGATTAACCGTTGTTATCATTACTACCCTGAAAACTAGTACTTTATTCTTCACGGTTGTGAAGGTTTTTCTGGCCCCTATTTAATACACCGTTGGATGGATCTTCCCTTGAGATTCATTTTGCAATCTGAATTTTCTCGATGTAATTCCTGAACGAACCACCAAGATTTCCACCAGAATGTGAAGTTGATATGACATGGTACAAAGAGATTGTTTAAGCACGACTCGAGGTGGAATATGATACCAATAATGGCATGATTATATGATTCAAGTATTATGACGCCTGATCAACGTGATAATACAAACATCATATAACTTGAACTTATTGGGAGCATAAGATATCTTGAGAAGTACCAGAACAGTAATGTCTGATGAGACAGAATTCTATCCGTATGGAGCGACGTTTTGCCTAAATCTGAAACTCCGTATTGAATGATGCCATTTAGATGGGAAGAACTGAAGGAACAACTTGTAAGTGGTTTTAAATTGTCCGAGTACACCTCCGTGGACTACCCTGGTTTTATTCGTAAAGAGGAAGGATAGTAGTAGGAGATTATGTGTTGACTTCTGAAAGCTGAACCGTACTACTGTTAGAAACCGTTATCCACTACCTCGAATCAAAAATGTGCCTGATCAATTTTAAGACGCGAAGTTTTCCTTTAGATGGATTTATGGTTTGAAGATATTCCTAGAATTGCCTTTCGTATCCGTTACGGCCACTACTAGTGTTAGTGATGCCAACGGTATTCACTAATGCTCTGACTGTTTATAGGCTTGATGAATCGTGTCTTTCATGAGTACTGGGACAAATTTGTCATAGTATGACATCTTGGTTTATTCAGAGACGAAGGATAAACATGAGGATCATTCTCGTATAGTGTTAGAAATGTTGCGTTAGAAGATTCTTTAAACAAAATTCTCGAAGGGTGATATTGTGGTTGGGACAACAGACGTTCTTAGCTGATGGTATCATTTTGGATCCTCCGAAGATTGGGATTATCACTAAATGGTCAAGACCGACGATAGTTACTGGGGCTAGAACCTTTGAGTCTTGCAGAAGGATTGTGGAAGATGTTCACAACTGGCATTATCGTTGACGAAGCGTATGAGAAGAGAGGAGAAGTTTAGTTGGGATGAGGAACGAGAACTGAGTTTGAAGGGCTGAAACAGGAATTAGCTTCTTGGTGGGTACCAATTTTGGGAATGATTTCAAGAAGAGACTTGGTTATACACTTGTGGAGCACGGGAAGGATATCGCTTATACACCAAGACAACTAGAACCGTAGGAGGTGGAATATCCAACATATAACATGGAGTTGGCAGCAGTGATCATGTCAGAGATTCGCGTTTTACTTCACAGTTCCAAGGAGAATTACAGAAGTCTTGAAGAACCAGACTCAAGTTAAGATGTCTTTTCACACTCAGATAAATGGACAGAAGGAATGAACTATTCGGACTTTAGAGGATATGTTAAGATCCTGTACTTTGGTAGGGATGGAAGTATAGAACATCTTTTATTGGAAGGAGGTTAGATAGCTGCTTATTGAAGATCCGGAGTTGATTATAGTGACTGAAAGAATAGTTACTGTGGTAGAGAAAATTTGGAATTTTAGACCGGGGGTTGTACGTTCTTGGGGTATCTCCGTATAGAAGGGTTAGACGTTCTGACATAATATAGAGATTTATTCAGTGATTCGTTAGTCCTTAAGTTCGTTCTTATTATTACGGTTATTCTACCCTTATCCTTATGCATTTTATACATTCGATAATTCGATAATTACTTCGTTGATCGTTTGTACGTTTCGGTGATTCGTCGATATTTTAGAATAGGATTGTGAAAATTCCTACCCTTTAGCATTGCCTTCGTATTTATCTCATGTTCATATCATGCTTCAGTTCATGTATCTCATTTGAGATGTCTCGGTTATCGTCCGTCGCATGTGGTTTCGAATCCGTTGGATCAGATTTGTTATGATTTGTTTTGTTGAGAGAGCCTGAGGCTATTTTGGATCATCAGGATCGAGTCATGAGAAACAACCTTTCCGTTTGTTGAGATTGTTTTCTTTTTCTTTCGTAATCTGGTACGTTTTCGTTTAATATTTCATTTCAATTTCGCGGGCGAAATTTTCTTTTAGAGGGGAAGAGTTGTAAAACCCAAAATATTTGAACCATTTATTTTGCTTCATTTTGAACCTTAACCTAAGTTGAAATATTAATTATATGTCATAAAACTTTACATTATAATTATTTACACATTACAATTGATACTAAAACTATATGAATTAAAAACTAACCTAAGTCCTAGCCCATTCTCACGTTTTGGATAAAATGAAAGGATAAGACCAAATCATTTAGTCATATTGGGAGGATTATTCTGCTCCCTCCTTACCTTAGCAATATACACGACATTCCCATATATACCACACGACATTACCATAGTAAATGACACGGCATTCCTAAAAATTTGTCATTCACACATTTTTCCTTTGTCCCTCTCCCTCCCAAGATCGACAACAAGAAACCCTAAACAAAAAAAAAAAAAAAAAAAAAAAAAAAAAAAAACAAAAAAAAAAAAAAAAAAAAAAAAAAAAAAAAAAAAAAAAAACTAGGAAACTAAGCCTAATCTTATTCGTTTGCTGCCAAGATTCAAGTGGAAGAGGATAACAAGTTGGTGTCGATTGTTGCAGCCTTGGTGATCAATTCTGTGTCAAGTCATTGCAGCCCTAGTGTGATATTGGTGGTGTTGTCTTGGTTTTCTTCTTTTGATCTCTCATATGTCGGCCTAAAGGTATTCATGTGCCTTTGTTTTCTTTCTCTCATTTGACACATACTCATGACTAAGCAAGACTAAGAAAATCGTTGTAATCAGGTTAATATGCTGTTGTTGGCCTCGTTATTTTGTCACATGAAATCACACATGAATTAAAAAGTTATACACCTCCTATATTATTGTTTTGGGTCGTGTGATTATGAGTTGTTTTTTGTCGTGTTAGCAGCCTCTTTTCGACCTAAGACAAAACTAAAATGAGCCCTAATATCAGCCTTAATAACACATTGAATGAAGTATTAAAATCAAAAAACCCTAGGCGTATGTAATATGGTTAACGAGGGGGGTGGGGGTTAACAAACTATGATTTTATGTGAATGAACCTTGTTGTTTTGCTCGTTAATCTTTGAAATGTTGGGCTGTGGTTGTAAATCAACTTGTGTATAAAATCTGGATAAATCATGTTGCTAATGTCGTGTTTAAAGTGGAATTGGATTTGTGGTCTCGCTAGGGTAAAGTAGGGTTTAAAAGGGATTGGAGTGTTGTGATTTTATGCGTACATGCTGTCCAGAAAATGGGTGTTGTTGCAAGGGGTCTAATTTAATGATAACCACATGCTGTTTTTGCATAATTCTTGAGTCTAAAATAGAGTTCGTGGAGTGTACTATCTGAATACTAAGTTTCGTGGTCATTAGAGGTCGGGAAGGTAGTCTTTCGATTTTTAGAAGGTTAGTTATCGAAATTGAGAAATTGAGTCTGGAAATCAGTTGGTGTTTTTGAATTTTCATTTTCAAACTATAAGGTCTGGGAAGCCCCAATTTTGGCAAGGTAATATCTAATATGCCTCGTTATTAGTTACTGGAATTTTTATAGATTTTTCTGAAGGGTTCTCATAGGGTAAGCAAATGCAAACTTTCTGAGTGTCTGTGCAGTTATCTTTTTGGGCAGGTTTGGGAAAACAATTTTTGAAATGGTACTATCACTTTGAAATAAAATCTGAGAAAATTACAATAAGTGCCCAACATGTATAGGTATCTATGATAAATAATTGAGCTTCCCAGTAGACACTTAAGTATGGTGTAAAATTCATAAATATCTGGACCAGAATAAGATAAAATCTGAACTATATTACAAGTTAAGAATTTAGTGTAACCTAACCCCATTGAATTTGTTTTGAACTAAATAACATTTGTAACGTTAATACGGATACTATTAAATATGTGTTAACCTATTTTCATTATCGAAACCCTAATCACATTAATGAATGGTAATAAGTAATTAAGAATCCGTTATGACATTAAATGAGTTAATAAGTATATTATGAACCCTATATCCGTGTAGATTCATTGAAGGAGGCGATACGTTGTTTCTTTGTGTTCACTTTTCCGTTTGCTTCCTTTCATTCGCGTTAAGGTACATATATTCCGCCCTTTCTCAGTAAGGTATCTCATGACTTAATTCCTTGATGTTTGATATTCTGATTTATGATCCATTTGGTATTCGTTTGGTTTTTTTTTCTGATATGATTCATTCGTTATCTCCTGTGACTTTATGTTAGCTTTTATATTTTATAGAAAAGTGATGGTCATTTTTATGAATACTTAAGTGTGTATCGTGTAGTATAAATTACATTGTAAGGGCTAGTGTTGGACTTTGTTAAGTAAATATTAAGAAAAATGATCAAAAGCCCAAGTCCAACACCAAACCCATCCCAAGGCCTTTAGGGCAACCAAGGCCTCATTTCCACTATAAATACCACACTCTCACACCCATTTTGGTGTGCCTCTAAGTCTTGTAAAGGTGTGAGAGAGTGTGTGTGTGTTTTATTACATTTTGTATTGTTCTCTTATGGCATGATATACATTCGACAAGAGTTTTATTCACACGCATCTTCTTTTCATCTTTACTATTCTTATTTATCTTTAGAGTGTCATGTTATTGGTTAGAGCAGTATTAATATAGTTTAGTTTTGTTGTTTAAGGTTCGGTTTTTAAAAGGTTTACAAGTGGTATCAATCGCCAAACATAGATTTAGGCATTCGTTGTGTTTGTTTTACAATTTACGTGGGTATTTTAAGGAAAAAGGTTAAAGCTTTTTGTTGTTTTGGTGCTTATTGGATAAGAAGGTTGTAACTTTTTGTGGTTTACGTGTGTTTAAGGGGCTAAAAACGTGATTTGTGTGAGTTTTAACGAGGGTTTGTGAAGTTTTGCGCATAAAGTTCATCATCAAAGGTCCATAGTTCGAATCTGCTTGCTTTTCATTCATTTTTTATCATTTCTTGTATAAGAAATCTGATAAAAAGGGTCCCACAACGTCCTTGATAATCCACTTTCTTGTATAAGAAAGTTGATTCGTAGTGCTCCAATTGCGATAAGTTAGGGTTTTATCGCAGTTGAGATTTGCTGTTTATCGCAGTTCATCAATTGAGACTATCGCAGTTGAGATTTGCTGTTTATCGCAGTTCATCAATTGAGACTATCGCAGTTGAGATTGTAACATACGGTAAAATTTCTTAACTTATTTTGCGAGCGAAAACCTTTACTTTTGATCTCCTTAGCTTTTGAACTTCTTTGAACTTATTTGGGTTTGAAAAACCGTGAAATATCTTATTTAATGTGAGCGTTATTCCTTTATCGAGCTGGCACAACCTAGAAAACTCGAATCGTATCGCATTTGCCAAATATATTAAATTAAATTGACTTCGGGAAAATATTGAAGTTTATACTTGATTTTATTGGAAAAATGATTTCGTGAACAATGGCGCAAGTTTCGTAATTTTTCTAGTTCGTTTACTATGTCGAATGAGCCCCGAACCGTTTTGACGGAAAGTATTGCTACTTGTCCCTTCTAGTCCCCCTCTTTTATTTTTATTTACAACCTTATACTTTATCTTTTGCCTACCTTTAGTCCCTCCTGAGTATATATACCCATTTTTATTTAATTTATTTCATTTTATCCCACACACTCTCTCTCTAAAACACACACACCTCACAATATTCTTTCTCTCTCTAACCTCGCCGGATTCTTCAAAAATTCCGGCCAACACCAGCAGATTCCGGCGCCGGTCACCGGAATATTTTTACGACCAAACTTTTTATTTGCCGAATCGATAGATCGGCTCACCCCCATCTTTTCTGGAGCTTGTAAGCTCGCGTAGACCACCGGAGCACCACCCACGCGCCATTACAGCCGACCACCACCATCACCGAAGACCACCACCGAAGACCACCACCACCTCTGATTGTTTTTCCGACGGTAATCTACACCACGCGCCCTGTTATTATTTTTAAAACATTTATTTCAAAACCCTAGTTTTTACAAATTTATTTAAATCCGATTTTAATAAAGTTTTTACTAATAAAATGGTTTTAAACCTCGAAACTCGTGTGGATTCGTTTGTTTGCCCGCGACTCGCCTGGACTCGGTTGACTCACCGAGTCAACTCAGTGACTTGGTGAGGGTTTGACCCCTTGTTAATTATTCTTGTTGTTTTGATGTTGTTTGGGTCTGGATTTGGATTCGTTTTTATTTTTGAGGGCCGTTTGGTTTGCGTGTTTCTCGGCAGCCGCGGCTAAGCCAAGCCGTGACTCACGGCGAGTCACGGCAAGGCTCGGGATTGTTTTAGGATGGAGTTGGAGTTAGTTTGGAATTTGGGTTATGTCGAATGGATTTGGATGTGGAAATTTGTTTTGGTTTTGATGAGTTTGTGAATTGATTCGGATGTGGTTAAGCTCGGCCGAGAGTCTCGTCGACTCGGGTTGAGTGAGTCGTGACTCACGGGAGTCACGGCGAGACTTATTCTATTTATTTGTTTGTTATATTAATTGTTTGTTGGGTTTTGGCTTAGATAACGGTTTCGGCTATAATGTTTTGACGTGGGAAAAACATAACAGCGTATATAAAATAAACTTGACTAATAATTATGAAACAATAAAACAAGTTGATATAGTTAAGTGGATTGTGACATCGGACTTGGATCCGGATTGTGTATATTGTGATGTTATATGTGATGGATAAGGATTGGACGTATTGGATTTGCGGTGTGGTTATTTGGACAATATGGACCCTTTGGTACGAATAATACGAAATGGTCGATAAATCTAAACAACTAACATTAACGTGAATGATATGTCCAATTGTATATTATAACTTGTGACATTTAGCGATACTAGGATAATAAAGAGTCGTTGAACTCGGGAAAACGTTCAATAAACGGGCAGGTCATGCCGAAATTTCGTAAAATATTTTATAAACTTAAAACGTTTGTGCATCTAAAAGCTTTTCAAAACGTGTATGTTTTAACATCTATTTTGGGGAAAACTGGGTAAGGCCGAGACTATTTATCAATGTTTTCTTTTGTTTGTTTTATCTTATTTCTTTTATTCTTTTCTCTCCCCGTTTATTCTTCCATTATGATTTCTATTTGTTTTGGAGTGAGTTGTTATTTGATTTTACATTTTACGACTTCTTCACGAGAGAGTGTTACTCTTTTCGTCATTCCTCTTCTATTTGTTTGATTTCATTTCTTCGACTCTCATCGTCTTAATATTCCTCTAACGTCCACACGAGATTTCCAATGTTTACTTCTTTGAACGTCATTGGAAACAAAACCTTTTCATAATACACAAGTATTCGACGAACGTTACTTTATATATATTATTTGAGTATTATTTCTGATATATATTACTCGTTAGGTTGTGCCGATTCGATACCGTTGTGCTTATACTTTTGATGACATTGTGCATGATGACTTGTGCTTGTACTTTCTTGATGCCGTTGTGCCTACACTATTCTTGAGGCCCTTGTGATTTACTAGTTGAGACTAGTTGTGATATCTTGCATTGCTGCATACTCAGGTGAGTTCATAGCCCCGCTTTTTACTTGCTTAACTGTCTTATAAACTACTTGGGGTGAGATACATGCTACTGTTTTTACTATGATCACAATTGTTTACAAACTGTTATTTGAAATGGAAACTTTGCTGACCACCTGATAAGCACTAAGTACCTTCCTTGCCAACAGCAGGTCCCTCGATCATGAACCATTAATCACCTGTTGACCGGGTAGGCAACACGGGTGAGCGCGATTATAGTATATAGGCCTATAGGATTTGACCATCCCACTCCTGTTGACCGGGTAGGCGACATGGGTGTGCTATAATTGAGTTAACTAGGTATTTGGCAAGATACCTGGCTTTGGGGGCAACTATTATGATTATGAAATTCCGCGGTTACTGTCGACTTACGCCAGAGTTACTGGTGCCGGTTAACGTTTTGCGTGTCATGAGCTTAGTGCAGTGGTATTTTCGGGCGTATAACATCGTAGCCCCTTTCTATTAAACTTGGAATATTGTGATCAATTACTTTACTTTAAACCTATGGATTCACTCAACCTTTGTGTTGACTTTAGCATGTTTATCTCAGGTGTTAGATATTGCTCGCTGCATATTTTACTTTGGAGGAGCTTGGCGAAGGGCATGGCATGGTCATAGAAGACACCGAAAACCTTTTGGACCTATATTTTTCCGCACTATGTTAATTGATGTAAATTGAATGATTTCAATTATAAAATTTCTTCTAAATTTTTTTTATATAAAACCGTTCTTTGTACCTTTTGTTGTGATAACAATCGGGTAGCACCCCTAGACTTGTATGCTTCCGCTGATCTGGTTTTCGGGGTGTTACAGAATGGTATCAGAGCCAAGGTTATAGAGAACTGGTAATTTTCAAAAACCCAGACTATAACCATTTTCCTATGACCAAAACGTGCCTGCCTGCCAAGCCAATGCCTCGCGTGTGATTACAATGGATGATATGTTTGATGCCATACTTGATTGCATATTTGATGAGATATGTGCCTTGTTGTTTGATGATTCATGCTCACCCCATTTTCGCTATTCGCTATAAGTATTGTTATATACTTACGTTGATGCACCGCACCTATCACTGGGTTACGCTATTTCCTTGCGTAACACATTATTGATTTTGAGTTTGGATACTCGGCATGGTTTTCAAAACGATTTTAAAAATGAGAGACATGGTACTAGTATAACTAAGCGGAGTATAACTAAATTCATCGACCCTCGGTTGAAAGTAGACTGATCACCTATAATCAACCAAGGATAGTGGGGACGTGGCTTGATCACCTACGTCTCAGGAATGAATTTTGCATCAATCCGGGATTAGTTATAACAGGATTATGTATCGAAATGATTTTTCTATTTTTGGAAATGGCAAAGTTTTGCATATGCACACGACACACTGGCATCACAACACTTCACGAAATGAACGACACTTCGAGTCGTTGCACCTTCCGCGTATATGGAACTTTTGTTCGTTACCATCTGATTTCGTTCACACCGGGTCGGGTGAGACCTGATCGGTCACTGTTTTGAATTCGAGATGCTTATTCTAACTCGTTCGATATCATGTTTGGCACACTAGTATGTTTTGGGATTGATGGTATCACTCAAGTTCACGTGATTTTGTATTCGAGTTATCGAAATATTTATAATTGGTTTTGGCTTCGTTTGAATTTGGATTTCTTGAATTCGTAAATTTTGGGTTTCGTTGAGGTTTTGAAATGGTCTCTTTGGCCTTGTTTTGTTTTTGAAATTGTTTTTGGTCACGTTACAGCATAAACTTTTAGGGGTATGTTACAGCCCCCACCGCCCCAAAACATTACCCTCTATTGATGAACCGGGATTGATCACTAGTCGTCTAAGAATGACCTTTTCCTAGCGCTTGTAAGATTAATCTTTGATGGAAGTAACACAACGATACAACCAATGAACCTTGACAAGACCTAGAAAACATACAATAGGCTATTGTGACCTATCAGGAGTCTTAAGAACTATGAAGCAACCCAAGCCCTATCTTTGGAAGGATACCTAACCCTTTTACTTACCTTTTGGGGATACCAGTGTTCTATTTTACTACCTTTATAAAACAATGAGCTACAATACGATATTTTTTCAAAAATATGTACATACAAATTGATACGATATTTTGAAAATGTTATTTCGGGAAAACTATTTTTGGCCACACTATTTCAACATACTATTCCGACTACCATTTTGAACGTTAAACTTTGGTTTCTTCAATTGAAGACGTGCTACATTAATATGCTACTTGAAAACTATTTTAGGGGTATGTTACTTTGGGTACACTAACTTGACAAACTATTTGGATTACTATTTTGGAAAGTCAACAATTATTTCACTATTTCAAAGACGAATCGTATCGGCATACAAATTCGAAAACTTTTTTGGATACACTATTGTTACACTGTATCTAGAACTATTTGGAGTACATTCTTTTGAGCACTCTATTTTGAAAATGCACTACTTTGAACATATCATTTTGGTAACACCGTTTGGGAATACTATTTGAAAGCAAATTTTGAAAACATTAGCACTCCGGTATTGCCTTATGCCTCACCCTTCCCCTACCTCTCCAATTGTAAGCAAGCTTGTATACACCACATATAAACGAATGAGTTGGAATAAACCCTTAGTTGTCTTGGGAAGTAACCCGTTGATTGGAATGAATACTTTGATTGTTTGATCATATGAAGTGGATATTGGAGACTGTGGGCGATATAATAGTATTCATGAGGAAACATCGATCTTAAGCTTGTAAGTGGAGTTACTTGTATTGACCATGTTAGAGGTTCACCCTAATGTTCGTGTTTCGAAGCTGATGTTGATTTAGGTGATTCGAATTCTGTTGGTTAGGATTTTGTACAAACCATGGATCATTAACCATTTCCCACCTTTACACTTTAACCAGGGATCCACGCCATTTACCCTTTTAACATCCACTCTGTTCTATCTATTTTATTTAGTTAAAGAAACGTCATAAGAAATATGAAACCTATTTGTTAATCTTACACACTTTCTATGCAATTACACTTTCACTATGCTTGCATTTATTAATCCTCGTTAACCATTTTCAACACTTTTACTTTTACCCTTTTTGTCTACTCAACTCCTTCCACATTTAAAATTTACATGTGTTTTCATCTATGGCACTCTCGTTAACGGTTGTTTACCCTTTACTAATCTTAATCATGTTTTGCTTTTCAAACACTTTCGTTTTAAGAGTCACCACTAATGGGTCATATTAGCCGTGATATAAAGAGTTTCAAATCATTACCTAAATTTTGTACCTACTTACCTCATTCTTACTTATATTCGTAACTCACCACGTTTTACCATCATATTTTAAGTCACCTCATTTTTGTTAATTACCCACTTAAGAAAAATCGTCCTATCTCGACTTTTACGAACCATCATATTTCAAACTACGTCTATACTTTCATTATTTGTAAACATTTGGTAATCAAAGGGTCAAATGCTATTATGCTATTTCTACATACGATAACCTAGTTGTCATCCCATTATTTCACTTTAAATTTTCTTACCCTATGCAATTTATATAGAAGTTTTCCGTAAGTAATTAAACCCCTTACTACATTATTCACATTCCATTATTTTTACCACTACACACAAATTCACACAAACCGCTTTCAATCGCCTACCGATCGTTTTGGCGGTCAACCTACAGAATGTTTTACTACTATATTTTGAAAGCAAAGGTTTCGGCGTTACCACCATTTTATAAACAATAAATTAAATTCTTAATGTCAATTACTATTTTATATTTTATTACAAGGTAGTTTTAATAAACTAAAGTATTTTAAATAATCGAAATGTTTCCAATAAAATGTTTTATTACCCTATTAGTATATTACAAATTAAAGCTTGTTACTATAATTATAAATGCTAAAATTATTTTCTTGCTGCCCAATAAATTGTTTTACAACTCATTACACAAGCCCTCCCATTATTAAGTAATGAACCGATTCGCTACTTTACTACCATTTCATAAACCAACGAGCAATTTCATAAAAAGTTTGTAAGCTATGACGCATTTATTTAATCCATTATAGTACAACCTTATAAATCGTTTTACTCTCTCGTTAGCTGATTAGCCATTGTTTGATTTCAAAACGATAAAACTGTGTTATTATTATTGTCTTACAATTTATTCTGTCATTACTTTGCAAAACTATTTTACTGCCACCCGATGAATTGTTTTGCTACTAAATCACTAAGTGAGCTACAATTTTGCTAATATTTTACGGATAACCAATGACTCTCTTTACTCTATGCATTGTCTTACAAATCATTCTCCATCACTCTACAAGCTGTCCTACAAACTATTTTATTTAGTATTTTACATGATTTTGTCATTATTTTATAAATGATAAGTCGTTCTCTATTATTTTATAAGATGATCTACAAACTATTTTATAAGGTATTTTACAATTACCTGGTGAGCCATTTACGGCCATGAAAGTGTTTTCATGCTTTTGTATAATTGTTGATTTCTTCTTTTCAAAGTAAACCAAACCCTGGAAGTGGATCCACACCTTTGCCTGAGACTATAGATGACAACCTACCAAGCCTTGATACTGTTTCATCACTAAATAAGGTACCCCCACTCGTTCCGTGCGATTAGATTCTTTTATTGGTGTGTAAATGTCGAACTAGGTTGTCAATATACCGACACCCTTATGATATCTTACCTTCTATGAGTTCTAGGCAACACATGCTCAAAACTTATTTCTTTTATGTGGCCCGACTTCTGTACCAGAATACCAATAGAACCTAGCCTGTTTAACGATTATTGATACTCGACCTCACCTTGTGGGCAAGAAGGATTTTTCTCAACATAAGTATTGGAATTGATTCAAGCATCTCGGGTCACGAGTGCAACCGTTTAAGTCATGATGCCTCTTAGCATCGAGTATTTCTTTTCAACCATTAGTACCACAATTTCAGTCAGGATACCGTTTGAGCAAGTTGGATACTTACACCTTTGAGCTTCGCCTGATATTAAACATTGAACCCTGCTCAGCTTTGGCAACTAGATTCTTTCCCTTGATGTTCAGGAACATAGGTGGACCTGCCCGATTACCCTTCCTCTTTGATGTTATTACTTTTAATTCTTTTCCTTAAAATGTTTTTAAGTCAACTTGAAACTCGTAGTGACATTTTCTGAAAACTCCTATTTTGAGGATTAAATTCTTCTGGTCAAAGTCTTATCAAACTTCTGTTGAGAAATGCTAAACGTCAATTTTTGTGAGATTTATCTTACCCATACCACGATTGGAAACCTGATTTCTACAAACTTATAAAATCTTTTGGAACTGTGTCATCTTACGTAACCGCGAATTCCCAACAAAGAAAATTGTAACACTTGATAAATTATTTTGGTCAAATTTGTACAAATGTTTTACCTAATAAAGTTTTCAAATAAAGACTTATCCATTTCCTGAGGAGGAAAACCCCGATTTTGAAAACAAAACTTGAAGTTTAGTCACCCCGTCATTTTTATCACCTTTCATATATCGAAATGAAATCTTGTATCACCAGGATATAAACCCTACATTGGAATTGAGACTATGAGAATTTGGAGGAGACCACACCAATGAATTTGTGAAACACCGCGTAGATAAGACTTAAGCTATTTTCCCCTATTGAACTTACTTCAGAGATCATTGTACTTCACCAAATCACCAGAAGGGAGACAACTTATGGCAGATAACCTAGATACTCTTCCACAAGCTAAGAGAAACCTTTGAAGCAATCTAGTGAGATCCAAATCCGCTGTTAGTACCATCACCTTTTCACCAACATTATTCCGGCCTATAACCTGAACTAATCGCGAGGGCGCGATTCCTTTTAGGGGTATGTGCTGTAACATACGGTAAAATTTCTTAACTTATTTTGCGAGCCAAAACCTTTACTTTTGATCTCCTTAGCTTTTGAACTTCTTTGAACTTATTTGGGTTTGAAAAACCGTGAAATATCTTATTTAATGTGAGCGTTATTCCTTTATCGAGCTGGCACAACCTAGAAAACTCGAATCGTATCGCATTTGCCAAATATATTGAATTAAATTGACTTCGGGAAAAATATTGAAGTTTATACTTGATTTTATTGGAAAAATGATTTCGTGAACAATGGCGCAAGTTTCGTAATTTTTCTAGTTCGTTTACTATGTCGAATGAGCCCCGAACCGTTTTGACGGAAAGTATTGCTACTTGTCCCTTCTAGTCCCCCTCTTTTATTTTTATTTACAACCTTATACTTTATCTTTTGCCTACCTTTAGTCCCTCCTGAGTATATATACCCATTTTTATTTAATTTATTTCATTTTATCCCACACACTCTCTCTCTAAAACACACACACCTCACAATATTCTTTCTCTCTCTAACCTCGCCGGATTCTTCAAAAATTCCGGCCAACACCAGCAGATTCCAGCGCCGGTCACCGGAATATTTTTACGACCAAACTTTTTATTTGCCGAATCGATAGATCGGCTCACCCCCATCTTTTCTGGAGCTTGTAAGCTCGCGTAGACCACCGGAGCACCACCCACGCGCCATTACAGCCGACCACCACCATCACCGAAGACCACCACCGAAGACCACCACCACCTCCGATTGTTTTTCCGACGGTAATCTACACCACGCGCCCCGTTATTATTTTTAGAACATTTATTTCAAACCCTAGTTTTTACAAATTTATTTAAATCCGATTTTAATAAAGTTTTTACTAATAAAATGGTTTTAAACCTCGAAACTCGTGTGGATTCGTTTGTTTGCCCGCGACTCGCCTGGACTCGGTTGACTCACCGAGTCAACTCAGTGACTTGGTGAGGGTTTGACCCCTTGTTAATTATTCTTGTTGTTTTGATGTTGTTTGGGTCTGGATTTGGATTCGTTTTTATTTTTGAGGGCCGTTTGGTTTGCGTGTTTCTCGGCAGCCGCGGCTAAGCCAAGCCGTGACTCACGGCGAGTCACGGCAAGGCTCGGGATTGTTTTAGGATGGAGTTGGAGTTAGTTTGGAATTGATGGAGTGATGTTTGGATTTGTATTGGTGTATTGAATTTTTGGATTCGGATTGGTTTGGAATTTGGGTTATGTCGAATGGATTTGGATGTGGAAATTTGTTTTGGTTTTGATGAGTTTGTGAATTGATTCGGATGTGGTTAAGCTCGGCCGAGAGTCTCGTCGACTCGGGTTGAGTGAGTCGTGACTCACGGGAGTCACGGCGAGACTTATTCTATTTATTTGTTTGTTATATTAGTTGTTTGTTGGGTTTTGGCTTAGATAACGGTTTCGGCTATAATGTTTTGACGTGGGAAAAACATAACAGTATATATAAAATAAACTTGACTAATAATTATGAAACAATAAAACAAGTTGATATAGTTAAGTGGATTGTGACATCGGACTTGGATCCGGATTGTGTATATTGTGATGTTATATGTGATGGACAAGGATTGGACGTATTGGATTTGCGGTGTGGTTATTTGGACAATATGGACCCTTTGGTACGAATAATACGAAATGGTCGATAAATCTAAACAACTAACATTAACGTGAATGATATGTCCAATTGTATATTATAACTTGTGACATTTAGCGATATCTAGGATAATAATGAGTCGTTGAACTCGGGAAAACGTTCAATAAACGGGCAGGTCATGCCGAAATTTCGTAAAATATTTTATAAACTTAAAACGTTTGTGCATCTAAAAGCTTTTCAAAACGTGTATGTTTTAACATCTATTTTGGGGAAACTGGGTAAGGCCGAGACTATTTATCAATGTTTTCTTTTGTTTGTTTTATCTTATTTCTTTTATTCTTTTCTCTCCCCGTTTATTCTTCCATTATGATTTCTATTTGTTTTGGAGTGAGTTGTTATTTGATTTTACATTTTACGACTTCTTCACGAGAGCGTGTTACTCTTTTCGTCATTCCTCTTCTATTTGTTTGATTTCATTTCTTCGACTCTCATCGTCTTAATATTCCTCTAACGTCCACACGAGATTTCCAATGTTTACTTCTTTGAACGTCATTGGAAACAAAACCTTTTCATAATACACAAGTATTCGACGAACGTTACTTTATATATATTATTTGAGTATTATTTCTGATATATATTACTCGTTAGGTTGTGCCGATTCAATACCGTTGTGCTTATACTTTTGATGACATTGTGCATGATGACTTGTGCTTGTACTTTCTTGATGCCGTTGTGCCTACACTATTCTTGAGGCCCTTGTGATTTACTAGTTGAGACTAGTTGTGATATCTTGCATTGCTGCATACTCAGGTGAGTTCATAGCCCCACTTTTACTTGCTTTAACTGCTTTATAAGTTACTTGGGGTGAGATACATGCTACCGTTTTGATTATGATCACAATTGTTTGGAAACTATATTTTGAACTGAAAACTATGTTTTCTACTATCTGAAACTGTATTTGAGCTGAAACAACATTTATACTTTTCTGGTACTGTGAGTGAAGCAGTAGCCACTTTGCGAACCACCTGATAAGCACTAAGTACCTTCCTTGCCAACTGCAAGTCCCTCGATCATGAACCATTAATCACCTGCGGGTGAGCGCGATTATAGTTTATAGGCCTATAGGATTTGACCATCCCACCCCTGTTGACCAGGTAGGCGACATGGGTGTGCTATAATTGAGTTAACTAGGTATTTGGCAAGATACCTGGCTTTGGGGGCAACTATTATGATTATGAAAATCCGCGGTTACTGTCGACTTACGCCAGAGTTACTGGTGCCGGTTAACGCTTTGTGTGTCATGAGCTTAGTGCAGTGGTATTTTAGGGCGTATAACAACGTAGCCCCTTTCGGGCGTATAACATCGTAGCCCCTTTCTATTAAACTTGGAATATTGTGATCAATTACTTTACTTTAAACCTATGGATTCACTCAACCTTTGTGTTGACTTTAGCATGTTTATCTCAGGTGTTAGATATTGCTCGCTGCATATTTTACTTTGGAGGAGCTTGGCGAAGGGCATGGCATGGTCATAGAAGACACCGAAAACCTTTTGGACCTATATTTTTCCGCACTATGTTAATTGATGTAAATTGAATGATTTCAATTATAAAATTTCTTCTAAATTTTTTTTTATATAAAACCGTTCTTTGTACCTTTTGTTGTGATAACAATCGGGTAGCACCCCTAGACTTGTATGCTTCCGCTGATCTGGTTTTCGGGGTGTTACAGAATGGTATCAGAGCCAAGGTTATAGAGAACTGGTAATTTTCAAAAACCCAGACTATAACCATTTTCCTATGACCAAAACGTGCCTGCCTGCCAAGCCAATGCCTCGCGTGTGATTACAATGGATGATATGTTTGATGCCATACTTGATTGCATATTTGATGAGATATGTGCCTTGTTGTTTGATGATTCATGCTCACCCCATTTTCGCTATTCGCTATAAGTATTGTTATATACTTACGTTGATGCACCGCACCTATCACTGGGTTACGCTATTTCCTTGCGTAACACATTATTGATTTTGAGTTTGGATACTCGGCATGGTTTTCAAAACGATTTTAAAAATGAGAGACATGGTACTAGTATAACTAAGCGGAGTATAACTAAATTCATCGACCCTCGGTTGAAAGTAGACTGATCACCTATAATCAACCAAGGATAGTGGGGACGTGGCTTGATCACCTACGTCTCAGGAATGAATTTTGCATCAATCCGGGATTAGTTATAACAGGATTATGTATCGAAATGATTTTTCTATTTTTGGAAATGGCAAAGTTTTGCATATGCACACGACACACTGGCATCACAACACTTCACGAAATGAACGACACTTCGAGTCGTTGCACCTTCCGCGTATATGGAACTTTTGTTCGTTACCATCTGATTTCGTTCACACCGGGTCGGGTGAGACCTGATCGGTCACTGTTTTGAATTCGAGATGCTTATTCTAACTCGTTCGATATCATGTTTGGCACACTAGTATGTTTTGGGATTGATGGTATCACTCAAGTTCACGTGATTTTGTATTCGAGTTATCGAAATATTTATAATTGGTTTTGGCTTCATTTGAATTTGGATTTCTTGAATTCGTAAATTTTGGGTTTCGTTGAGGTTTTGAAATGGTCTCTTTGGCCTTGTTTTGTTTTTGAAATTGTTTTTGGTCACGTTACAGCATAAACTTTTTAGGGGTATGTTACAGCCCCCACCGCCCCAAAACATTACCCTCTATTGATGAACCGGGATTGATCACTAGTCGTCTAAGAATGACCTTTTCCTAGCGCTTGTAAGATTAATCTTTGATGGAAGTAACACAACGATACAACCAATGAACCTTGACAAGACCTAGAAAACATACAATAGGCTATTGTGACCTATCAGGAGTCTTAAGAACTATGAAGCAACCCAAGCCCTATCTTTGGAAGGATACCTAACCCTTTTACTTACCTTTTGGGGATACCAGTGTTCTATTTTACTACCTTTATAAAGCAATGAGCTACAATACGATATTTTTTCAAAAATATGTACATACAAATTGATACGATATTTTGAAAATGTTATTTCGGGAAAACTATTTTTGGCCACACTATTTCAACATACTATTCCGACTACCATTTTGAACGTTAAACTTTGGTTTCTTCAATTGAAGACGTGCTACATTAATATGCTACTTGAAAACTATTTTAGGGGTATGTTACTTTGGGTACACTAACTTGACAAACTATTTGGATTACTATTTTGGAAAGTCAACAATTATTTCACTATTTCAAAGACGAATCGTATCGGCATACAAATTCGAAAACTTTTTTGGATACACTATTGTTACACTGTATCTAGAACTATTTGGAGTACATTCTTTTGAGCACTCTATTTTGAAAATGCACTACTTTGAACATATCATTTTGGTAACACCGTTTGGGAATACTATTTGAAAGCAAATTTTGAAAACATTAGCACTCCGGTATTGCCTTATGCCTCACCCTTCCCCTACCTCTCCAATTGTAAGCAAGCTTGTATACACCACATATAAACGAATGAGTTGGAATAAACCCTTAGTTGTCTTGGGAAGTAACCCGTTGATTGGAATGAATACTTTGATTGTTTGATCATATGAAGTGGATATTGGAGACTGTGGGCGATATAATAGTATTCATGAGGAAACATCGATCTTAAGCTTGTAAGTGGAGTTACTTGTATTGACCATGTTAGAGGTTCACCCTAATGTTCGTGTTTCGAAGCTGATGTTGATTTAGGTGATTCGAATTCTGTTGGTTAGGATTTTGTACAAACCATGGATCATTAACCATTTCCCACCTTTACACTTTAACCAGGGATCCACGCCATTTACCCTTTTAACATCCACTCTGTTCTATCTATTTTATTTAGTTAAAGAAACGTCATAAGAAATATGAAACCTATTTGTTAATCTTACACACTTTCTATGCAATTACACTTTCACTATGCTTGCATTTATTAATCCTCGTTAACCATTTTCAACACTTTTACTTTTACCCTTTTTGTCTACTCAACTCCTTCCACATTTAAAATTTACATGTGTTTTCATCTATGGCACTCTCGTTAACGGTTGTTTACCCTTTACTAATCTTAATCATGTTTTGCTTTTCAAACACTTTCGTTTTAAGAGTCACCACTAATGGGTCATATTAGCCGTGATATAAAGAGTTTCAAATCATTACCTAAATTTTGTACCTACTTACCTCATTCTTACTTATATTCGTAACTCACCACGTTTTACCATCATATTTTAAGTCACCTCATTTTTGTTAATTACCCACTTAAGAAAAATCGTCCTATCTCGACTTTTACGAACCATCATATTTCAAACTACGTCTATACTTTCATTATTTGTAAACATTTGGTAATCAAAGGGTCAAATGCTATTATGCTATTTCTACATACGATAACCTAGTTGTCATCCCATTATTTCACTTTAAATTTTCTTACCCTATGCAATTTATATAGAAGTTTTCCGTAAGTAATTAAACCCCTTACTACATTATTCACATTCCATTATTTTTACCACTACACACAAATTCACACAAACCGCTTTCAATCGCCTACCGATCGTTTTGGCGGTCAACCTACAGAATGTTTTACTACTATATTTTGAAAGCAAAGGTTTCGGCGTTACCACCATTTTATAAACAATAAATTAAATTCTTAATGTCAATTACTATTTTATTTTTCTATTACAAGGTAGTTTTAATAAACTAAAGTATTTTAAATAATCGAAATGTTTCCAATAAAATGTTTTATTACCCTATTAGTATATTACAAATTAAAGCTTGTTACTATAATTATAAATGCTAAAATTATTTTCTTGCTGCCCAATAAATTGTTTTACAACTCATTACACAAGCCCTCCCATTATTAAGTAATGAACCGATTCGCTACTTTACTACCATTTCATAAACCAACGAGCAATTTCATAAAAAGTTTGTAAGCTATGACGCATTTATTTTGTCTATTATAGTACAACCTTATAAATCGTTTTACTCTCTCGTTAGCTGATTAGCCATTGTTTGATTTCAAAACGATAAAACTGTGTTATTATTATTGTCTTACAATTTATTCTGTCATTACTTTGCAAAACTATTTTACTGCCACCCGATGAATTGTTTTGCTACTAAATCACTAAGTGAGCTACAGTTTTGCTAATATTTTACGGATAACCAATGACTCTCTTTACTCTATGCATTGTCTTACAAATCATTCTCCATCACTCTACAAGCTGTCCTACAAACTATTTTATTTAGTATTTTACATGATTTTGTCATTATTTTATAAATGATAAGTCGTTCTCTATTATTTTATAAGATGATCTACAAACTATTTTATAAGGTATTTTACAATTACCTGGTGAGCCATTTACGGCCATGAAAGTGTTTTCATGCTTTTGTATAATTGATGATTTCTTCTTTTCAAAGTAAACCAAACCCTGGAAGTGGATTCCACACCTTTGCCTGAGACTATAGATGACAACCTACCAAGCCTTGATACTGTTTCATCACTAAATAAGGTACCCCCACTCGTTCCGTGCGATTAGATTCTTTTATTGGTGTGTAAATGTCGAACTAGGTTGTCAATATACCGACACCCTTATGATATCTTACCTTCTATGAGTTCTAGGCAACACATGCTCAAAACTTATTTCTTTTATGTGGCCCGACTTCTGTACCAGAATACCAATAGAACCTAGCCTGTTTAACGATTATTGATACTCGACCTCACCTTGTGGGCAAGAAGGATTTTTCTCAACATAAGTATTGGAATTGATTCAAGCATCTCGGGTCACGAGTGCAACCGTTTAAGTCATGATGCCTCTTAGCATCGAGTATTTCTTTTCAACCATTAGTACCACAATTTCAGTCAGGATACCGTTTGAGCAAGTTGGATACTTACACCTTTGAGCTTCGCCTGATATTAAACATTGAACCATGCTCAGCTTTGGCAACTAGATTCTTTCCCTTGATGTTCAGGAACATAGGTGGACCTGCCCGATTACCCTTCCTCTTTGATGTTATTACTTTTAATTCTTTTCCTTAAAATGTTTTTAAGTCAACTTGAAACTCGTAGTGACATTTTCTGAAAACTCCTATTTTGAGGATTAAATTCTTCTGGTCAAAGTCTTATCAAACTTCTGTTGAGAAATGCTAAACGTCAATTTTTGTGAGATTTATCTTACCCATACCACGATTGGAAACCTGATTTCTACAAACTTATAAAATCTTTTGGAACTGTGTCATCTTACGTAACCGCGAATTCCCAACAAAGAAAATTGTAACACTTGATAAATTATTTTGGTCAAATTTGTACAAATGTTTTACCTAATAAAGTTTTCAAATAAAGACTTATCCATTTCCTGAGGAGGAAAACCCCGATTTTGAAAACAAAACTTGAAGTTTAGTCACCCCGTCATTTTTATCACCTTTCATATATCGAAATGAAATCTTGTATCACCAGGATATAAACCCTACATTGGAATTGAGACTATGAGAATTTGGAGGAGACCACACCAACGAATTTGTGAAACACCGCGTAGATAAGACTTAAGCTATTTTCCCCTATTGAACTTACTTCAGAGATCATTGTACTTCACCAAATCACCAGAAGGGAGACAACTTATGGCAGATAACCTAGATACTCTTCCACAAGCTAAGAGAAACCTTTGAAGCAATCTAGTGAGATCCAAATCCGCTGTTAGTACCATCACCTTTTCACCAACATTATTCCGGCCTATAACCTGAACTAATCGCGAGGGCGCGATTCCTTTTAGGGGTATGTGCTGTAACATATGGTAAAATTTCTTAACTTATTTTGCGAGCCAAAACCTTTACTTTTGATCTCCTTAGCTTTTGAACTTCTTTGAACTTATTTGGGTTTGAAAAACCGTGAAATATCTTATTTAATGTGAGCGTTATTCCTTTATCGAGCTGGCACAACCTAGAAAACTCGAATCGTATCGCATTTGCCAAATATATTGAATTAAATTGACTTCGGGAAAAATATTGAAGTTTATACTTGATTTTATTGGAAAAATGATTTCGTGAACAATGGCGCAAGTTTCGTAATTTTTCTAGTTCGTTTACTATGTCGAATGAGCCCCGAACCGTTTTGACGGAAAGTATTGCTACTTGTCCCTTCTAGTCCCCCTCTTTTATTTTTATTTACAACCTTATACTTTATCTTTTGCCTACCTTTAGTCCCTCCTGAGTATATATACCCATTTTTATTTAATTTATTTCATTTTATCCCACACACTCTCTCTCTTAAAACACACACACCTCACAATATTCTTTCTCTCTCTAACCTCGCCGGATTCTTCAAAAATTCCGGCCAACACCAGCAGATTCCAGGCGCCGGTCACCGGAATATTTTTACGACCAAACTTTTTATTTGCCGAATCGATAGATCGGCTCACCCCCATCTTTTCTGGAGCTTGTAAGCTCGCGTAGACCACCGGAGCACCACCCACGCGCCATTACAGCCGACCACCACCATCACCGAAGACCACCACCGAAGACCACCACCACCTCCGATTGTTTTTCCGACGGTAATCTACACCACGCGCCCCGTTATTATTTTTAGAACATTTATTTCAAACCCTAGTTTTTACAAATTTATTTAAATCCGATTTTAATAAAGTTTTTACTAATAAAATGGTTTTAAACCTCGAAACTCGTGTGGATTCGTTTGTTTGCCCGCGACTCGCCTGGACTCGGTTGACTCACCGAGTCAACTCAGTGACTTGGTGAGGGTTTGACCCCTTGTTAATTATTCTTGTTGTTTTGATGTTGTTTGGGTCTGGATTTGGATTCGTTTTTATTTTTGAGGGCCGTTTGGTTTGCGTGTTTCTCGGCAGCCGCGGCTAAGCCAAGCCGTGACTCACGGCGAGTCACGGCAAGGCTCGGATTGTTTTAGGATGGAGTTGGAGTTAGTTTGGAATTGATGGAGTGATGTTTGGATTTGTATTGGTGTATTGATTTTGGATTCGATTGGTTTGGAATTTGGGTTATGTCGAATGGATTTGGATGTGGAAATTTGTTTTGGTTTTGATGAGTTTGTGAATTGATTCGGATGTGGTTAAGCTCGGCCGAGAGTCTCGTCGACTCGGGTTGAGTGAGTCGTGACTCACGGGAGTCACGGCGAGACTTATTCTATTTATTTGTTTGTTATATTAGTTGTTTGTTGGGTTTTGGCTTAGATAACGGTTTCGGCTATAATGTTTTGACGTGGGAAAAACATAACAGTATATATAAAATAAACTTGACTAATAATTATGAAACAATAAAACAAGTTGATATAGTTAAGTGGATTGTGACATCGGACTTGGATCCGGATTGTGTATATTGTGATGTTATATGTGATGGACAAGGATTGGACGTATTGGATTTGCGGTGTGGTTATTTGGACAATATGGACCCTTTGGTACGAATAATACGAAATGGTCGATAAATCTAAACAACTAACATTAACGTGAATGATATGTCCAATTGTATATTATAACTTGTGACATTTAGCGATATCTAGGATAATAATGAGTCGTTGAACTCGGGAAAACGTTCAATAAACGGGCAGGTCATGCCGAAATTTCGTAAAATATTTTATAAACTTAAAACGTTTGTGCATCTAAAAGCTTTTCAAAACGTGTATGTTTTAACATCTATTTTGGGGAAAAATGGGTAAGGCCGAGACTATTTATCAATGTTTTCTTTTGTTTGTTTTATCTTATTTCTTTTATTCTTTTCTCTCCCCGTTTATTCTTCCATTATGATTTCTATTTGTTTTGGAGTGAGTTGTTATTTGATTTTACATTTTACGACTTCTTCACGAGAGCGTGTTACTCTTTTCGTCATTCCTCTTCTATTTGTTTGATTTCATTTCTTCGACTCTCATCGTCTTAATATTCCTCTAACGTCCACACGAGATTTCCAATGTTTACTTCTTTGAACGTCATTGGAAACAAAACCTTTTCATAATACACAAGTATTCGACGAACGTTACTTTATATATATTATTTGAGTATTTTTTTTCTGATATATATTACTCGTTAGGTTGTGCCGATTCGATACCGTTGTGCTTATACTTTTGATGACATTGTGCATGATGACTTGTGCTTGTACTTTCTTGATGCCGTTGTGCCTACACTATTCTTGAGGCCCTTGTGATTTACTAGTTGAGACTAGTTGTGATATCTTGCATTGCTGCATACTCAGGTGAGTTCATAGCCCCACTTTTACTTGCTTTAACTGCTTTATAAGTTACTTGGGGTGAGATACATGTACCATTTGATTATGATCACAATTGTTTGGAAACTATATTTTGAACTGAAAACTATGTTTTCTACTATCTGAAACTGTATTTGAGCTGAAACAACATTTATACTTTTCTGGTACTGTGAGTGAAGCAGTAGCCACTTTGCGAACCACCTGATAAGCACTAAGTACCTTCCTTGCCAACTGCAAGTCCCTCGATCATGAACCATTAATCACCTGCGGGTGAGCGCGATTATAGTTTATAGGCCTATAGGATTTGACCATCCCACTCCTGTTGACCGGGTAGGCGACATGGGTGTGCTATAATTGAGTTAACTAGGTATTTGGCAAGATACCTGGCTTTGGGGGCAACTATTATGATTATGAAAATCCGCGGTTACTGTCGACTTACGCCAGAGTTACTGGTGCCGGTTAACGCTTTGTGTGTCATGAGCTTAGTGCAGTGGTATTTTAGGGCGTATATCAACGTAGCCCCTTTCGGGCGTATAACATCGTAGCCCCTTTCTATTAAACTTGGAATATTGTGATCAATTACTTTACTTTAAACCTATGGATTCACTCAACCTTTGTGTTGACTTTAGCATGTTTATCTCAGGTGTTAGATATTGCTCGCTGCATATTTTACTTTGGAGGAGCTTGGCGAAGGGCATGACATGGTCATAGAAGACACCGAAAACCTTTTGGACCTATATTTTTCCGCACTATGTTAATTGATGTAAATTGAATGATTTCAATTATAAAATTTCTTCTAAATTTTTTTATATAAAACCGTTCTTTGTACCTTTTGTTGTGATAACAATCGGGTAGCACCCCTAGACTTGTATGCTTCCGCTGATCTGGTTTTCGGGGTGTTGAGATTCGCAGCTTATCGCAGTTCATCAATTTGAGACTATCGCAGTTGAGATTCGCAGCTTATCACAGTTCATCAATTTAAGACTATCGCAGTTGAGATTCACAGCTTATCGCAGTTCACAAAGTCTCTATCGCAATTGACGCTAGGGAGAATTATCGCAGTTCACAAAGAACTTTCGCATTTTGCAGTTTTAACCCTTGCACTTTACATAAACTTTGTTCAATTTAAATAACTTTTATAAATTTGCTTTGATTGTGATTTCTTCAAACAACAAAAGTGAACTCGGTATTTTTGCGCTTGTATAAGTCTAGAAAATACTTCGACAATCGGATATCTACTCTCTTGTATAAGAGTGTTAGATCGTTTTATATAAATTATCAATTTATATAAATTAGATATTTCTATCTAAATTGAAAATTTACCATAATTTGTATAAATTCTGGTCAAATTGAAATTTCTATAGAAATTGATACTTTATCTAAATTCTAATTTACATAACTTTTGTCGATTCTGTAATCTTTTGTTTTTGTTTAAACTACTGTCTAGTCAAATTTAGTAACTTTATTTAAATTGCTTTGTTTATCTAAACTCTAAACTCAAAGATCATCAACAACAACATCAAGGCTTTATCTTCAACAATCACAACACCTATTTCTTTGCATCGATCCTGAATCAATCAACCTTATCATACAACAACAACAATGACTACTCAACAAGACATCCATGCAGCTGGTGCTGAAAACCGTCCTCCCATGCTAGAGAAAGGTAGTTATCTTCCATGGACAAGCCGTATGCTTCGTTATTTGAAAACAAAACCTAATGGACAAGGCAAACTTCTGATCAACTCCATCAAGAATGGTCCTTTCAAACCTCGTGAGATTCAAGAAGCTGGTGATCCGAATCAAAATCCTCCTGTTCCACCATCTAGTCGTACTCAGCAAGAAGATGAATACACAGAAGAGGATCAGAAACAGATTGAAGCAAATAACTTAGCCATGCACCTAATTCAACTTGGTTTACCACAAGAGATTTTTTGTGCTGTTGACAGCTGTGAAACTGCTTATGATATGTGGGAACGAGTTAGGAGGCTATGTCATGGAACTGAAATTGGTCAACAAGACATTGAAAACAAGCTTCTAACTGAATGGGAAAATTTTTCATCCACTCCAGCTGAACCAATTGAAATCTACTACACAAGGTTTTGCACTATCATGAATGAGCTCATAAGGAACAATTTAACACCAAAACAGATCGTTCAAAACATCAAGTTTCTTAACAACCTTCCAGAGGAATGGGGACGATATGTTACGATTGTTAATCAGACAAAGAACCTTCATGAAGCGAATTATGATCAGCTCTATGATTTCTTGAAACAAAACCAGAAAGAGGCAGATGAGGTTAGGAAAGATATGCTTGCCAAAAAACATGATCCTCTAGCATTACTTGCTCAGTCACCATCACCTTCTACAGTGAACACATCATCATCAACTCCCACTCAGAACTACATGCCACATGAATACTCTCCACAAACTGCTATCTTCTCACAACAACAATTCTATCCTCATGAACAACAAGTCATTCCACAACAACAACACCCAGAATCACCATACAATCCTAATGATGACATGACTGCACTGTCTCAAGCATTCACCCTTCTATCAAGAGTTGTCCAAGGACGCTATTCCACACCTACCAACAACAATCAAAGGATTGCATCGAACACTCGCTACAAGCAGTTTGCTCAACCGAGTTTCAACATGGGTCAACAAGGACAAATGATTGGAGGTTATGGGAATCAACAAGGATATGCTCCTCAGATGGGTAATAAAAATACAGGGCAGTATATGGGTAATCAAAATGCAGGTCAGTTTATGGGTCATCAGAATCAGATGGGTCAAGTTGTTGGAAATAGAAGAGGACAGAATATGGGAAATCAGGTTGGGAATGTTGTTGCTACAGTTGCTGGGAATGCTGGAAATATGAATCAAGGAAATGTGTTGAAATATTTTAACTGTCAGGGTAATGGTCATATGGCAAGAAACTGTCCCTCCAAGCCAAAAAAGAAAGATCCTGAGTATCTTCAGAAAGCTTTGCTCTTAGCTCAGAAGGACAAGGCAGGGTTTCAGTTAAGTGCTGAGGAAAATGACTTCATGGCACTGATGGATGACTCAGAGGATCTGGAAGATATCGATGCCAACTGCATCTTCATGGAAAATCTTCAAGAGGTTAAATATGACACGAATTCTGAAACACCTCCTGCTTATGATGCCAATGTGATATCTGAGGTACCTTCATATACTACATGTCACAATAATGAAATATTTGATATGACACCTCAACAAGAACAGCATCCTGCGACTCCTACTCTCATTTATGATACATATATGGACTCCCCAAGTTGTAGTAATACTAATTTGGCTACTCCAGATATGAATCCTAATGGTGACTTCGAGTCACAGCATACTGAGACTGAAGAGGAAACACGTGCTTTATTTGATTCATTATTGCAAAATTGTGGTATTGAAATTGAAAAGGTCAAAAAGATCAATAGCGATGTTAAGGCCGCTAAAACGATTAATATGTTAATTAACGACAAAAACCCGATTTTATATACAAGAAAGAAAATGGTTCTCGGTTGTGAAAACCCTTGTTATTTCAAGAAAGCTCAGCAAAAACAGAATGTGGTATTTAATGGTAATCTTATAAATGATGTGCATGATCCACCTACTTGTTATGATTCGTATGAAACGATTGAGCTTACGAAAGAGAGTCGAAACAAAATGAGACAATTAAATAGAGAAATCAAACCAATTGATTATAATGAAGCAAACAAACTTGCTGGTGTTCATCTTGTTAAAAAGGAGTCACCTTTGTTTTTCAAAAAACCAGTGGCTGCCTCAAAATTCAAAGTTGTTTCAAAACATCTTTCTAACATCGAAAAAATGTACTCTACCGACACTTCCGTAAGTGAAGCTAGAATACTATTGGCCGATCTTAAAAGGAGAGTTGAAATGCTTCAAAATGTTGTGGCAACCAAAACTAATACTAAAATCAATGATTGGTTTTCAAGTTTTCAAACAGAACAGAAAAAGATGTTCGAAACAGAAATTACTCCCATTGTATCTGGCATACATGCAAGAGCAATTCATGTTGAGAACGCAATCATCAAAGAAGTAACTGAATTTGTCAAGGACCACACATCCTTGGTAATTGAAGCCAATGAAAACATTGAAAAAATCAAAGTTTTGGAAAAACAAAATGACGCACTCTCTGAAGAAGCTCTTTCAACTGATATTATGTCCATTATTTATCAAATGTATTCTGTTGAAGATGATGAAAGACTTCGAACTGAGACTTCCCAAATTGTTTCAAAATATGAAAATGCTCTTGCAAAGATTGAAAAAGAAAATGTCACATATTTTAAACAACTGGATAAGAAAAAGGAAGAATGCAAGTATGATAAAATGTCGTATGAACGTTCTTACAATGAAATAAAAAAACAAATTGATCTTTTGAAGTCTCAGCTTGAATGTCAAAAAGGGAAGGGTGAAGAAATTATTGCAAAACCAAAAATTTTAATTTCACAATCTGCTACTTCACCCTTGCCAAATGAAAAAGCAAAAGAGAAAGTAGTTGTCGAAACACCAAATGTGATAGCACCTGGACTTTATAGGATTAGTACCACTATTGCATCTACCTCTACATCTAAAACATATAGGGCGATAGACAAAAGTGTTAAGGAAAATCCAAAAGAGACTAAGAAAGCTAACACTGATTCAAAGGACAACAAGATAAATCCTAATGAGTATGGCTTACCTTCTACAGGAGTAGAAAGTACCTCTAAGAGCAGCAGACCAAAGCCTAGGAGCAATACAAGGAATAGAGTCGCGCCTGCTTCTAAGAGTGAAACCAAGAATAAAACGAAAGAAGTAGAAGAACACCCTAGGATTTTATCGCTTTACAAGAAGAAACATTTGTCATCTGAATGTAATGTTAAAGACAATATTTCTAGTGCATGTAATGAATCAGTTTGTTTAATGAACAAGAAATCTTTGTCTGAAAATGTGTGTGATGATATTGTTTCAAATGTTGTGCATGTGAATGATAAGCTTGCTAAGAAAGATGTTCCTTCAGAAAATACAGCTAAGACTAGATACATTCAAAGACTTATTGCAAATTCTAGGAAAACAACTAGTAGTCTGCTGCCTAGGAACTATCTTAAGATGTGCGTATGGATTCCAACGGGAAGAGAATTCAGTCTAGAAAATGGTAGAATAAAAATGGCTAAGGAAGAACCAGAAAAAACCGTCTATGATTGTATTTCTCCTGTTATCCCTAACCCCATGGAACCAAATGATAAACGGTTTCCAAATGCACAATCATCTGTTATTGGCAGGTTATCGAAATATGTCTTTGGATCGTCGAATCGGGTTGCTCCAAGCACATGACCGGGAATCTAAAGCTGATGATCAACTTTGTATGGAAGTTCATGGGAACAGTTCGGTTTGGAAATGATCATGTAGCAGCTATTCTGGGTTATGGAGATCTACAGTTTGGTAATTTTTTGATCACTCGAGTTTACTATGTCGAAGGTTTAGGACACAACCTGTTTTCTGTCGGACAATTTTGTGATGCAGATTTAGAGGTTGCTTTTAGAAGGAATACATGTTTCGTTAGGAACTTGGTTGGTGATGATCTCTTAACCGGAAATCGTGGAACCAATCTCTATGCTATCGACATTACCCAAATGGCCTCGTCATCACCGATTTGTCTTATGACAAGAGCTGACGACAATAAGTCATGGTTGTGGCACAGACGCCTTTCCCATATCAACTTTGACATGATAACAAAGCTTGCCAAAGACAACATCGTCACCGGTCTCCCTAAATTCAAATACACCAAAGAACACTTATGTCCATCATGTGAACAAGGCAAAAGCAAAAAGGCAACTTATAAACCTAAAACCGTTCCCAGTTCGGTTGATAAGTTACATCTATTGCACATGGACTTATGTGGCCCAATGAAAGTTGAAAGTATCAGTGGGAAGAAGTATATTCTTGTGATTGTCGATGATTACTCAAGGTATACATGGGTAAGGTTTTTGAGATCAAAAGATGAAACACCTGGAATCATCATCACCTTTCTGAAGCAAATTCAAGTTCTACTTCAAGCTCCAGTTAGGATTGTAAGAACTGACAATGGCACGGAATTTACTAATCAGGAGTTACGAACATATTTTGAAGAAACTGGAATTACTCACCAGACATCCGCAGTTAGAACTCCACAGCAGAATGGGGTAGTTGAAAGAAGAAACAGAACTCTTGTGGAAGCTGCTCGCACAATGCTGATCTATTCCTGTGCACCGTTATTCTTATGGGCTGATGCTATTTCAACTGCTTGTTTTACTCAAAACCGATCCCTAATCCATCCAAGATTCAATAAAACCCCATACGAACTAGTGAACAACAGAAAACCCGATATCTCTTATCTTCATGTATTTGGCGCTTTGTGCTATCCTACAAATGACAGAGAGGATCTGGGGAAGCTGAAAGCTAAGGGTGATATTGGTATCTTCATTGGTTATTCAGATAACTCGAGGGCATTCAGGGTGTATAATAGAAGAACGAAAAGAGTAATGGAGACGATGAATGTGAAATTTGATGAGATTTCACAAATGGCTTCTGAGAGACTCGCTCTAGAACCCGCACCACAAAGTCAAACTTCTGGACACATCAGTTCAGAACTCACACCCCAAGGAGCTCAGTCAACTAACACTGATAAACCTACAAATCAAGAACTGGATAATTTCTTCGAGTTTATGTATGATGAATACTATGGTGGAGCTTCAATAGATACATCACAACAACGTTCCGCTGCACCCGCTCAACAACAACCACCACCACCACAAGATGCATCTACTACAATTGAAGCTGAAGCACCAACTCCCTCCACGTCAACATCATCTACATCTACTCCTGCCACTCCAGTAATTGAGATTGTTTTACCAACAGTTGATGAGCAAAACCCAACAACACCAAATCAAGAAGAACCATACCAAAACGATGCTGTGTTAGAAGAAGAAGAACCATTTGAAAACCCATTTGCTACGAACTCTGCTGAATCTTCTTCTCGGTTATATGAACCATCAAACACACATTCGTTAGATTCAAGGTACCCTTCAACGTTAAAATGGACTAAAGACCATCCAATAGAACATGTGATATGTGCATCTTTGCCTGCTCAGTCAGTTTAAAAGAGCCAAAGAACATTCGGGAAGCAATGTCAGATGATGCATGGATTGAAGCAATGCAGGAAGAACTTCTCCAATATCGACTTCATGACACTTGGGATTTAGTGCCGAGACCTCGGGACAAACTTGTCATTGATCTTAAGTGGATATGGAAGAACAAAAAGGACGAAGAGATGACCGTTATTCGCAACAAAGCTCGTCTCGTGGCCAAGGGATTTAGACAGGAAGAGGGAATCGATTTTGATGAGTCATTCGCACCAGTAGCTAGACTTGAAGCGGTCAGGATTTTCTTAGCATACGCAGCTCACAAGAACATCATGGTCTATCAAATGGATATCAAGACAACTTTCTTGAATGGAACTCTGAAGGAAGAGGTGTACGTGAGTCAGCCAGATGGATTCGTTGACAAAGATCATCCCGACTACGTCTACAAGCTCAAAAAGGCTATCTATGGTCTAAAACAAGCCCCACGGGCATGGTACGACGAACTCTCATCTTTCTTGCTGTTAAATCATTTCACCAAAGGAACAATTGACCAGACCTTGTTTACCAAAAAGTTTAAAAATGACATTTTGATCGTTCAGATTTACGTGGACGACATAATTTTTGGGTCCACTAATCCTGAACATTCAAAACATTTTGCAAATCTCATGAAAAGTAAATTTGAAATGTCTATGATGGGCGAATTAAAATTCTTCCTTGGACTTCAAATCCATCAATCCCATCATGGTATTTTTATTAATCAAGCAAAATATACAATTGAGATTTTAAAGAAACATGGAATGGAAAATTGTGACTCTGTTTGTACTCCGATGGTCACCTCGCCCAAAATTGGTGCTGACCTATATGGGAAACCCATTGATCCAAAGAAATATCAGAGCATGATTGGGTCTCTCATGTACTTAACTGCTAGCCGACCCGATATACAATTTGCTGTTTGTTTATTAGCACAGTTTCAGGCAAGGCCTACCGAACTTCACCTCAAAGAGGTTAAACGGATCTTTCGGTACCTTCGAAGAACCATTAACATGGGACTTTGGTATCCGAAGGATTCGGAGTTCAATCTAACAGCCTTTGCAGATGCCGATCATGCTGGTTGCCAAGTCACTGCAAAAAGTACATCCGAAGGAGCACAATTTCTGGGAGAGAAGCTAGTAGGCTGGTCATCAACGAAACAAGACTGCACAACGCTTTCAACCGCAGAAGCCGAGTATGTGTCCCTATCTGCGTGTTGTGCCCAAGTTCTATGGATGAGGACACAACTCACAGATTATGGCTACTCTTTCGACCACATACCTATGTATTGTGACTCGAAAAGTGCCATAGCCATCTCGTGCAATCCAGTTCAGCACTCCAAGACCAAGCATATTAGAGTCCGCTACCACTTTATCAAGGAACACGTCGAAGAGGGTACTGTTGAATTATTTTTCGTGAAGACTGAATACCAACTCGCCGATCTATTTACTAAGGCCCTCCCTTCAGAGCGGTTTGAATACTTAGTTCGTCGAATTGGAATGCGAAGCCTAACTCCTGAAGAGTTAGAAAGTCTTCTCGAATCTTCTTGAATTTATTTATGCTTCGCATGTAAATATTTTTGAAAAACAAAATACAAAATTTGAAAAATCAACAAAATCAAAATATAAAAATAGAAAATTTTCAAAAAGACATAAAAAATATAAAACATAAAAACCAAAAATATTCTTCTCACGACATGTCTCTTGTATAAATCAATATTCTGTACGTACCTAGAAATGTCATTCAACAATGATACGGGCATGTACAGATGCTTGAGCGAGAGTTCATTCAAACATTTTCTAAAAACATTTCGATCTCAAAACTTTCTTCTTTATGGCTTTCATGCATTTCAGTACGGAACCCGTTCTTAAACGTGAAATCTTTTAAATGTAGCTCGGGTATGCAGGAAAAGGTTTCAAATAAAGACTACATTGATGACTTCTGATTATTTCCGATCAGGACTCGCAATGTTAATGGCAAATCAAAACGAATCTTGAGCACATGATCAAGATTTTTCAAAAATATTTTTCAAAATCTTTCTCAAATTCTGTGCTCAAGAAACTCCCTTTTGAAACTCAAATGTTTTATAATATGCTTTCTTTAAGGGGGAGTATAAAAAATTAAAAAATGCAAAATGTTCCATTTTCATGCTAAAAATCCGTCTCTCTCCAAAAACTCTTTCATTTTAATCAGTTGATATCAAAAATATCAATGCTATTTTTGAGGGGGAGAGGACGTGATTAAAATGTGATCTAAGTTCGTGAAATCTCAAAGTATGCTCACCAGACAGACTCAGTTCTAACCCTCGAATTGACGAAACTTAAATGTCCGTTATCGAAAAGACTTATCCGGGACGGGTAATAATTTCAAGCTGGTTTTCCAGTAATGTAAACGTGTCTCGCAAAGGACTTGTCTGAGTATAATGTACCAATTCGAGAGATGATCTTTGAATATGACCGGGATGGGTAATAATTTCAAGCTAGTCTAACTAGTGATGTAAGCGTGTCTCCTAAAGGTCATGTTCATTGAAAGTCGATCAATTCAAAATGTGCAAACTCCACCCAACATGTGCAATTTTAGTTAAAAATGCATGAGCACATGTGAAGGGGGAGTATTTCAAAAATATAAACCTCTTAAAGTGCTAACTAAATGTGTTTATTCATAAACACTTTGAGAGATTTTCAAAAGGTTTTATGGCAAATCTAGGATAGTCATGGAGTTATAAGGTGACTAAGGTTAGGAAAACTGTCCTATGATCCGCCAGAGCCGGAGGGATCTACCCAAGGACAATTCCAATAGATTAGAATTAGAAGTCCTTAGGTAAGATTGAAAAAAGGAGTAAATGAGAAAGGGACAGAAGGGGTTGAATAATGAAAAAGAAAAGTTGATTGAAAGGGTGAAAAGAAATAGCCCTCCATGAAAACTTAGGGAAGAAACCGGGTCAATACATCTGCTATCGGTACTCACTAAGGTGATACTGATATTGAAGACAAGACGTCATGGACCCAGTGACGCACTGCACCACCCCTCCTAGCCACTCAGATATCTCTTAAAAGATATTTGTTTTATTCTCACGGAGAACACTGAATAATCTATCGGCCTCTCACTCCGAGATGTGTTGATATTGAAAAGGTGGCACTCTGCTCCATGCCTCCGACTACTAAAACCAAAACGCACATTATCGAGTCTAGAGCCATGAGATTCATCAAAAGATCTCTTAGGATACACTTCCAAGTTAATACACTTGTGTTCACCAAAAAGGACACAAGGTGTACAAGAGTCTTAATGAGATCCAAGGATCTTGCCAAGTTTTATCATGATGGTTACATGCTTCAAACGGTCTACAGTCGTAGGGTGATCTCTAGCGACTCACTGAATCGTGGGTGCACTTCGGTGTGTCCATGTAAGCCCTCTCGGGGGTATCCGGTTCAGAACGGCCTGGGGGAGATTAGAGAAAGTCTACACACTATGCTGTTGACGATCTCGAAGTCCTAACCCATAAGCGCTGGATGATTTTTACTAACAGTTTTATGCAGCTACCCTAAACATCCATTAACCATCATCCCATTCATCAATCATCTTCACCTCATCATACTCATACTTATGAAGAACATTCCTCATCAAAGCTCAATTGTTAAAAGTTCAAGACAAGGAGATCAAGTTAACGACCAAGTGTAAACAACAAAGTCAAGAGGCTAATCAAGATGTCAAGGACAAATTCAGATGTCATATGATGAAAGATTATGAGGAGATTGTTAGAATAAGGAGAAGAGGTATGAGCATGTTGAAGGTCTCGACGCATCATCACGAGAAGATTTTGATCAAGGCAAGAACATCTACCAAAGGACGATTACTTTGAAGATCCCTGTTCATAAAGGAACATTGATACTACAACGACACACAATGATAAAGACATTGAAGACAAAAAGACCTATCACCAGTGCATCATTGAAATGACCATCCCTTAGGGGGAGATTGTTAGCTTTTATATTTTATAGAAAAGTGATGGTCATTTGTATGAATACTTAAGTGTGTATCGTGTAGTATAAATTACATTGTAAGGGCTGGTGTTGGACTTTGTTAAGTAAATATTAAGAAAAATGATCAAAAGCCCAAGTCCAACACCAAGCCCATCCCAAGGCCTTTAGGGCAACCGAGGCCTCATTTCCACTATAAATACCACACTCTCACACCCATTTTGGTGTGCCTCTAAGTCTTGTAAAGGTGTGAGAGTGTGTGTGTGTGTTTTATTACATTTTGTATTGTTCTCTTATGGCATGATATACATTCGACAAGAGTTTTATTCACGCGCATCTTCTTTTCATCTTTACTATTCTTCTTTATCTTTAGAGTGTCACGTTATTGGTTAGAGCAGTATTAATATAGTTTAGTTTGGTTGTTTAAGGTTCGGTTTTTAAAAGGTTTACACTTTAGTATTTGAATCCTTTGATACTTTGTAAATCCAATTGATATTATAACTTGGTATGAAAACCTTTCTTAAATATATTATGATAATGTTCTAGGAAAAACTATTTTAAAATAATTGCTATGAAACCGAGGCGATACCACTTTTATATGAAGGTTTAAAGACTTTTAAGAAAACTGCTTTTAAAAGAATACGTTTATGAAAACAGTGCTTAAATGATTTTCACAATTACTTAATCCATTTGTACTCTATCTTTTCCTTAAAGATTTCTCATGATTTGTACCCTATTTCATTCACCATTTTGCAATTCTGATTTATGATCCACATTTGGTTATTATGCATTTGCTATTCTGTTGATATGACTCATTCAGTTGGTATTATCTTTGTTGGATAATTGATAATTATCCTTTATTCTTTATTTGTATCATCTGTTTCATTCTATTGCCCGAGCTATTTGTTTTGAACTAGTCATGCAGGTACCATGACCATGTCATAGAGGCACCTATGGCATGACACTATCTGTGGCGGTGTGATTAGTCCACATCGTTCCCACTTATGCTATATAGCAACCATGGCTGCCATACTGATTATTATATTAACATATGTATGCACAGTCTCGAACCTGTATACGTATATCTGTTTTGCAGGGAGCGTATGGATGCATCCAAGGTACTTTGTTCAGTTTTGTTATTTAGTGAATGGATTGTGTGTGTGCCATACACCCCATTTCACTTCTGGTACATTGTGAGCTAGCTACTCCATGTACACTTTGCTATGATTATGATTATGATTATGTTTATCTGTTTTGGGTCTATTCATGTATCATGTCTAGACATATCTGTTTAGGGCTCGTGGGCATTCCTTTGTTATTCCTGATTCCTTATTCATTCATTTATTTTCTCATGACTTATGTGGGTTTTGAGTGAAGAGTGCTTAGGAGCTCTTTGTAGACTGCACTGTTGATAGCTCCCCCTGGATTAGAGTTGGACTTAGAGTTTTCATTTTGACTTAGTTTGTATCTTAGTTTTGGAAGTTGTTATATTTAGATTGATTACATTATTATTATCCTTTAGAATACTTTTGTAACCATTGTATTATTAAAGTCTTCCGCTTGCGTATGTTCTGTTTGACGCCATAAATGTGACATTTGACCCGTTCTCAGATGGGGGGTGTTACAAGCACTATCTTCACCAGCAGCACTAACTGTTTCTTTAGCACCAGCAACACTATCTTTAAGCCCAACAGTACTAATATCTACACTGGTAGTAGTAACTTGATCACCAACAATACTAACCTTAGCAGCATCAACCATTACTTCAACAACATTTTCACCAGTATTAAAATCTTCAACACCAATATCTTCTACACTTACCAAGGTAATTCCAGCATCATTACCTTCATCAACCATCTGCTCATCCTCCCCTGCATCTTTGTCCTCATTCCTCCCCTGTTTGGGAGCATCCTCCCCCAAAATTTGTTCATTTCTGAAAACCCCACCCTGGATGTTGAACTAAGTTTATGTAACCTTTTCAATCCACGAGATTTTGACCTTTTTTTCCCTTCAAGCTTCTTCACCCTCTTCTTCAAATATGTGATCTCCTGTTGTTGAGAAGAGGTGATCTTCTTCAGGTCAATAGCCTCCTTTTGCAAATTGGTACAAAGTTCCATCAATTCAGTTAGTTTAATACTATCCTCATCACTTCAGAGTGTGTTACCTCTCCCGGGAGGTGAATCATTGGATTGTGTAGGTACAGCCTCAAACCTAGTTTGAGCATCCATACCCCCATGGTTTCTAGGCGCCTAGACCATCACTTCAATAAGTTCCATGGCAACTAGACTCATTGGATGTTGCCTTGGATTGGGTCTTACTTATGTTACTAATGTCCTGCTCTGCATCTAAGCTAGTAGCAGTAGTAGCAGCCCTCACCAAACTGTGACCCCTCTCCTTATGCACAGCCTCATCTGCTACAATACCAGTAGGTGCACAAGACTGAGGTATCTTAGTGCCCTTTCTCTTTGTGATCCTACGTTTATAGGTCTTTTGAGGTTGAGAGGATGATGGTTGTAAAACTGTGGGTGTGTGATGGGGATCAGTGGGGATTTCTGAACCTTCACCCATTTGTTGTTAGCCTTGTACCATAATTGTTTGAAACAATGGTGTTACTTTACCAGAAAAATCTTTACCAATTCTTTTCATATTGCTAAAAATCTTTTTGGTGTGAGAAGGTGTAGTATAAATTCTCTTATGAGTTACCTTCTCAATAAATTGATTGTCCAAAAATACTTGCAAAAACCTTGGATACATGTAAAATTTTCTTTGATGATCTAAGTTCTTAACCATACTATCAAAAATTAGCTTTGAAAAATTAAACTTTTGGTCTATAGCCAAGCAGATTATAGCAGAAGCCATATTGCTGCTAAACTCATTCCATGAAGTTGTTTTAGGACATAAACATTGCAAAACAGTATGGATAAGAAATTTCCACTGTGGGGAGAAGAATACTTTGTAAAAAGTTAGGTTTTCAGACTCTTTCTCATACCCCATCAGTTTAAGATTTTCAAAAATAGTAGAGTTTGGTAAACACTCAACACCTCCATCATCTGCTAGGTAAAGATTTCTCCTAATAGACGTTTCAGTGATGATGATTTCCTGCCCATCTACAACGGCATGAATATGTACTTCCTCATTGAGTGTTTTGACCATAGCAGAGAACCAAAAATGTTCAATGTGGGAAACATATTGTAACACCCCGAAAATTGGGTCGCAGCGGAAGATGATGTGGCTGGGGTGCTACTAAATTGGTACCACAACACAGAGTGAAGAGAACGGATTTACCGTATCCGTTTAAAAGAAATTTCTATAATCAAAAGTACTTTGTTTTACATCATTCAATATAATGCGGAAATACAGGCCCATAAAAGAAATAACGTGGTCCCCAAATGAATATCAGAGTAACTTGATCCTATAACCATGCTATGCCATGCCAAAATCCGCCAAAGGTAAGCTGATACTTTAAGAACCTGAAAATATATGCTAAAATGTGTCAACACGAGGTTGGTGAGTTCATAAATTTAAGTAAACGACAAGTAACAAATGGACCACAAGAATTCAAAGACCAATATATTCCAAATATAGAAAGAGTTATTGTCGTATTAATTTTATGACACCGAAGCCTTAAGATTTATAGTTTGAGCATACATTTGACTTACCAGTCAAGTGGGGAAACCACCCGGACACCCAAAGTTTCTGGTAGATGTCCACCTAGGACATCCAAGGTTCCTCAAATGATTATGCGTCCGTTTGACATGCCAGTCAAGTGGGGAACACCAACCGGACGGGGAGTTCAATCCCAATAGATCTATTCATAATATTCGCGCTTAACGGTTCATAACATAAGCAATATGTAATAGTTTAATGCACTTGTGTCCATAAGAAAATAATCAAGTGTGTAACAGGTAAACACATAATACTTTTGAGTAACAAATCAAGGGTTTCAACCAATTAGTAATGTTTGGGAAAACAATTCACGTTTCAAGTAAAACGAGCATGGAGTTTAAATATAAACGAGCATGTATTCTCCCCCAAAACATTTATAAAACAAGTAAAAGTAGGGGCCATGAACTCACCTGGAACAACTGATATGATAACGAAAGGAAAGTGCACGGAATTGAGGCTCGGAAACTACTCGCAACCTAATATGAATGATATGTCTTAGGTTTGAAAACAAGCTCGTGCACGCAATTTCGTATACTATTATATCACTTGTACATGTTTGTTGCAATATTTATCGTCAAAAATATAGTTGCGTCAATGTGCCTATTAATTAAGCAAAGTAACCCTTTTTAGAAAACGTATCTTGTTAATCTCGTGATTAAACTATGGTCGTCTTGTTAATGAGTATTTTGAAAACTTCTAACGCGCCTAACAAGTATACATAATGTTATACCATTTTTGTTTACGTCATTTTAGCCAAAATACACCCTAAAGTGTCCAAAATCCACCTTAAATATTTCCATCAGCTTTCTAATAGCAAAAAATAAAGGCTGTCAAAAGTTATATTTCGTCGCAACTTCTTTAGGCCATAACTTTCTCGTCTTAGCTCCGATTCTTTAGTTTTATATATCCCCGGGTTCGTGTTTAAGTATACTAACATCTTTTTAGTGCCTCGGCTAGTCTAGTTAACTTTTAACATCAGTTTTTACCTCTTAAAAATTCCCATCAGCAACTATATTTTCAGAAAATTCATTTTCGTCACACAACTTAAAACTAACGTATTTAACTCATTCAAGCGGCTACGTTTTCGTTATAGAGTCTATTTTCTATATTTCTAGCATAAACTTGCCACCAAGTTACTGATTTTTCTGTGGGAGGTCGAATGGGACAGCCTCTCTTCTAAAAGCGTCAAAACATGTTTCCTAGCCTTCTAGTTATCCAAAACCGCTTAACAACAACTCCAAAACTAATCCTAGCTCTTCCACCGATTTCTCAACGTGTCAATAGTGATTTAACAATAAACCTTAGCAATATTTAAAGGTTCCATTTCTCATGAATTTAAATGACCATCAAGACTAGTTAAGATCACAAGCTCACTAGTTTATATATATATATATATATATATATATATATATATATATATATATATATATTATATATATATATATATGGTGTTTTTATCTCCACTTTCTTGTTGAGAGTTATAACCAATTAGTTTGTTCATGATAAAAATTTGTTCAAGAAATAGCCATTAGTTAAAAGATTATTGGGGTTATAAGGTTTTATTAACATGTACAAAGTGATAAACAAGTATATGCAACTTGAGGCTAATATCGTGATATAAAGAGTGAAATTTATCAAGATAAAGCGTTACTTACTTAGGGAGATTAGTGTGATGAGGAGGTAATTTACTTGATTAACCCAAGATTAGTGCTTCTAAACCCTTACAAGTATGTCCTAATGATACTTGAACTAACCAAAACAAGTTTTCTTCTTCCTCTTTGCTCCTTGGTGTGTCAATTTGTATGAGAGGGTGAGAGTAGTTTTATTTTCTTTTCTCTTGTGCTAGTTGTAAGTAAATGTTTAAGTCTTACATGTATATATATATGTTGTAGAATGTCAAAATGAGAATAGTTGGTCAAAAATTATCAATGTGGCTAGGTTTGATGATGTTGGCTGAATTGGGTGGGGGGGGGGGGGAGGGGGGCTAGGAGGTGGGCAAGACTTGGTCAAGCATGCAATTGCAAATCCTTGTTTCATGGGAGGTTTAAGTTTGTATAAAAGGGGGGCGGGGTGCGGAAATAGGTAAGAAATAAGAGTAGAAGACTTAAGTTTGTATAAAAGTGTTTATATTGTATGTATTGAGTATTAAAAATAGGTATTGGTTATCGGTTTTGTGATTAATGTAATTTACGCGTAATTATACGTAAAGAATAAAAAAATTACATTAGGTGTAATGAAATATTTTTGGAACTTTGGTAATAAGTTAGGAAGTATAAAAATGCGTTAAAAATAATTGTTAGGAGTATTGGGTATATTGGGTGTTAAATTTAAATTGCGAATAGCGTTTGTTAAATTAACAATCGTAAGTAAATAAAGAAAAGGAATTTGTCTTAGGGATTAAAATTTTGAACCGGAGTAGGAGCAAGGTGTTGGAATGTTGTGGACTAAATATAGCCTAAATTCCTAGTGCTCAAGAGGGTTGCTCCTAGTTTTATGTTTATTTAACTAATGAGTTATACGTAAAAAGTGTTCTTGTAAAATTCCAAAGTAGTAAATTAGAGTTTGAAAATAGATGTTGATGTGGAAAATTACGGGTTGTTACACATATATAGTAGGATTCACAGTTAATGCATACCTTATAGGGTTTGCATTCAAGAAATCAATTATCTCTGCAAATCCTTCACTTTTAGTAGGTTTCTTTAAAAACGCAACCACGTTGTGAGTATCAGCAAATTTTAGGTTCGACATTTGTGGTGATTGGTGGGTTTTGTGATTAGATGATAAAATTGAGTTAGGATTTGTGATTAGAGAGAATTATGTGCGAATGAAATCGATTAAACTGAATGATTGGTTGATATAAGCCCTTAATCGAATAAATTATGAAACAGTCCCCTCGACAAACCAACAATAGTAACCTTAGCAGCATTAAGTTATGCCAAGCAACATTAATCCTGAGACACCAGCATTAACTCCAATTCCACACCAATCCAACACTTTTCTTTTGCTTTTCCTGCAAAATGTTAGTCCAATAACCAAAAACAAACCAACATATTTTGCATCTTGTGTTTTTTTGGTTTTAATGATAACAGCATTAAGTGTAACTAACAGCAGAAACTTAGCAGTTTTAGGTATAACTAGCAGTACTAACTATACTTAACAACAGAAACTCTTTATAACTTGAATAACAATACTAATCCATACAAAACTCTACAAAAACATAAAAAGATCACTTTTAAAGATTTAAAATTCCAATACTAGCAATCAAATATGGAAATATACTTACATCAAAAGCTTTTGTAAGCAAATCTGCAACATTCTTATCAGTATGGATTTTGATCATTTGAATCAATTTCTTTTCATTCCAATCTCTAATAAAATGAAGTCTGATCTCTATATGCTTTGTTTTTGAATGAAAAACAATATTTTTAATTATGCAGATAGTACTGCTATTGTCAATAAAGATTTTGGTATGCATAAAATTGTACCCATAATCAAGTAGTTGATTCTAAATTCAAAGCACTTGTCCACAGCAACTTGAAGCAGCCACATGTTTAGCTTCAGTTGTGGAATTTGCAACCACTGTCTGTTTCTTACACTGCCATGATATCAATCTATTATGTTAGGAATAAAAAGTCTTCATACTTAGTACAACCAAGCCAAGAGTTAGTACTGCTTAAGTTACAATTGTTGGAGTATGCTCTTGTCATAATAACTAGTTATATGGCTAGACATATGTGAGCCTATGGGGTCACACACATATACACTGAGGTACTACTTTATGTATCGTGTTTATTGTATTTACGATATATAAATAACCTTACGCAACTCGGGATCACTATTGGGCTTCTAATGGCTAAGTAAAGGACTTAATCCATTGGACTTGGAAATCAAATGGGAAGCTCATTTGAGCCCAATATGTGGCCGGCCTAGGAGGGCTTTCAAAGGGGATTTTATTTTTGAAATTTGGTCAAATATATGGGAGATATCTTCTCATAATTGGGATAACAATTTACCAATTTTCTCCCTCTTTTCTCTCCCATAAGTCACGGCAAAACCAATATACCCACCTAGGGTTGTTGTTTTCTTGATCTCTCTTTTGTATCTTGTTCATTCAAAGGTGACTTGCAAGGTTATGGGGTTAAGTGTAATACCCAAAAATCTAAAACATGCAAAAAGACCTAATTGCCCTTATAACTTTAAAATTTGATTTATAAGTGTATAAAGTACCAAATTAATCCCAAACCTTTGGAAATGAGCAAGATATGAAGCCAAGTAATTTTTATTACTACATTTTAACATTTACTAATTACAAAAAAATTATGGTCACACACAAAATTATATATAGGGGCCGAATCATATTATTTATGTATTATTAATATTGTTAATTCTATTTAAATCAAATAAATAGAAGATAAACATTCAAATAAAAGGAAATATTGGCAAATCAGAAATTTATCTCCCCAAATCAATCTTGGGCCGAAAATATATGCCCCCTCCTAAAATATATTGTAACACCCCGACCAGACAAGGGTAAAGATATCACAATAATGGATTCATATCAGATCAAAACAGAGCATACATCTATAGTAATACAAAAATCTTAAAGGATTACAAATGAAATACTGAATCTACAAGGTTACAATGAAAGCTTCCAAAACTAATTCTAAAACATAATATCTTCTATCCAACTCTAATCCAGAATAGCTATAACACCCCAAGCCTTCTAAGTCCAGAGGTACTCTCTCACTCATCCCCAGCTTCTTACTAAAACCTGCCGCAGGAAAAGAAATGCGGCTGAGCTACGAGAGCTCAGTGAACAGATATATAGATGACAGAAACAATAACAGATAACAATACAGAAACAAATCAGAATTACAGATTATACAGATACAGAATTAAAGTGAAAGAATAGGAAAGGAATAAGGGTAAAAAGAAAAGAAATGAGAAAAGGATAATGAACAAACTAGGTTTAGGGAAATACAGAAATCCATCACGAGCCCAGAGATAACAGATAATATCATAACAGAGTAATCATATAATAATCCAGAGGGGATGCCTCTCAAGTAACAGATAATATGAGGGGTGACCTCATGTATCAATGGAGTGATCAGCTCCCAGAGGTTGTGAAAGACGTGTATCGCACACACCATCAGTCACCAGAGATAATAATAATAATCATATAATATAAATCAGATAATCCACTAAACAGATAACAGAGACAGAGACAGATCTAGGATGCATCCATGCGCCCCCGGTGGCCAGAAACTCCTCAACACACCAGATAAAATAAAGTCAGGGACGGGACAGGTCATCACTCTCCTGCCCTAGAGTCATGCCATCGGTTCATCAATGACATGGACATGAAACCCTCATGCCTAGTGAGTGGCTCGGATATCAAACTGTAGGTCAGAGGTCATATGTACTACCAAAATCAGAAGGTCATATCATAAGGGTACATGGCAAAAAGGTTCATGTCAAAGTCCAGAAATATCAAAGGTTCAATTCAAAGTTTAAGCAAAGGTTCAGAATAAAGAATCATATCAGAAAGTTCATGTCAAATATTTCAGAATTAAATATCAGAGATTTAAAATCAATTTGGTTCATATCAGAGTTTATCAGATCAAGGTTTATAGCAATAATCTAGTCCAGGTTCAGATCAAAAGTTCATTTCAGAAGTTTCTATCAAAAGTCCATTTTAAGAAATCTTTTAATAATTGTTTTCATAAAAATAATCCTTCGAAATGGTTTTTCATAAAGATAGTCTTTGATATAGTTTTTATAAAAGCTAGTAGAATATCATGTAAAAGCATAAACATCATTTTTAACCAATAACTCTTCTCAAAACATTTACAGGTCATACTTTAAAAGGTTTTCACAATATAGGTTCATATCAGAGGTCATAACAAGGGAAATCAATAGAAAGGTTCAAGGCAAAGAAATCATAGCATCAAATCAGAAGTTAAACAAATCAGAGTACGAAAAGAGATCATATCAGAGTTCACAGAACAGGGGAAGCATAGCAATGGCTTAGGGAAACCCTATGATGAATCAGAAATACAAAATGAAAGGAGAAAGAGGACACCCTTACTGAAAAAGGGCAGAATATCTGTACCTTATACCGCAAATGAAAACACAACAGAAAATATCAAGGTCGGAAGCAAACTCCATCTTCAGCGAATCTACACGAATCATGACTGTCTTATTAAAAGCTTATTTAATTCAGATTACTTATTTTAGTCGGCTTTCCAGTTTTAGTAACTTTCCATTTATAGCAGGTTTCCCAATTTAGTAAGCTTTACGATTTAGAGACTTTTAGGGTTATAAATAACAAATTAGTAAACTTAATGGTTTTATTTGGCCAATATTATATTTTAGGGGTTAATATGACAACTTTTTATAATTTAGGGTTTAAAGTGTACTTTATATAATTATATGAAAATCCTTCAATTTGTATAACTTGATTACCCCATTAATGGTACCCATGCCTAATTTGTTTATTATAAATACTTTAATTTGACGTACAACATTTTGATAAAATCCTATATGTCTTAGCCAATTTGATCCCAAAACTCTTTTATATGTCCATGCCACACGTCACCACTCACCCATAAAACCATACTCCTTTTACCTAGACCATGACCCTCGACCTTTTATTCAGTTTGTAACCAGGTTTTATTATCACTAAAACTCGACCCCTTTTAGCGAAACACATGCTCCCTTATTCGGCTAGACCACGAACCCCATTTCTAGCCTCCATTCGACACATTAACACACACATAAATCACACCGCTGGACACCCATTCACAGCCCATCGACACAGCAAACTCGACCCACTAATACCGACATCAATGATGATTCAAACGACTCTAATATTTCCATGCATACATACCATAACAGCCCATATGACTCGACACCTTTTTCCTACCACACGACATACCCAAGACAAGACTATACCTGCTGTACGACACTCCTTGATACGGCCCTTTACGACATACTTAAGACACCAAAAAAAATCCCTTTTCTGTCCAGCCATGTGACAAATATGACACACTCATTCTAGTTCATTAATCACACCTTCTATACGTGTACTATTTCAGATCCATAGGCCTTCTTTTACACTTGTTATGGTCGTTATATAAGCAAATATTTCTATGATTTCATGTGACAAGATTTAGTATTTCATGTGAGCATTCATTACACACGTACATGTTTCATAATATCTGATTTTTAGTTCTCATATATCCAGGTTATACGTATACAAATAGATCAAAACGAAAAGAATAACTAGGTGGTACGAGATACCCTCATTGCGTGATCAAAAGAGAGGAACGAATGACCAAAGAACCACGAGCAAAAACTCAACCGAAGCAAACCCCAATATCCCACGAATCTGCTGTTTAACACCACGTCAAACTACCACCTCGAACCAAAAAAACAATGCACTCGATCCCTCCTTTGAACCAGAAACGGTACACACGTTCGAACCACCAAGAGTCACAACGATCCTCCTTTGTTTATTTTATGAATCGAACAGGGATAAGAAGGAACAAAGTAGCAGCCGCCAAGGTTGGTATATAGGTTTAGGGTTTTGTTTTTAATGAGTTTTGTGAAAATATGTGTTGGTTGATTAGGTCACGAATGGGAGAAACTGGGGTATTGAAGTATCATTTAATGAAAACCAGTAAATGGGAAATCCAACCAGGAAAGTGTCGTGTGATTGAGTCAAAATAAGGTGATTGGGCCGAAGTCTTTGGAAAGTGGTTAGGATGATTAGGGCTGAACTTGTGGAAGATTATGGGAGGTAATTAAGAGATGATTATCAATTTAATGTTGACATATTCCGAATGTGTTCACAAAATGATATACGTCGGTCCATGCAAATAATCTTAAACATGCTATACCTTTATTTATAAAGTTCATACATAATTTCATATAATACTTAGATTATGTATTCATATTGTATGGTTTCGAGTCATAACATGTTATATAACTCAAGTTTTGCATTATAGCGTATTTTATAAGTTCTTAAAAGATCAAAATTAGAGGGTATTTTGGTCATTTTACACGTTATCTGAATTTCAGGTATTACAACTTCTTCCCCACTAACAAAAAAAATTTCGTCCTCGAAATTTGCAGAGAGCAGAAAGAAAAGAGGGCAGAAAACAAAACAAAGACATAACAGACTAAGACGAGATTTGAGGTGCAACGAAACAGGAACACAACTGACGGTGAACAGATATATGAAAGATTTTTTTCTCATAACTCGAACTTGCAGATTCCAAAATTGTTTCAGGTCCTCAGAACAGACATAACATACTGAATCCAGATCAGAAGGATAACATACCAACGTAGTAAATGAAAATCATATTCTCTCGGAAGAGACCAAGAAATACATAGGGTTTTGACAGATATGCCGTTCGCAGAATTTGATTAGATAGATCAGATTTGAACATACAGAAAATAGATTATCGATGACATCAATGGCAGGAAGTTCTATAACAGAAGCTAAGATTAGTATCAGATGTACAGGGTCATCAAAACGCGTGACGAGAATCCAGACGTATCAATTCGCATAACGGTGAAAGCAGATTACACGCACAGTCAGAAATGAACTTACAGTCTCACTAAGGCAGATAATCCCAACAGTTATCAGAATTTCTAAGGTTCCATGGCACTTCCCGAAATATCCTATGCCCACAACAAGTGCACGTTATATGATGTAAGTATTATCACGTTGGCCAGATGTCATAATACTGGCATCATATAAATATGCCCTCATGATGGTCATACTTTATCTCAAGTCGTGAACAGAAAAGCTTATCTTAACCCACCTAGTCTTCCTACGGTCTCAGAGTTTATCAGAATCAAATACCCTAACTAAGAGGAGAACGAATTACTCGAAAAAATTTAACGGAAGTCCCAGAATGTCTATCAGAATTTGGTACATCAGATCATCCATCATTCGTCAAATTTCAGATAACAAAACCATCATCCGACATACGCAGAATGAACACAGAGCGGAATTACTGATAAAGAACTTAAATCATTCAAAGGATTTATCATTAGGTAACAGATTTTTAAATAGGTCGAGCGGAAGTGAATCACATCATCCATAGCTTCACCCGTCACAGAATTTTTTTTTTCGCTTCAGAATTTTCTTTTATTCAAGGTCATGACCTCAGTTTCCATTCCCAAGTCTGCTTCTACTCTCAATTCATCTTAGTACAACTAACATGAATAGAGAAGCAAGACTGCGAGTCTTGGACAGGTCTACTAGCACAGTTCGGAATTCGCCAACTCAGATTGCTGTCGTCTTCGGATGCTTGGTAGTGATGTCTGCTACAATCTCTGAACGCCAATCACATCTACTCTTCCAGAACAAAGGTCATTCCATTTAATACGAAGATGGTCTACATGCTTCCTCGTTCGTCTCAGGGCACAAACATGCTGTCATACTATGACAATTGTCCAGATACTCATGAAAACATGATTCTTATTAGTCAATACTATTGGCATTATTTAAGACTCATAATGGTCACAATGAGTACGAAAACAGTTTTCATGAATCTTTTCAGGGTAACTTCTTATAAAACTGAAATACTTTACGGAAGCTTCTCTCAGTTAGTCATCTCCCATCTTAGGAGTTCTTGAGGTTGCTTCTTCAGTCCTTCAAACATTAAATGAGGTTGTTTGATACAGAATTTCAAGGTAGAGCAATTTAATCATTGATACGCAGAAATGAAAAGTGATTACGGTTAAAATTACGGTTAGGTTACGATAGTCGATATGCAGACGCAAATTTTCTCTTTCTTCTTTACAAATTAATAGGGTATTTAAAAAGGGACACTGAGGTGAAACAAAATCATATCTCATCAGTTTCTTCAATCTCTCAACTTCTATAGCATCATGGCTCGTCAACCAAGATCGGTTCAGAATCAATTCTACTTCTCAAACGGGAGGAAAACCCAAGAGTTTCATCTGAAAATGCCAGAAAATTTGTACAACAAAACTTTCAATGCCAACACTTTCTAGGGGTGTATACTAATAGGTGTCAGGATAATTTGACAATCAAATGTGATCAGGGTAAATATTTCCATAACAGTGATAAGCTCAACAGATTTAAGCGGTTAAAGGTTTTTATACAAAATAGGGTGGAGCAGATTGTTACATTTCAGATGCGGTAGTTTATGATAGCTGAAGAACCAGTCAATCAATAATCACCAGATCTCCAAAATCAAGTATATCAATAGTAAACAGATCCGTAGAACGTACATGGTCACTTAACTAGACGGATAGTTCATATGTCAGAGTCAAGTACATGGTTCAGTATAGTGTGGGGATAGGTACACGAATAGTTCAAGGTGTTGGTGTTTTTGGTTTAGCTTTTTAGCATAAGTGACAGGTAGGGTGTACATCATCGGTAATACGAACATCATATAATTGCAGAAGTGAGACTTATGAGATATCGGATATCAGCATCATATGCTCAGTTAACAATTCCATACAGAGACGGTATTTGCATCAAATCCTTCCAAAGGAAAACTGATTGGCAATTAAGATTCATCATTCAAGGGAGCAAATAAGATTCATCATTCAGGACAGAATAGTATCAGAGGATACATTTATATCCAGCATGGGTCATGAATTTATTGAATGTGTCAAACATATTAAGGTTAAATGGTCTTCGGGATGGTCGGAAAGATATCAGACTGTTTATCCAACAGATCAGAAATGAAGGTCAAAATCAGGTAGTGGCAGCAAAAGTTTAACAATCGGTAATCATGGCAGGGGTTCCAAAATTGTTTCAAACACCAAAGGTGAGACATAGGAGGATACTCGTCAATATTAAAATGATCAAATCAATCAATCATTATAAGGATAAAATCAAGGTTGCTGTCAAAGAAAGACGAATCAATAAAGATAAATCTTATCGTTCGGAAATGGGAGGGAATGCATTTTTTTATACTCGTGGTCAACGCCACAAAACTTCTCATGGGAACAGGGATGGTTAAGACGGAATCAAAAGATTTATAGGTAATTATCAGAAGCAAGAAACAAATAACAGAATATATCAAGTGTATCATCATCATGGGGATTCTCAGATTGCCCAAAGAGGCATCAGAATGATTAACAGAAGGTTCAGAGGTCGGAGTGGAAATCGGAAGGCAAGGATCAAATAATGTCAGATAATTACTACGCAATTTCCAATGCTTCAGATTTTTTTTTTTTTTTTTAGGTTTCACTCTTAGGTGGTGCAAGGCATAAGCTCTAAATTTCCAAATGTGATTTTAACCAAAAGCAAGACACGAATCAGAGTGGTGCGGAAGCAAGATACTTAAGCAAATAACTTGTAGTCTACCCATTCCTCACTGGTCAGAATTTAAGTTCCTATAGGGAAATCCTAAAGCAACTTCTCAGAGGTTGTCCTACGAGCGCTTACAGTGGAAACTTAGTGACCCAGACTTCACAGGTCAAGGGTAAATGTATTACGAGTCGCAGCCTGTGAGCGCTCTCTGATACCATAAATTGTAACACCCCGACCCGACAAGGGTAAAGATATCACAATAATGGATTCATATCAGATCAAAACAGAGCATACATCTACAGTAATACAAAAATCTTAAAGGATTACAAATGAAATACTGAATCTACAAGGTTATAATGAAAGCTTCCAAAACTAATTCTAAAACATAATATCTTCTATCCAACTCTAATCCAGAATAGCTATCAAGCCTTCTAAGTCCAGAGGTACTCTCTCACTCATCCCCAGCTTCCTACTAAAACCTGTCGCAGGAAAAGAAATGCGGCTGAGCTACGAGAGCTCAGTGAACAGATATATAGATGACAGAAACAATAACAGATAACAATACAGAAACAAATCAGAATTACAGATTATACAGATACAGAATTAAAGTGAAAGAATAGGAAAGGAATAAGGGTAAAAAGAAAATAAATGAGAAAAGGATAATGAACAAACTAGGTTTAGGGAAATACAGAAATCCATCACGAGCCCAGAGATAACAGATAATATCATAACAGAGTAATCATATAATAATCCAGAGGGGATGCCTCTCAAGTAACAGATAATATGAGGGGTGACCTCATGTATCAATGGAGTGATCAGCTCCCAGAGGTTGTGAAAGACGTGTATCGCACACACCATCAGTCACCAGAGATAATAATAATAATCATATAATATAAATCAGATAATCCACTAAACAGATAACAGAGACAGAGACAGAGACAGATCTAGGATGCATCCATGCGCCCCCGGTGGCCAGAAACTCCTCAACACACCAGATAAAATAAAGTCAGGGACGGGACAGGTCATCACTCTCCTGCCCTAGAGTCATGCCATCGGTTCATCAATGACATGGACATGAAACCCTCATGCCTAGTGAGTGGCTCGGATATCAAACTGTAGGTCAGAGGTCATATGTACTACCAAAATCAGAAGGTCATATCATAAGGGTACATGGCAAAAAGGTTCATGTCAAAGTCCAGAAATATCAAAGGTTCAATTCAAAGTTTAAGCAAAGGTTCAGAATAAAGAATCATATCAGAAAGTTCATGTCAAATATTTCAGAATTAAATATCAGAGATTTAAAATCAATTTGGTTCATATCAGAGTTTATCAGATCAAGGTTTATAGCAATAATCCAGTCCAGGTTCAGATCAAAAGTTCATTTCAGAAGTTTCTATCAAAAGTCCATTTTAAGAAATCTTTTAATAATTGTTTTTATAAAAATAATCCTTCGAAACGGTTTTTTATAAAGATAGTCTTTGATATAGTTTTTATAAAAGCTAGTAGAATTTCATGTAAAGCATAAACATCATTTTTAACCAATAACTCTTCTCAAAACATTTACAGGTCATACTTTAAAAGGTTTTCACAATATAGGTTCATATCAGAGGTCATAACAAGGGAAATCAATAGAAAGGTTCAAGGCAAAGAAATCATAGCATCAAATCAGAAGTTAAACAAATCAGAGTACGAAAAGAGATCATATCAGAGTTCACAGAACAGGGGAAGCATAGCAATGGCTTAGGGAAACCCTATGCTGAATCAGAAGTACAAAATGAAAGGAGAAATAGGACACCCTTACTGAAAAAGGGCAGAATATCTGTACCTTATACCGCAAATGAAAACATAACAGAAAATATCAAGGTCGGAAGCAAACTCCATCTTCAGCGAATCTACACGAATCATGACTGTCTTATTAAAAGCTTATTTAATTCAGATTACTTATTTTAGTCGGCTTTCCAGTTTTAGTAACTTTCCATTTATAGAAGGTTTCCCAATTTAGTAAGCTTTCCGATTTAGAGACTTTTAGGGTTATAAATAACAAATTAGTAAACTTAATGGTTTTATTTGGCCAATATTATATTTTAGGGGTTAATATGACAACTTTTTATAATTTAGGGTTTAAAGTGTACTTTATATAATCATATGAAAATCCTTCAATTTGTATAACTTGATTACCCCATTAATGGTACCCATGCCTAATTTGTTTATTATAAATACTTTAATTTGACGTACAACATTTTGATAAAATCCTATATGTCTTAGCCAATTTGATCCCAAAACTCTTTTATATGTCCATGCCACACGTCACCACTCACCCATAAAACCATACTCCTTTTACCTAGACCATGACCCTCGACCTTTTATTCAGTTTGTAACCAGGTTTTATTATCACTAAAACTCGACCCCTTTTAGCGAAACACATGCTCCCTTATTCGGCTAGACCACGAACCTCATTTCTAGCCTCCATTCGACACATTAACACACACATAAATCACACCGCTGGACACCCATTCACAGCCCATCGACACAGCAAACTCGACCCACTAATACCGACATCAATGATGATTCAAACGACTCTAATATTTCCATGCATACATACCATAACAGCCCATATGACTCGACACCTTTTTCCTACCACACGACATACCCAAGACAAGACTATACCTGCTGTACGACACTCCTTGATACGGCCCTTTACGACATACTTAAGACACCAAAAAAAATCCCTTTTCTGTCCAGCCATGCGATAAATATGACACACTCATTCTAGTTCATTAATCACACCTTCTATACGTGTACTATTTCTGATCCATAGGCCTTCTTTTACACTTTTTATGGTCGTTATATAAGCAAATATTTCTATGATTTCATGTGACAAGATTTAGTATTTCATGTGAGCATTCATTACACACGTACATGTTTCATAATATATGATTTTTAGTTCTCATATATCCAGGTTATACGTATATAAATAGATCAAAACGAAAAGAATAACTAGGTGGTACGAGATACCCTCATTGCGTGATCAAAAGAGAGGAACGAATGACCAAAGAACCACGAGCAAAAACTCAACTGAAGCAAACCCCATTATCCCACGAATCTGCTGTATAACACCACGTCAAACTACCACCTCGAACCAAGAAAACAATGCACTCGATCCCTCCTTTGAACCAGAAATGGTACATACGTTCGAAACACCAAGAGTCACAACGATCCTCCTTTGTTTATTTTATGAATCGAACAGGGATAAGAAGGAACAAAGTAGCAGCCGCCAAGGTTGGTATATAGGTTTAGGGTTTTGTTTTTAATGAGTTTTGTGAAAATATGTGTTGGTTGATTAGGTCACGAATGGGAGAAACTGGGGTATTGAAGTATCATTTAATGAAAACGAGTAAATGGGAAATCCAACCAGGAAAGTGTCGTGTGATTGAGTCAAAATAAGGTGATTGGGCCGAAGTCTTTGGAAAGTGGTTAGGATGATTAGGGCTGAACTTGTGGAAGATTATGGGAGGTAATTAAGAGATGATTATCAATTTAATGTTGACATATTCCGAATGTGTTCACAAAATGATATACGTCGGTCCATGCAAATAATCTTAAACATGCTATACCTTTATTTATAAAGTTCATACATAATTTCATATAATACTTTAGATTATGTATTCATATTGTATGGTTTCGAGTCATAACAAGTTATATAACTCAAGTTTTGCATTATAGCGTATTTTATAAGTTCTTAAAAGATCAAAATTAGAGGGTATTTTGGTCATTTTACACGTTATCTGAATTTCAGGTATTACAACTTCTTCCCCACTAACAAAAAAAATTTCGTCCTCGAAATTTGCAGAGAGCAGAAAGAAAAGAGGGCAGAAAACAAAACAAAGACATAACAGACTAAGACGAGATTTGAGGTGCAACGAAACAGGAACACAACTGACGGTGAACAGATATATGAAAGATTTGTTTCTCATAACTCGAACTTGCAGATTCCAAAATTGTTTCAGGTCCTCAGAACAGACATAACATACTGAATCCAGATCAGAAGGATAACATACCAACGTAGTAAATGAAAATCCTATTCTCTCGGAAGAGACCAAGAAATACATAGGGTTTTGACAGATATGCCGTTCGCAGAATTTGATTAGATAGATCAAATTTGAACATACAGAAAATAGATTATCGATGACATCAATGGCAGGAAGTTCTATAACAGAAGCTAAGATTAGTATCAGATGTACAGGGTCATCAAAACGCGTGACGAGAATCCAGACGTATCAATTCGCATAACGGTGAAAGCAGATTACGCGCACAGTCAAAAATGAACTTACAGTCTCACTAAGGCAGATAATCCCAACAGTTATCAGAATTTCTAAGGTTCCATGGCACTTCCTGAAATATCCTATGCCCACAACAAGTGCACGTTATATGATGTAAGTATTATCACGTTGGCCAGACGTCATAATACTGGCATCATATAAATATGCCCTCATGATGGTCATACTTTATCTCAAGTCGTGAACAGAAAAGCTTATCTTAACCCACCTAGTCTTCCTACGGTCTCAGAGTTTATCAGAATCAAATACCCTAACTAAGAGGAGAACGAATTACTCAAAAAAATTTAACGGAAGTCCCAGAATGTCTATCAGAATTTGGTACATCAGATCATCCATCATTCGTCAAATTTCAGATAACAAAACCATCATCCGACATACGCAGAATGAACACAGAGCGGAATTACTGATAAAGAACTTAAATCATTCAAAGGATTTATCATCAGGTAATAGATTTTTAAATAGGTTGAGCGGAAGTGAATCACATCATCCATAGCTTCACCCGTCACAGAATTTTTTTTTTCGCTTTAGAATTTTCTTTTATTCAAGGTCATGACCTCAGTTTCCATTCCCAAGTCTGCTTCTACTCTCAATTCATCTTAGTACAACTAACATGAATAGAGAAGCAAGACTGCGAGTCTTGGACAGGTCTACTAGCACAGTTCAGAATTCGCCAACTCAGATTGCTGTCGTCTTCGGATGCTTGGTAGTGATGTCTGCTACAATCTCTGAATGCCAATCACATCTACTCTTCCAGAACAAAGGTCATTCCATTTAATACGAAGATGATCTACATGCTTCCTCGTTCGTCTCAGGGCACAAACATGCTGTCATACTATGACAATTGTCCAGATACTCATGAAAACATGATTCTTATTAGTCAATACTATTGGCATTATTTAAGACTCATAATGGTCACAATGAGTACGAAAACTATTTTCATGAATCTTTTCAGGGTAACTTCCTATAAAACTGAAATACTTTACGAAAGCTTCTCTCAGTTAGTCATCTCCCATCTTAGGAGTTCTTGAGGTTGCTTCTTCAGTCCTTCAAACATTAAATGAGGTTGTCTGATACAGAATTTCAAGGTAGAGCAATTTAATCATTGATACGCAGAAATGAAAAGTGATTACGGTTAAAATTACGGTTAGGTTACGATAGTCGATATGCAGACGCAAATTTTCTCTTTCTTCTTTACAAATTAATAGGGTATTTAAAAAGGGACACTGAGGTGAAACAAAATCATATCTCATCAGTTTCTTCAATCTCTCAACTTCTATAGCATCATGGCTCGTCAACCAAGATCAGTTCAGAATCAATTCTACTTCTCAAACGGGAGGAAAACCCAAGAGTTTCATCAGAAAATGCCAGAAAATTTGTACAACAAAACTTTCAATGCCAACACTTTCTAGGGGTGTATACTAATAGGTGTCAGGATAATTTGACAATCAAATGTGATCAGGGTAAATATTTCCATAACAGTGATAAGCTCAACAGATTTAAGCGGTTAAAGGTTTTTATACAAAATAGGGTGGAGCAGATTGTTACATTTCAGATGCGGTAGTTTATGATAGCTGAAGAACCAGTCAATCAATAATCACCAGATCTCCAAAATCAAGTATATCAATAGTAAACAGATCTGCAGAACGTACATGGTCACTTAACCAGACGGATAGTTCATATGTCAGAGTCAAGTACATGGTTCAGTATAGTGTGGGGATAGGTACACGAATAGTTCAAGGTGTTGGTGTTTTTGGTTTAGCTTTTTAGCATAAGTGACAGGTAGGGTGTACATCATCGGTAATACGAACATCGTATAATTGCAGAAGTGAGACTTATGAGATATCGGATATCAGCATCATATGCTCAGTTAACAATTCCATACAGAGACGGTATTTGCATCAAATCCTTCCAAAGGAAAACTGATTGGCAATTAAGATTCATCATTCAAGGGAGCAAATAAGATTCATCATTCAGGACAGAATAGTATCAGAGGATACATTTATATCCAGCATGGGTCATGAATTTATAGAATGTGTCAAACACATTAAGGTTAAATGGTCTTCGGGATGGTCGGAAAGATATCAGACTGTTTATCCAACAGATCAGAAATGAAGGTCAAAATCAGGTAGTGGCAGCAAAAGTTTAACAATCGATAATCATGGCAGGGGTTCCAAAATTGTTTCAAACACCAAAGGTGAGACATAGGAGGATACTCATCAATATTAAAATGATCAAATCAATCAATCATTATAAGGATAAAATCAAGGTTGCTGTCAAAGAAAGACGAATCAATAAAGATAAATCTTATCGTTCAGAAATGAGAGGGAATGCATTTTTTTATACTCGTGGTCAACGCCACAAAACTTCTCATGGGAACAGGGATGGTTAGGACGGAATCAAAAGATTTATAGGTAATTATCAGAAGCAAGAAACAAATAACAGAATATATCAAGTGTATCATCATCATGGGGATTCTCAGATTGCCCAAAGAGGCATCAGAATGATTAACAGAAGGTTCAGAGGTCGGAGTGGAAATCGGAAGGCAAGGATCAAATAATGTCAGATAATTACTACGCAATTTCCAATGCTTCAGATTTTTTTTTTTTTTTTTTTAGGTTTCACTCTTATGTGGTGCAAGGCATAAGCTCTAAATTTCCAAATGTGATTTTAACCAAAAGCAAGACACGAATCAGAGTGGTGCGGAAGCAAGATACTTAAGCAAATAACTTGTAGTCTACCCATTCCTCACTGGTCAGAATTTAAGTTCCTATAGGGAAATCCTAAAGCAACTTCTCAGAGGTTGTCCTACGAGCGCTTACAGTGGAAACTTAGTGACCCAGACTTCACAGGTCAAGGGTAAATGTATTACGAGTCGCAGCCTGTGAGCGCTCTCTGATACCATAAATTGTAACACCCCGACCCGACAAGGGTAAAGATATCACAATAATGGATTCATATCAGATCAAAACAGAGCATACATCTACAGTAATACAAAAATCTTAAAGGATTACAAATGAAATACTGAATCTACAAGGTTACAATGAAAGCTTCCAAAACTAATTCTAAAACATAATATCTTCTATCCAACTCTAATCCAGAATAGCTATCAAGCCTTCTAAGTCCAGAGGTACTCTCTCACTCATCCCCAGCTTCCTACTAAAACCTGTCGCAGGAAAAGAAATGCGGCTGAGCTACGAGAGCTCAGTGAACAGATATATAGATGACAGAAACAATAACAGATAACAATACAGAAACAAATCAGAATTACAGATTATACAGATACAGAATTAAAGTGAAAGAATAGGAAAGGAATAAGGGTAAAAAGAAAAGAAATGAGAAAAGGATAATGAACAAACTAGGTTTAGGGAAATACAGAAATCCATCACGAGCCCAGAGATAACAGATAATATCATAACAGAGTAATCATATAATAATCCAGAGGGGATGCCTCTCAAGTAACAGATAATATGAGGGGTGACCTCATGTATCAATGGAGTGATCAGCTCCCAGAGGTTGTGAAAGACGTGTATCGCACACACCATCAGTCACCAGAGATAATAATAATAATCATATAATATAAATCAGATAATCCACTAAACAGATAACAGAGACAGAGACAGATCTAGGATGCATCCATGCGCCCCCGGTGGCCAGAAACTCCTCAACACACCAGATAAAATAAAGTCAGGGACGGGACAGGTCATCACTCTCCTGCCCTAGAGTCATGCCATCGGTGCATCAATGACATGGACATGAAACCCTCATGCCTAGTGAGTGGCTCGGATATCAAACTGTAGGTCAGAGGTCATATGTACTACCAAAATAAGAAGGTCATATCATAAGGGTACATGGCAAAAAGGTTCATGTCAAAGTCCAGAAATATCAAAGGTTCAATTCAAAGTTTAAGCAAAGGTTCAGAATAAAGAATCATATCAGAAAGTTCATGTCAAATATTTCAGAATTAAATATCAGAGATTTAAAATCAATTTGGTTCATATCAGAGTTTATCAGATCAAGGTTTATAGCAATAATCCAGTCCAGGTTCAGATCAAAAGTTCATTTCAGAAGTTTCTATCAAAAGTCCATTTTAAGAAATCTTTTAATAATTGTTTTCATAAAAATAATCCTTCGAAACGGTTTTTCATAAAGATAGTCTTTGATATAGTTTTTATAAAAGCTAGTAGAATTTCATGTAAAGCATAAACATCATTTTTAACCAATAACTCTTCTCAAAACATTTACAGGTCATACTTTAAAAGGTTTTCACAATATAGGTTCATATCAGAGGTCATAACAAGGGAAATCAATAGAAAGGTTCAAGGCAAAGAAATCATAGCATCAAATCAGAAGTTAAACAAATCAGAGTACGAAAAGAGATCATATCAGAGTTCACAGAACAGGGGAAGCATAGCAATGGCTTAGGGAAACCCTATGATGAATCAGAAATACAAAATGAAAGGAGAAAGAGGACACCCTTACTGAAAAAGGGCAGAATATCTGTACCTTATACCGCAAATGAAAACATAACAGAAAATATCAAGGTCGGAAGCAAACTCCATCTTCAGCGAATCTACACGAATCATGACTGTCTTATTAAAAGCTTATTTAATTCAGATTACTTATTTTAGTCGGCTTTCCAGTTTTAGTAACTTTCCATTTATAGCAGGTTTCCCAATTTAGTATGCTTTCCGATTTAGAGACTTTTAGGGTTATAAATAACAAATTAGTAAACTTAATGGTTTTATTTGGCCAATATTATATTTTAGGGGTTAATATGACAACTTTTTATAATTTAGGGTTTAAAGTGTACTTTATATAATTATATGAAAATCCTTCAATTTGTATAACTTGATTACCCCATTAATGGTACCCATGCCTAATTTGTTTATTATAAATACTTTAATTTGACGTACAACATTTTGATAAAATCCTATATGTCTTAGCCAATTTGATCCCAAAACTCTTTTATATGTCCATGCCACACGTCACCACTCACCCATAAAACCATACTCCTTTTACCTAGACCATGACCCTCGACCTTTTATTCAGTTTGTAACCAGGTTTTATTATCACTAAAACTCGACCCCTTTTAGCGAAACACATGCTCCCTTATTCGGCTAGACCACGAACCCCATTTCTAGCCTCCATTCGACACATTAACACACACATAAATCACACCGCTGGACACCCATTCACAGCCCATCGACACAGCAAACTCGACCCACTAATACCGACATCAATAATGATTCAAACGACTCTAATATTTCCATGCATACATACCATAACAGCCCATATGACTCGTGATGAAGCGAAAAGTGTACCGCTTTTAAGGGGTCATTTAAGCCCTAAATCGTATTTATTTGATCAAATATTGCCCTAAATCGTTCCTTTTGTCATTTTAGGTACTTTTGAGGAGAAATCTGGAAAAGGAGGCATTTTGGACGTTTTTGGAGCATAAAAGTGAAGAAAACGACAAAGTCTCAAAAATCGGCTAAAAGTTACCTTTGACGGCGTCAGATTTTACTCTGGACGGCGTCATGGCTTGGAAAGAAAAGGTGGATGTGAAATTTACTCATGTTAAGCCAGTGAAAATTGCATGTAAATTCTGACGGCGTCACGCTTTAACCTGATCAAGGGCGTCACGGCTTAAGTCAAAGAGGGACGGCGTCACGTTCAAGGTCTGACGGCGTCAAGCCTTGATAAGCCAGAACGGATTTTGGAGAGCTAAAGAGGGACGGCGTCAAGAAGGTCATCCGGGAACCCTAGAAGCGGCGAGGTGACGGCGTCACACTCCATTAGGTGACGCCGTCAGATGTAAAAATCTATATATAGTTTTGCAATTCTTTGTCATTAAAGAGAGAGCTTAGTGTGGAATTTTTGGGAGAAAACCCTAAGACGATTTTAGCATCTTTTTCAAGGCTTTTTGCCTTGAGATCTTCCATGTTACATTGAAAGATAAGTTATCAATTAATCATTCAATATGTCTATGTGTTGTTTGATTTTATCTTGTTCTTGTCTTTTGTTTAACATGTTAGGCTAGATTTATCTTGTGTTTGCTTAGATCTAATAAAACCTAGCTATTGATTATTGGTTATTAGTGTGTTATTAGTTGTATTGGATGATTGTTTATCTATGTTAGGCTTAAGAAAACTGGCTAACTTCCTATTCGGTAACTTGCTTGAACGTCTTAAGAAACATGAACCAAATGCGTACTAAAGGTTTTTATGGTTGTATTTAATGCACAAGCGAATTCTAGTGATCCCATGTTAGGAGCTTCCTAGCCGGCTCGACATAGGAGTGAAGTAGGAGCTTGTAGAGTTGGGGAAGTACGTACGCCACCCCACGATTGGTATTAAGGAATACACCCGTCATCCACGCAAATAATACACACTAATCAACCGGTAAAAGATAGTTAGGGAGTAAGGAAATCTAAGTGAACACATTTCTCTACACTTAAGTTTTCACCAACATTTTACTTTCAGTTATTTTATTTTATTTGCATTTGTAGTTATTTGGGTTAGTTGACTAGCAACTAATTTCGCCCACTCTTTCAAACTCGAGATTTTACTTGCTTTCACAAAATTATAAAAAAATACAAAAAAGAATCTTCTTCAACCCTTAGACCTATTAGAGTAGTCTTTCATACCTAACGAACACTATTCCCTGTGGAGAACGATCAATCCCCCGTACTTACCACTACACTATACTACATCGGTCAGGTACACTGCCTGGTGGGGTTGTAAGCCTCTTGAGATCCCTCGAGAGGTAAAACCTGTTGTAAGGTTGTAAAACCACGCATCAAGTTTTTGGCGCCGCTGCCGGGGAATAGTTATTGTTTAGGTTGAATTTTTTACTTTATAGGTCTACTCACTAGATTCCCTTCTAGTGAGATTTTTATATTCTTTTTTTTTAGGTCTTCTTTAGTCTATCTATTTTCTTCGTTTCTTTATTCGTAACCATTACCATTCGACATCATGGAAGATGGTAATATCCTTAATCCCAACAACCCACCACCACAACAACCACCACCTCCTAGAGCCCGTACTTTAGGAGAGTATTCCCGTCCTAGCCACCATGGCTATCGAAACACCATTGAGCTCACTCAAGGAGCCAATATCACACCCTTGCGATCCGACACCATCCGGTTGGTGCAAAGCGAATGCGCATTCCATGGACTTCGATCTGAAAATCCTAATCAACACCTCAAGGACATTCTTAAAATCGTTGATTCTATAGACCTTGATGTTGCCACTCGAGAGACGACCCGATTGCGTCTCTTTCAATTCTCTCTGCGGGATCAAGCTAGTCAATGGCTAGAACGTCAACCCGCAGGATCCATCACCTCTTGGGATGATCTCACTACTCGTTTCCTTGCTCAGTTTTTCCCACCGGGAAGAACTACCAAGCTAAGGAATGATATCTTGATGTTCCAACAACGTCAAGGCGAAACTCTCTACGAGGCATGGACTCGATTCAAGGACTTACTCCAAAAAGTCCCTCACCATGGCATAGAACTTTGGCTCCAAGTCCAAATCTTCTATGACCATATCAATCTCTACACAAGGCAAACCATTGACCAATCGGCCGGTGGAAAGCTACGTGATCTAAGTGCGGAACAATCATGGGCTCTCCTAGAGGATCTTGCTCTTTATGACAACGAAAGTTGGAGTGATCCCCGTGATTTGAATAAAACGGTCAAGGCAATATCTTTGCCTTCGAACAATTCAAGCACTTCCGACCGTAGGATCATAGAACTTGAAGACCAAGTCAAGTTTCTCATGAAATCCTACGAGGTTCCTAAACTTTCAAGCCAAGTGAACAAAATCACTTCTTCATGTGAATTATGTAGTGGTCCCCACGACACTCGTGATTGCATGGAACTCCTCGAACAAGCTTTTGTGGACTACGCATCCTCGCGTACCGACGGAGCGGGAGACAAGTGGTACACTTTCAAACCCGAGCGAAACCATTACGGTGATACATACAACCCTTCATGGAAAAATCACCCGAACCTTAGGTGGAAACAAAACCAAAACGCACAACAACCCAATTCTTCCAACCCACCTAATCGTTTCCAATCAAGCGGTTCCAACTCGAACCGTACTTTCAACAACAATCCTTCCGGCAATGGTAGTACCAATAACTTTGAAGGATTGATGTCTCAATTTATGGCATCTCAAGAAGCTCGGATAGCTAGATTCGAATCCGAATTCAATCAGCAACAAACTGAGATGACCAATAAAATTGACAACTTGTTGAAAGCCCTCAATAACCAAGTGCTATCACCTCCACATAAGGACGCTAGGAACACAAATAGCGGACCCCAAGTCAAAGACCCTTCTTCATCCAAACATGTCCACTTCGTCAACGTTGTCACTATTAAACCAATCGATAGGAGCATGGAAGAAAGTGACAAGAATGAGGGTAGGATAGAAATGGAACCTAAGGATGAGGTTAAGAAAGTCGAGGTTGATAAGGAAGTTAAGAAAAGTGAAGTAGAGGAAGTTGATAATGATGAGGACTACTTCAATAGGCTACCCACTAAGGAAGAGCGCGCATATCATACAAACTTATTCGATGACCCCGAGACACCATACTTCCTAGGTAGACCAATCATTGAAATAGGCGACCCTTCTAATCTCAACATACCATGCAACATCGGACATTTGCATGTGTGGAAAGCCTACATCGACCTTAGATCACCCATAAACATCATGACTAGAGCCCACTACAACTTGATAATGAAAAATCAACTTGGGTATAGGATGCTCCCTGACAAGGGTTGGATGAGTAACTTCACGGGAAGAGTTAAGGGATTACCGGTTTATGTAGGAAACTTCGCCTGTCACACCCTGAATTTACCTGTTAATGGCAGCGGATATGAATACCTTGGTGTGACTTTCATGGCGTCTCATACAATGGATATATTGAACGACCTAAAGTGTCGTTTTGAAAATACACGTTTGATCATAATTAAAATCAGAGTTTACAAAACATAGGTCCCAAATGATGTTGCAAGTTTATAACAAAACCATAGTAGATCAAACGTTACATAAGTGCATGAAAATGAGTGATGCAAGTCGACCCCGCGACTCCAAAATAGCCAAATGCATGTCCACACGCTAGCTAATTACCTGAAAATACATTGCTAAAAACGGTCAACATAAAGTTGGTGAGAGATCATAGGTTTAATAAAATGAAGGTATACGATAGCCACAAGTATAAAGTGTATGACATAAGTCACAAAAAAAAAATGGTGTACAATAGACTTAAGCTCATGACCCCGAAACTATGACTGAATCTGTGGTGCCCCTCAGAGTGTTTTGCCAGGCACTCTAATAAAAAGACATGAAATGCATCCGCTATCGGTTGTTGGTCAAAGCCAACACGGATGGAGGCGTCACCCTCGATAGATCTATCCACTCACTCTCGCTTACAGGTAAATTAACGGTTCATGATATAGGGGACTTTCATATGGCAACAAGGTAACTTAATCTATGTACAAGGAATTTGATACTAGGGCTCGCATATAAAAATGGTTGCAATGTATTCTCCCCCGTGGGATTTGAAATGAAATAATAAATTGAAAAACGGGGCTATGAAAACTCACCTGAAGTGATGATACAACAATGCTATGAAATCGGAATACTTGGAATAACAAGGCGCGAACACTAGCCGCTACCTAAAATGAATATGCATAATCTACTTAGATTATGAGGCAATGTAGTGCATGTACATGTATATGTAACCTATACCACTCGTACTTTGAAAATAATAGTTATCGTTAATATGTAAGGTCCTTCCAAAACTTGATATAAATATGTTAACTTGTTTCGTCAAAACTAGTCATGTAATAAAGTGTATAAAACGTTCGCGTTAGTATCGGCGTTTTGAAAACATGAAATGTAATATGATAGTCGTGTTAATAAGTCTTTGATCGTACGTGTTCCAACGGGTAAGAATTGCGGTTCTCCATAGTCGTTATGTGAAAAATATAGTTTCTAGTACGTAAACATTTTCTAGTTAAAAAGCTGTCAAAATGAAAAGTATATTATCGATGTTTAAGCGCGTGTATCTTGTTCGTTATTAGCTTGTTTTCGACGTTCTTTATATCCGTGGGTTCGTATAAACATGTACTAATATATTTTCAGTAGCTCGGGTCATCTAGGTCGCGTTAAACGCCTCAGATTGTCCGCCGAATGTTACCAAACAGCATGCAGTTTTTCCGGAAAATAGTTTTCGTCGTTAAACTTTGAAAAATCATAACTCCTTCGTTATTAACTCGTTTTTATCCCCGTTTTCGGCCACGGCTTCGTCTCGGAATGTATTTTCTAAATATTTGGCCAAAAATTTCCTCACACCTACTGATTTTCCCACGTTTCACTTTTAAGGACAGAATGTTTTATATACTTGTCAAAACTTGATTTTTCTAGTTAGTAACTTGTCCAAAAATGTCATAAACAACAACCAATCTTTCTAAAACTTATCATCTATCTTTTTAAAGTGTCAAGGGTCCTAAACATCATCATCCATGTAGATCTAACAAGGATCTAAGTACAAAACACATCTAGGGCTCATAAGTTGCAAAAGGTTTAAAAAGGAGTGGTATAGCTAACATATACTTGCAAATCTTGTACAAAAATGATATAAACATTATATTAACTTGGAAAAATTATGAAAATGGGTGTTGACAACTTACTTGAAGTATTAGTGGAGTTTTGATGGTGAAAACCTAAGTAATCCTTGAGTTTGTATTGCAAAACCCTTAAAGGAATACTAGTATAACTTGTTTATGTAATAATCTTGCAAAGTTGATGATCCTTTCTTGTTTTCTTGATGAGGCCGAGCACAAGAGGGGGGAGGGAGATGAGAGAAATCTTGCTAGTTACTTGAAGTTTATGTGTAAAATGAAGTGAAATAATGTGGTTAAGTATATATTATGGACAAGATTTGATGTGCATTAAATGAGAAATGAAGTTAACCACTTTTGATGTGTTTGGGGTGCTAATGGGCGGCGCACAAGGAACAAGGGGGGGGGGGCATCTTGATTAAACCATGTGATGATTATGTATGCTTAAGTTTAATTAAATTAGTTTTAGGTGTAATCGGGTACCGCGTTTGCTAGAAATAAAATTTAACGGAGTTAGTCGGGACTTGACGAAGTCATAAAAATTACAAAAATATGTTGGGTACAAATATTGGGTGTTCGGGTAATTATCGTTTAGTTTTTACGTAAACCGTCGTAATTATATTAAATGTACGATATAAATTAAATAAATTCGCAAAATACTGGGTAAATGAATTTTATAATTTTCTTGATGTTAAAATGAGTATAAAATATATCGGGACCATCGTGGGGATTGTCGGACGTGTTAGTCACATTTATCGATCGCGCGTTAACGTTTTAATTAAAAGTAATTATACGTAAAACGTCAAATGTAACAAAAATATTAATTTGATAATCCTACGAGTGGAATAGTATGAAAATGCAAATATGATGATATGCAGACTATTACTAGTCCGTATGCAATGATCCTACTGATGATGCATAAATTTTGCAGCTAAACCAAACCGGTTACGCTGAAATGAATGATGAATGATGGACATGAATGGTGATTTGTCGAGGTTAGGAAAGTGACCTGAAATTACGGGTTGTGACAGAAACTTCGCCTATGTCACCGACTTTGTAATTGTAGAAGATATCCGCCCAATAGTCGATGCGTCCTTAACTCAAGTGGTTTTTGGAAAACCATTTGTTGAGGTCTCTAGAATGACTTATGAACCTTCCTTAGGGATAGTTAGATTTAAGGATGAGACCGATGAAGTAAACTACCAAATGCCATATAAGATAGAACAATTCCAAAACTTGTCAAATGTTGAGAAGGAGCTCAAGCAAGCGGTCTACTATAGGAATGATGAGGATAGAAATAAAGGAGTAGACTATGTTATGGAAAGAATATTCGGTTTCTACAAGGATTGTTTGAAATTAGGACCGGAATATAAAACCGGGAATGAAAATGGCCTAGGAACCGTGACCAATGATGGAGTCACGTAATGTACGAGACTTTGAGTCTAGCTACAAGACTCGTTAATAAAGAAAAGCGCTTCTTGGGAGGCAACCCAAGCTTTATTTTATTTATTTGCTTTGTGTGTTTATTTGTTTGTTTGTTTGTTTTTATTTGTTTCCGTATGTGTGTTTAATTTTTATTCTTATTGATTCATGTTCAAAAGTAATTTGTGAAAATGCTTTATTTTGTTTTTAACTTCGTCTTAACTACATATAAAGGTATTTTGCAAAAGATAAGTGTAAGTGAAATCTAAATTGGTTTATTAGAACACATATGAACATGAATCGTAATAATATTAAATTAACATACATATTCGTATTTGTTTGAGTCAAATGCTTGTATCGAGTCATAATGATGTTTTGCAGGATTTCCAGGAAGTAAGGTAAAGGTTTTTCCAGAAATTTTCCGGAAACTTAAAATGAGAATTTTTGTCAGGTCATTTCTGACGGCGTCAGGGTTTATAACCTGACGGCGTCAGATTTAATTTTCAGAAATTTTTGAAAGTTTTGTTTTCATAAAAAGTTTTTATTAAAATCTCCAACTTATAATCTCCAGGAATCTGCAAAATTATCATTCCACAAGCATTATATCCTTATATATAGATTTATCCCGCCGATGTTATGCAGGTTTTCGTGTTTGTTTTCTCAGGTTTAACAGGTTATTTTGGACAAGGAAATATTTGAATCAAGCTTATGGCGATGCATTAGTCATGGAGCTTCAACATTACTTTGGAAGAAGATTTAACCGTGTTACTTCATTATCCACCGAGCGAATCAGGGGAGTATTTGATTTCATTCTTTTACTTTATGCTTTTACATTTGTTATTTGAACATTGGGGACAATGTTCATCTTAAGTGTAAGGGGAGGGTAAAAGTACGATTTTAAGAGAATGCTATTACGCTTGATTTTTGTTTGTTTAATAGTAGATGTGTAATAAAACTGAGAGAAATACTTGTTAAGGTAATTTTAGTGCCAAATTTAAATTTTTTTACAACATATAGGAGTGAAACTTTGATCTTAATGAGCGTCTCACGGATAGGAGTTATATGACTAGCACAAAAACCGTACCACAAAAAAATTTTCCACCCCCAAATATGTGAGGTTCGCCCCTAGAATTGGTAGGAAAAGCATTTATGCTATGATGTGTGTACCGGTAGCACTTAGATTCTAGAACTTGCGTTAGGACCATTCCGAGGCCACAAGTGAGACTACATTCGTGTAGTTAGATTTACTACATGATAAGGGCATTAGGATTAACCCATTGTTTTACACCTGTGTTTTTGTTATAATTACATTGGCAACATTGGTCAAGTAATTCTCCCACACCCTTTGCGTTGTACTCATTTTTAGTACACAATACCCCTAGTACACCCCTCAGAGCCTATCTTTTCGTTTCAACCTTTAAGCATTTTACTTAAAGGAAGAATTTGTTACACCCCACTTAAATGTACACCCAAATCGCCTTAGCCTACCTTGTATGCACTCATTTTTAGTGCATTATTGTGACAACATTTGTTTAAACCCAAGTTAATTATCTAGTTGATTACATGGTTGCTAAGTCGAGTCATATCCTTGTACATATTGTTTTGGGACGATTGGGACTCATGGGTAAAGTACTAGTGTAATGGAGTAATGGGGGAGAACATCATTTATTACCCCCATATGTGCTAAATATTTTAAAAGTACTCCAAGTTTTTCAATTATCTTAATTCGAGTCATTAGAATAGTTAATTGTAAAGTTATGTAAAAGTTCAAGTGTAAGGGGAATGCAATGCCCCTATGATGTATTATTTTGGATGGTAGGGCAAGAGTGTATGCAAAAAAAAAAAAAAATCGAAAAAATCAAGAAAAATACAAAAAAATGAGAAAAAGAAAAGTAGAAAAAACATACGGACTACCATCCCGTTTCATTTTATGTTTATTTTTATATTTTTGTTATTTTGTTATTTTATTTTTAGCTTAAGATCGAGTCGAGTCTTGGCTTAGCAACATTGTATAGTACATGTAATTGATCAAGATCTTTAACTCGCCACCAGTAAAATATCCTTTATCCAACAAAACCGTGTTTTCCTTTTCCCTACACCTAACGTTATAACCCATTTAAAAGCCCTCTTTGATAGTTTATCTTTGGTGCTTACGCCTAGTGGAGGAGGTTTTCGATCCTTTCCCAAGCCTATGGTAATCTATTTGCTATGACAGGTAGTGAGAGATATTATCCGTTTTCATTTATGAGATTTATTTTGATGACACTTGAGAGATGTGAGTATCTAAACACTACTTGTGAGGTGCTAGTTTATAATCTCCGTGCTTATTAAGATTGAAGTGGAACGATTATTTGTTGTAATTACTTTTATGTTTGCATTAAATGACCCCTAACCTGTATTTTGATTAGAATAAAAGCGCATTTGCTTGAGGACAAGCAAATCTCAAGTGTAAGGGTATTTGATGAAGCGAAAAGTGTACCGCTTTTAAGGGGTCATTTAAGCCCTAAATCGTATTTATTTGATCAAATATTGCCCTAAATCGTTCCTTTTGTCATTTTAGGTACTTTTGAGGAGAAATCTGGAAAAGGAGGCATTTTGGACGTTTTTGGAGCATAAAAGTGAAGAAAACGACAAAGTCTCAAAAATCGGCTAAAAGTTACCTTTGACGGCGTCAGATTTTACTCTGGACGGCGTCATGGCTTGGCAAGAAAAGGTGGATGTGAAATTTACTCATGATAAGCCAGTGAAAATTGCATGTAAATTCTGACGGCGTCACGCTTTAACCTGATCAAGGGCGTCACGGCTTAAGTCAAAGAGGGACGGCGTCACGTTCAAGGTCTGACGGCGTCAAGCCTTGATAAGCCAGAACGGATTTTGGAGAGCTAAAGAGGGACGGCGTCAAGAAGGTCATCCGGGAACCCTAGAAGCGGCGAGGTGACGGCGTCACACTCCATAAGGTGACGCCGTCAGATGTAAAAATCTATATATAGTTTTGCAATTCTTTGTCATTAAAGAGAGAGCTTAGTGTGGAATTTTTGGGAGAAAACCCTAAGACGATTTTAGCATCTTTTTCAAGGCTTTTTGCCTTGAGATCTTCCATGTTACATTGAAAGATAAGTTATCAATTAATCATTCAATATGTCTATGTGTTGTTTGATTTTATCTTGTTCTTGTCTTTTGTTTAACATGTTAGGCTAGATTTATCTTGTGTTTGCTTAGATCTAATGAAACCTAGCTATTGATTATTGGTTATTAGTGTGTTATTAGTTGTATTGGATGATTGTTTATCTATGTTAGGCTTAAGAAAACTGGCTAACTTCCTATTCGGTAACTTGCTTGAACGTCTTAAGAAACATGAACCAAATGCGTACTAAAGGTTTTTATGGTTGTATTTAATGCACAAGCGAATTCTAGTGATCCCATGTTAGGAGCTTCCTAGCCGGCTCGACATAGGAGTGAAGTAGGAGCTTGTAGAGTTGGGGAAGTACGTACGCCACCCCACGATTGGTATTAAGGAATACACCTGTCATCCACGCAACTAATACACACTAATCAACCGGTAAAAGATAGTTAGGGAGTAAGGAAATCTAAGTGAACACATTTCTCTACACTTAAGTTTTCACCAACATTTTACTTTCAGTTATTTTATTTTATTTGCATTTGTAGTTATTTGGGTTAGTTGACTAGCAACTAATTCCGCCCACTCTTTCAAACCCGAGATTTTACTTGCTTTCATAAAATTATAAAAAAATACAAAAAAGAATCTTCTTCAACCCTTAGACCTATTAGAGTAGTCTTTCATACCTAACGAACACTATTCCCTGTGGAGAACGATCAATCCCCCGTACTTACCACTACACTATACTACATCGGTCAGGTACACTGCCTGGTGGGGTTGTAAGCCTCTTGAGATCCCTCGAGAGGTAAAACCTGTTGTAAGGTTGCAAAACCACGCATCAACTCGACACCTTTTTCCTACCACACGACATACCCAAGACAAGACTATACCTGCTATACGACACTCTTTGATACGGCCCTTTACGACATACTTAAGACACCAAAAAAAATCCCTTTTCTGTCCAGCCATGCGACAAATATGACACACTCATTCTAGTTCATTAATCACACCTTTTATATGTGTACTATTTCAGATCCATAGGCCTTCTTTTACACTTGTTATGGTCGTTATATAAGCAAATATTTCTATGATTTCATGTGACATGATTTAGTATTTCATGTGAGCATTCATTACACACGTACATGTTTCATAATATCTGATTTTTAGTTCTCATATATCCAGGTTATACGTATATAAATAGATCAAAACGAAAAGAATAACTAGGTGGTACGAGATACCCTCATTGCGTGATCAAAAGAGAGGAACGAATGACCAAAGAACCACGAGCAAAAACTCAACCGAAGCAAACCCCAATATCCCACGAATCTGCTGTATAACACCACGTCAAACTACCACCTCGAACCAAGAAAACAATGCACTCGATCCCTCCATTGAACCAGAAACGGTACACACGTTCAAACCACCAAGAGTCACAACGATCCTCCTTTGTTTATTTTATGAATCGAACAGGGATAAGAAGGAACAAAGTAGCAGCCGCCAAGGTTGGTATATAGGTTTAGGGTTTTGTTTTTAATGAGTTTTGTGAAAATATGTGTTGGTTGATTAGGTCACGAATGGGAGAAACTGGGGTATTGAAGTATCATTTAATGAAAACCAGTAAATGGGAAATCCAACCAGGAAAGTGTCGTGTGATTGAGTCAAAATAAGGTGATTGGGCCGAAGTCTTTGGAAAGTGGTTAGGATGATTAGGGCTGAACTTGTGGAAGATTATGGGAGGTAATTAAGAGATGATTATCAATTTAATGTTGACATATTCCGAATGTGTTCACAAAATGATATACGTCGGTCCATGCAAATAATCTTAAACATGCTATACCTTTATTTATAAAGTTCATACATAATTTCATATAATACTTTAGATTATGTATTCATATTGTATGGTTTCGAGTCATAACATGTAATATAACTCAAGTTTTGCATTATAGCGTATTTTATAAGTTCTTAAAAGATAAAAATTAGAGGGTATTTTGGTCATTTTACACGTTATCTGAATTTCAGGTATTACATATATACACGGTTTTACCAATTATCCTTTTATTCATCACAAAATAAAACCGATTAACAAACAAAAATCTCATTCGATCACACGATTTTTCTGGAGGGTGGAATATAATTTTCGTGGCTTCTCTCAAGTGCAAAGAAGGCTAGAAAAATAGGAGCTTGGTTCGATTGTTAGAAGCTTGGTTCGATTGTTCTTGAATTTCTTGCTCGTTTTTATCTTGCCGAAAGGTACAAACTTCCCACAGCTCATTCGATTTATCTAAGCACTATCTGGTATTTTTTAAACTTGTTTACATCATATATGATCTATATAAAATAGTATATTCGATCCATGCAAGTTTTTAGGCGGTTTGGAATTTAACGAAACATAAACCCTAAAACGTATAATAAACCCTAAATCGGCTATACGAATTTTTGAGGCTTTGTATATATTTTTATTCGATCTTATACATGTCATATAATACCAGAAAAATACTACTTGAAATTATCGAAGCATAGATCACCTTGGGTGAAATATTTTGGAATCGGATTTTATAAGAAAAAGGGTTTTAAAAATAAAAAATGGGCCGAATAAATTATGGTTAGGGTTTTGGGATTGGATCTGAAGTAATGATGATGTTTTAATGATGTTTTGATGATTGGTAATGATTGGATAATTTTTGAGTTAGGGTTTATGCGTTTTTTTTGTTTTCCCGATTGGGTTTTAAAATATTTTGGGTGTGTTTTGTAATTTTCTAAACTTGGGGGTTATTTTTGTAATGTGTTTTGGACCAGGGGTAACTCGTAAAAATTATGATATAGGGGTATTACATGTTAATTTTGTAATTAAAAGGTTTAAATGGTAATATATGTAATTGTTGTTAAATCGATTGAAATTAATTAAAATAGAGGGACTAAAAGTGTAAATTCTGGAAACTTGAGGTTGATTCATATAATATTTTATATAAAGGGTTTAATGTGTATTTTTGGATATTTAAAGGCTTAATGTGTAATTATGAATAATTTGTAATTCAAATTTGTAAACTTTAATAATTAAGGGACTTGTTTTGTAAATTATGAAACTTGGAGGGTATTTCATACCATACCTTAAATTGAAGGGTAATTCTATAATTTTGATAAATTAAAGGCTTGATGTGTTAATATAAATATGGTAAGGGTTAGATTGTTATTTATGTAATTATAAGGTTTATTTTGTAATTTAATTAACAAAGGGGTATAAATTGTAAATTGGTGAAACTAAAAGGGTTAGAAGTGTAATTCTGGATAACTTATGAAGTTAAATGAGTAACTTGAGGTATTTTCATTTTAGACCTTTAACTTTGGTGTATTTACAATTAAAACCCTAAAATATGGAAACTTGTTATATATAACCCTAGACTTTTATAACTTGTTAAAATGAACCTTAGTTCCATTATAAGACTTAAATAATGACTTAACCTAATTACTTTGTGGAATTTGTCTAATTATGGAAATTTGCTAAATAAGGAAACTTTCTAAAAATGGAAACTTACTAATTTTGGAAACCTGCTATAAATGAAAAGTTACTAAAAATGGAAAGCCAACTAAAATGAGAAATCTGATTTGAAGAAGATATTAATAATAAGACGACCGTGTATTCGTGTAGATTCGCTGAAGATGGAGTTGTTTCCGATCTTTATATTTCTAGATATGTTTGCACTTGCGGTATAAGGTACAGATATTCTACCCTTTCTCAGTAAGGGTGTTTTCCCTCTCATGACTCATTGATCTTGTTTCATTTTAAGATTCCCTAAGCCATTGCTATGTTTCCCCTACACTTTGGTTCGTTTGTTTGATTCATTTAGACTTTGATGTTCGATATGACCCTTTTGCTTTGAGCCTCTATAATGATCCGTTTGATATTCGTTCGTTACCTTGGGATATTAGTATTCGTATCACTTGATGCTTCGAAGGTTCATTTGATTTTGGTAACTAGATGTGAAAACCTTTTTAATTATATCATGGAAATGCTTTGAGGAAAACTTATTTTAAAATGATGTTTATGAAATATGCGATACCACTTTTATTTGGAATCTTACCAAACTTTTATGAAAATTACTTTTAAAGACTACTTTTGTGAAAATTGTTAATAAAGATCATTTTTGATGAAAACCATTTGATAAAGATTTCTTTAAATGAACCATTTGATTATGAACCTTTGATCGGTTCGTTTGGATTCGTTTGACTTTGATATTGGATATGAACCCTTTGCCATGAACCTTTACTATTTGAACTTTGACTATGATTCGATGACTTAGACTATTTGAACCTTTGCTATGATTTGGACCTTTGACCTGTGACCCTTCAGTTTGATACTCGAGCCAAGTTCGTTTCCTAGCCATGAAGGTAACATGGCCGTGTCATTGATGCACCAGTGGCATGACTCACGTGTGGGTGAGTGATGTCTCACACCGTCCCCATTTTGACATGCGCGCTTTATTATTTATTATGGCCAATATTATTGTTCGGGGGACGTATGGGTTGCAATCCTAGGTTCGTGTCCGTGTTCGTGGACTTAACATGATTTGATATTATATATTGTTCGGTGACTGATGTATGGGTGCAATCCACTTCTTTCACAAGTTCGGGAGTTAGCTACTCCATTTGAAGAATGAGGACACCCCTCATATTATCTGATTATCTGAGAGGTCTCCCCTCTATATGATTATGAAGATTTGGTTACTATATTTGATTTGTGTTTGGGCTCGTGGTGGATTACTGACCTTTCCTTTTTCCCTTTCTTACTTTGTACCTTTGTCTATACCTTATGTTATTCCATTGCACTATACCATATATGTTCGTTTCCTTTTGCTTTCGTTTCCATTTATATATATCTGTTCACTGGGCATTTTAAGCTCAGCCGCATTTTTTTTCCTGCGGCAGGTTTTAGTGGGAAGCTGGGTATGAGTGAAGAGAACCTCGGACTTAGAAGACTTTGATAGCTTATGGATTAGCAATGATTAGAAGTCATTATATTTAGACTTAGTAGTTATTGATATTCCCATTTGTAACCTTGAAATTTCAGTATTTCATTTGTAACCTTTGAGATTCTTGTATTACTATAAATGTATGCTTTGTTTTGATCTGATATGAAACCATTTTATGATCTCTTTACCCTTGTCGGGTTGGGGTGTTACAATTATGGTATCAGAGAGACAGGCTGCGATTCGTAATACATTTTACCTTGGCCTGTGTAAGTTAGGACCACTAAGTTTTCCCTGTAGGCGCTCGTAAGACAACCTTTGAAAATTTGCTTTAAGATTTCCCTATAGGAACGTAAGTATTGACCAGTGATGAATGGGTAGACTATAAGGCATTTGTTTAAGTATCATTGCTTCCGCATCACTCTGATTCATGCCTTGCTTTTGGTTAGATCCTGTTGAGATCACTTTTGGAAATTGAAAGATTATGCTTTGCACCACCTAAAATTTGAACCTGATTAAATCTTGAAGGAATTGAGAATTGCATAGTAATTGTCTGATACTATTTGATCCTTATCTTCAGATTCCTTTTGTTAATCATTTTGATAAAGACCCGCGTTTCACTCTGATCCTTTTGTTAATCGCTTTGATGCCTATTCGGGCATTCTGAGAATCTCCATGGCGATGACGTACTTGATACATTTCGTTATTTGTCTTTTGCTTTGATAAACGTCTATGAATCTTCTGACACTATTTGATTTCGTCTTACCCATCTCTGTCCCTACGAGAAGTCTTGTGGTGTTTAACCACGAGTATAAGAATGTTTCCCTCTCACTTTTGAACGATGAGTTTTGCTATGCTGATCTGTCTTTCTTCGGATAGATAACTTCGATTTTATTCCTGCAAGGAATTGGTTGATTGATCACTCAAATATTGACAACTACCCTTCTATGCCTCACCTTTGGCGTTTGAAACAATTTTGAACTCCCTACTACGATTACCGATTGTTAAACCCTTTGCTATCACTATTACTCTGGAGACTCGTGTGTTACTTTCGCGGTTATGAAGTTTTCCTATGAACCATTTCGTACACCAATGAATGAATCGTATCTTGAGAGTTATTTGGCACCCTGAGTTGTCTGAATATGATTCGTGACTGAACCACATGTTTTTCCACCGGAGTGTGAAGAAGGATTGGACTTGATGCCGAGAGATTGTCTAGTCACCACGCGAAGATGTCTTTCAGATGTGTCTGGGTTCAAACCTGTTGAATTGAGCAACTGGGAAGAGCAGTGACCGAAGACCAAGAAGTGAGTTTGCTTAAGTGTATCTTCTGGGCGTGTTTCGGTTTTGTTCGCGATGAAGAAGGATGGTGACAAGGGATATGTATTGATTACTGGAAGCTGAACCGTACTGCTGTTAGGAACCATTATTCCTCCACCCTGAAACGACTATGTATCTGTTCTATTTCAGAGCGCGAAGTTTCCTTCAGATGGAAGTATGAATTGAGGTTATTCTTGAAATCGCCTTCCGTATTCGTAACGACTGCTATGACGGTTAGTGACGGTAATAGTATTAGCTAAAGCTCTGACTATTTCGTGAATTTGATAAATAATGTTTTCTTGTGAGTACTTGGACAAATGGTCATTGTATGACTTAATAGTACATTCGGAGACGAGGAAAAGCATGAAAATCATTTTTGCACTTTGTTAGAAATTCGTCGATCATTTGTGCATTCTGAGAGATTGATATTTGTTGAGACAACGATGTTCTTAATTGAGGATATCTCTTTAAATCCCACAAGTTTGAAAACTATCATCAAGTGGTCAAGACCGATAACAGAATGGAGGACTGAAACCTTTTGAACCTTGCAGAAGAATTCTGGATGATGTTTACAATTTGCGATACCATTGAGAAATTTCGTGAACCGGCAGAAAAAACTTAGTTTGATGGAGAATGGAGTTTTGGAAAAGCTGAAATAGAAATTAGTTCCCTCACCCTCGGGCGGAACAATTTTGGGATAAATCAGAAAGAGACTCGGTGACACTCCCCTTTTGCACAGAATGTTTTCAGTATGCATCAAGACAACTAGAAGCGCATCAGAAGAATTATTTCAATACCTGACCTGGAGTTGACAACACCGGTGGCTACCCTGATGAGAGAAGACATTCCTTACAAGGCGGAAGTGTTGGCGATGCAGAAGAAGAAATTCTAGTCAAGCTGGCGAACCTGGAGCTGATGAAGACATGCAGTCTCTCTTCCCTATTCATCTTGGTTGTACTAAGATGAATTGAGAGCGGAAGCAGACTGGATGATGAAGAGATTTAAAGATCGTACTTGAAATCCACGTTACTCCATCACATTCCAAGAAGAACTGCAGGAGGCTTGATGAACACGACAAAAGTACACGATTCTGTTCCAGATTGACGGACCAACGAAGACAGATTAACCGGACTTGAAGAGATTGGATGTGTTGAGTGAACGGATTTTTGAAACAGACCCTTTATGTTTGGAAGAATTGATTCTATGAAGGCCGATGTTCTTGGCGTCGAACTTTCATTTCCGTTGACCCTCTTCAGTTTCGTTATATTGTAATAAGATCCTCTTATGATTTAAGTTCCCTAGAAGCTTTTAAATTCATGTTTATTTTTCGTATGTTCGGTGATGACTTTGTTTTGAGAGATTTTGGCGCATTGTGGAAGATATGATGCTTGTGACGGCGTACCTCATTTCTGCTAGGAAATCTGGGATTTTGATACTCTTGCGAATAGTTTTGTTTCCCTTTTTGACTTTGGCATTCGATTTTGGTTGACCTCCGAGGCTGTAGAAGTACTAGGTGGATTAAGATAGGTGGTTTTGATTAAGACTTGAGATAAAGTATGATCATCATGAAGGCATAATTATGTGGTGCTAGTATTATGATGCCTGATCAACGTGATAATACTTACACCATACAACGTGCCCTCATTGTGGACATAGGATATCTTGGGGAGTACCTAAGAAGTTTAGAATTTGATCTCCGTTGGGTTAACCGTAATTAGTGAGACTTTAGTTTCATTCTACCTATGTGTATACTCTATTTTCGTTTGTGAGATATCGGGATGACTTTGGACTCTCGTTTTGCATTCCGTTGACCTCAGTTATAAATCTTGAACTCTTTGTAGAGCTCTCTAATGTTGAAACAGTTAATTTGATTTGAAATCTTGTTCGTATTCCGTATTAGCTTTCAAGAAGATTCACCTATCATCCATTGTATGTTGCATGGGCTTTTGATCAGAATCAACTTATTTTGCCTCCTCCTGAGAAATTTGAACCCACCTCATTTTGATTCGAGTCATGAGAAATTATTTGGTCTGAAGATCTTTTTGGAAGAACCTCCTCGGGCGTGAGAATGTTTGTGACGACCTGTTTCGGTTTGCTACGACTTCGTTTAACCCTGCGACTTCTAATTTCAAGGACGAAATTTTTTTAGAGGGGAAGAAGTTGTAATACCCAAAAATCTAAAACATGCAAAAGGACCAAATTGCCCTTATAACTTTAAAATTTGATTTATAAGTGTATAAAGTACCAAATTAATCCCAAACCATTGGAAATGAGCAAGATATGAAGCCAAGTAATTTTTATTACTACATTTTAATATTTACTAATTACAAAAAAATTATGGTCACACACAAAATTATATATAGGGGCCGAATCATATTATTTATGTATTATTAATATTGTTAATTCTATTTAAATCAAATAAATAGAAGATAAACATTCAAATAAAAGGAAATATTGGCAAATCAGAAATTTATCTCACCAAATCAATCTTGGGCCGAAAATCCATGCCCCCTCCTAAAATATATACACGGTTTTACCAATTATCCTTTTATTCATCACAAAATAAAACCGATTAACAAACAAAAATCTCATTCGATCACACGATTTTTCTGGAGGCTGGAACATAATTTTCGTGGCTTCTCTCAAGTGCAAAGAAGGCGAGAAAAATAGGAGTTCGATTGTTCTTGAATTTCTTGCTCGTTTTCATCTTGCCGAAAGGTACAAACTTCCCACAGCTCATTCGATTTATCTAAGCACTATCTGGTATTTTTTGAACTTTTTTACATCATATATGATCTATATAAAATAGTATATTCGATCCATGCAAGCTTTTTAGGCGGTTTGGAATTTAACGAAACATAAACCCTAAAACGTATAATAAACCCTAAATCGGCTATGCGAATTTTTGAGGCTTTGTATATATTTTTATTCGATCTTATACATGTCATATAATACCAGAAAAATACTACTTGAAATTATCGAAGCATAGATCACCTTGGGTGAATTATTTAGGAATCGGATTTTATAAGAAAAAGGGTTTTAAAAATAAAAGATGGGTCGAATAAATTAAGGTTAGGGTTTTAGGATTGGATCTGAAGTAATGATGATGTTTTAATGATGTTTTGATGATTGGTAAAATTTGGATAATTTTTGAGTTAGGGTTTATGTGTTTTTTTTGTTTTACCGATTGGGTTTTAAAATATTTTGGGTGTGTTTTGTAATTTTCTAAACTTGGGGGTTATTTTTGTAATGTGTTTTGGACCAGGGGTAACTCGTAAAAATTATGATATAGGGGTATTACATGTTAATTTTGTAATTAAAAGGTTTAAATGGTAATATATGTAATTGTTGTTAAATCGATTGAAATTAATTAAAATAGAGGGACTAAAAGTGTAAATTCTGGAAACTTGAGGTTGATTCGTATAATATTTTATATAAAGGGTTTAATGTGTATTTTTGGATATTTAAAGGCTTAATGTGTAATTATGAATAATTTGTAATTCGAATTTGTAAACTTTAATAATTAAGGGACTTGTTTTGTAAATTATGAAACTTGGAGGGTATTTCATACCATACCTTAAATTGAAGGGTAATTCTGTAATTTTGATAAATTAAGGGCTTGATTTTTTAATATAAATATGGTAAGGGTTAGATTGTTATTTATGTAATTATAAGGTTTATTTTGTAATTTAATTAACAAAGGGGTATAAATTGTAAATTGGTGAAACTAAAAGGGTTAGAAGTGTAATTCTGGATAACTTATGAAGTTAAATGAGTAACTTGAGGTATTTTCATTTTAGACCTTTAACTTTGGTGTATTTACAATTAAAACCCTAAAATATGGAAACTTGTTATATGTAACCCTAGACTTTTATAACTTGTTAAAATGAACCTTATTTCCATAATAAGACTTAAATAATGACTTAACCTAATTACTTTGTGGAATTTGTCTAATTATGGTAATTTGCTAAATAAGGATACTTTCTAAAAATGGAAACTTACTAATTTTGGAAACCTGCTATAAATGGAAAGTTACTAAAAATGGAAAACCGACTAAAATGAGAAATCTGATTTGAAGAAGATATTAATAATAAGACGACCGTGTATTCGTGTAGATTCGCTGAAGATGGAGTTGTTTCCGATCTTTATATTTCTAGATATGTTTGCACTTGCGGTATAAGGTACAGATATTCTAACATTTCTCAGTAAGGGTGTTTTCCCTCTCATGACTCATTGATCTTATTTCGTTTTAAGATTCCCTAAGCCATTGCTATGTTTCCCCTACACTTTGGTTCGTTTGTTTGATTCATTTAGACTTTGATGTTCGATATGACCCTTTTGCTTTGAGCCTCTATAATGATCCGTTTGATATTCGTTCGTTACCTTGGGATATTAGTATTCGTATCACTTGATGCTTCGAAGGTTCATTTGATTTTGGTAACTAGATGTGAAAACCTTTTTAATTATATCATGGAAATGCTTTGAGGAAAACTTATTTTAAAATGATGTTTATGAAATATGCGATACCACTTTTATTTGGAATCTTACCAAACTTTTATGAAAATTACTTTTAAAGACTATTTTTGTGAAAATTGTTAATAAAGATCATTTATGATGAAAACCATTTGATAAAGATTTCTTTAAATGAACCATTTGATTATGAACCTTTGATCGGTTCGTTTGGATTCGTTTGACTTTGATATTGGATATGAACCCTTTGCCATGAACCTTTGATATTTGGACTTTGACTATGATTCGATGACTTAGATTATTTGAACCTTTGCTATGATTTGGACCTTTGACCTTTGACCCTTCAGTTTGATACTCGAGCCAAGTTCGTTTCCTAGCCACGAAGGTAACATGGCCGTGTCATTGATGCACCAGTGGCATGACTCACGTGTGGGTGAGTGATGTCTCACACTATCCCAATTTTGACATGCGCGCTTTATTATTTATTATGGCCAATATTATTGTTCGGGGGACGTATGGGTTGCAATCCTAGGTTCGTGTCCGTGTTCGTGGACTTAACATGATTTGATATTATATATTGTTCGGTGACTGATGTATGGGTGCAATCCACGTCTTTCACAAGTTCGGGAGTTAGCTACTCCATTTGAAGAATGAGGACACCCCTCATATTATCTGATTATCTGAGAGGTCTCCCCTCTATATGATTATGAAGATTTGGTTACTATATTTGATTTGTGTTCGGGCTCGTGGTGGATTACTGACCTTTCCTTTTCCCTTTCTTACTTTGTACCTTTGTCTATACCTTATGTTATTCCATTGCACTATACCATATATGTTCGTTTCCTTTTGCTTTCGTTTCCATTTATATATATCTGTTCACTGGGCTTTTTAAGCTCAGCCGCATTTCTTTTCCTGCGGTAGGTTTTAGTGGGAAGCTGGGTATGAGTGAAGAGAACCTCGGACTTAGAAGAATTTGATAGCTTATGGATTAGCAATGATTAGAAGTCACTATATTTAGACTTAGTAGTTATTGATATTCCCATTTGTAACCTTGAAATTTCAGTATTTCATTTGTAACCTTTGAGATTCTTGTATTACTATAAATGTATGCTTTGTTTTTATTTGATATGAAACCATTTTGTGATCTCTTTACCCTTGTCGGGTTGGGGTGTTACATTAAGGACTAGCATCCAAAGGTATACGGTGACGTGTAGTGTGTTTCATCCATAGAAGAGATCAACCTTATTGATCTCTTGGGTTTCTTGTTCCAAACGTGGGATCGGCATTTGTTGGTGACTCCCGGATCACGCTACAAAGGTATAATCTTGTTTGTCTTTTATTTGATTGATCATATGACTCTATGGATCCGTTGTTGGTGATGTTATCCACTGCGTTTATATTTTTAATTTGTTAATTTATATTTTACATCACCTATAGTGGTATCACGAGCCATCATATGATGTCATATGATCATCTAGTATGCGTAAAAATGGCTAAAAACGCGTGTTTTAATCGATTTAAAAGGATATTTTCAAAACAGCCGCGAGGGCTAATTTTTTGAATATAATTCGACCCATATGGGGTCTTATGATCTGGACTTTTTGATCCCATTGCCATTTGTTATGCATACTTTAATTGGTATACTTGTTTGGTACCCGTAAAATGGCCAAAACCGCGTTAATTTGATTGATTTGTGAAACGATTTCAAATCATCCCATGAGGCTTAATTTTCTGTGGTAAAATAATTTTAAGAAGGTCCTAATATCAGTGGGTTTTAAAACTATGGCCATTTGACACACGTACCAATTGTGGTTTTAATTATTGTTAATTAATTTCTTCGATTTCGTTGGCTAATAATTTATTTCTTGTCATTTATTTTGTTATCCATGGCAAATACATGCATGTTTGCCCATGGAGTTAGCCAACACCTTGTTTTTGTCATAATATTATTATATTATTGTGTGTATATGCAAATCCGATGAAAACCTAGAACACTTATGCCTTGTGATGCTGTGATTTGTTGGTTGATTTCTTGTTTTTTTGGGGTTTGCCATTGTTTCGGCACTTTTGTAATGCAATTCATTTTGGTTTTGCCATTGTTTGGGCATTTTTACAATATATAGGAAGTAGATTAGTTGTACTTTACTTCATGTATTATGTATTCAAAAGCTTGTAATCAAATGGCAAAAGGATGAAGGACTTTGGACCAAAAGTAGCTGCTGGACACACTGCTGGAAAAATGCGATTTCTAGGAGATTGGTAAGGTATTTTGGGCTGAATTTTTTTTTATAGGTACACAAGACATGGGCCTACAACTTTGTCAACTGGGCCGAAGCATGAGGAGGTCATCTTCTAGGCCGTTTGGGCCTCCAAAGACAGAAAATCTGATCGGACAGAATCATTTTTCCATGTGCATAATGGGCTATTACTTGCCCATGATCATCTTGGGGCACGTGGGAGCCCTCCGTGTGGTTGTGTATCATGTCCCTAGTTGAATCTTGGCTCTCGTGATGGCTCACGAGACGAAGCATAGGATTTTCATCGGTTAAGGCTTTGCATATTGTCGTTGTGTGTTTGTTTGGTTGTTTTATGTATGCTATGACTATATGTAAAACGGAAAATGTTTTCTAAAAACTTGAAATGAAACACAAAAGAATTTAAACTAAGTCTTATGATTTAATTTAACTAAGTTTAAATATAGATTTGAAACTTAAAATCATTGTTTTCTAAATAACACTTAAACTAGTTAAGCTTGTTTATTTATTTATTGTATTGTCCAAACTTAATTATAATCCACTTAGGATTTATATTAGTCTTGAAAATGGACAAGTTGACACACATAAATTAAAACAATGATTAGACTTAAGTTAAGAAAAGTTTTTAACTTGTGCTACGAAGAATGAATGCATGCTTCTTTCGTACACGTTTTTTATCCACATCAAAATATTTAACCCATCAAAATTTAAGTCATGCCGTCCAATTTTTGAGAACACTTGCAATTACTTTTTGCCTATGCGTGGGACCTAGGTTGAATTGTAACCCAAGGTGACTATTCTCTATGCGTGGGACCTAGATATATTCTCACACATTTTCAAATTGGATGACCTAATCGAGTTAAGCGGTTAGACCTTGACCCGAGGCAAAGATGGGACTAAACATGCCAGCTTGACACTAGTTGCTTGCTCACTAGTGCCATTAGTTCCATAATGTTCTAAGAGTTGCACATGTAATGCAATTGGTCGACGTTACCTACCTATTGAATCCACCGTTGCTAGCAGATCAACTGATGTGATGGTGGGACCTCAATGAGGATCTTAGCCTTTTCGTAAAATTAATTGTTTTAATATGCTTAAACTTGGGTAGTTAATTTTAAAAAGGATTAATTATTGAAACTTACTAAAATTTGAACTTTGTTTATTTTGTAAATGACAACTCCTAATCAAACCATGAACAACTCATCAATCAGATCAATTCTTGAAAAAGAGAAATTGAATGGTAACAACTTTTTGGACTGGTATCGCAACCTGAGGATCGTCCTTAAGGCTGAACAAAAGTTTTACCATCTGGAAGGACCTTTACCTGAAGCACCTCCTGCTAATGCTACTCTTGCTGTTCGTAACGCCTACACTCGTAGGGTTCAAGAGCTACAAGAAGTGGCTTGTCTCATGCTTGCAAGCATGACCCCAGAGCTCCAAAAGAACTTAGAGGACCTTGCAGCATTTGACATGCTGAGAGAACTGAAAACCATGTTTGAACAGCAAGCTGAGCAAGAACTGTTTGACACTGTCAAAGCTTTTCGTGCTTGCAAGCAGGAGGAGGGCCAATCGGTCAATAGCTATGTCATGAAAATAAAAGGCTATCTGGACCAAATGGAGCGTCTGGGATACCCCATGCCTCAGATCCTTGGAGTGAGCTTGATTCTTACCTCACTGTCGAAGGATTATGATCAATTTTTGCAGAACTACAACATGCATAGCATGGGCAAAACCATTCCCGAACTGCACAACATGCTTAAACTTGCAGAAAAGGGCATGCCCAAGAAGGCTCCAATGGTCCTAGCTATCAAGCAAGGCAGAATCCAGAAAAATAACAAGCCGAAGGCACATGGCAAGGGACAAGGTAAGGGCAAGGGTAAGCGTGCTTACGCCCCCAAACCAAAGATCCCCCCACCTGCTAAGAAGGAGCACCCGGCTAAGGACACCCCCTGTCACCATTGTGGAGTGAAGGGGCACTGGAGGCGGAACTGACCGACCTACCTTGAAGAGTTAAAGAAGAACAAAGCTAGCGGAGCTAGCACATCAGGTATCTTCGCTATAGAACTCTATACTTTTCCTAACGAATCCTGGGTATATGATACAGGTTGTGGTACTCACATTTGTAATAATGTGCAAGGGCTTAGGGGAAGCAGAAAGTTGAAGCAAGGAGCTTTGAATCTATAAGTAGGTAATGGCAACCGTGCAGCTGTCGAAGCGATAGGGAGCTTTGATCTCATCCTCCCTAATGGTTTAGTTATTGTTTTGAATAATTGCCATTTTGCACCTACTATCACTAGAGATGTTGTTTCACTTTCACGTTTGAAGGATGATGGTTACATTCATACTTTTACGGATTTTAGCATTTCAGTTTCTAAGGATAATGTTTTTTATTTTAATGCTATTCCTCGTGATGGTATTTTTGAAATTGATATGCGGGATTCTATTTCAAACGATAGTTCTATATATAATGTTAGCAATAAGAAATCTAAACGTAACTTAGATTCCACTTTTCTATGGCATTGCCATCTTTGCCACATAAACAAGAAACGAATTACGAAGCTGCAATGCAATGGTCTTTTAGAGTCAGCCGACCATGAATCGTTTGATAAATGCATTTCTTGTATATCTGGTAAAATGGCACGAAAGCCTTTCTCCCATGTTGGAGAAAGAGCTAAAGATCTACTTGGACTCATACATACTGACGTATGCGGCCCATTTAGAACAACGTCTAGGGAAGGAGCTAACTACTTCATTACTTTTACTGATGATTTTAGTAGATATGGTTATGTTTACTTGATTAAACATAAACATGAAGTCTTTGAAATGTTCAAAGTCTTTCAAAATGAAGTAGAAAATCAACTCGGCAAGACCATAAAGGCTCTTCGATCTGATCGAGGAGGTGAATATATGAGTCAAGAGTTTTTAGATCATCTAAAAAGGTGCGGGATCGTCTCACAATTCACTCCTCCATACACACCACAACATAATGGTGTATCTGAAAAGAGAAATCGAACTTCGCTAGACATGGTTTGATCTATGATGAGTCTAACAACATTGCCAATGTCCTTTTGGGGTTATGCTCTAGAGTCTGCTGCACACATTCTCAACATGGTTCCAACCCAGAAGGTCGACAAGACACCATATGAAATATGGCATGGGAAGGTCTCTAATCTGTCTTACTTGAAAGTCTGGGGTTGTGAGGCTCTCGTGAAACGAGATACACCTAACAAACTTGAGCCCAGAGCTATCAAATGTATCTTCGTAGGATACCCAAAGGAAACAATGGGTTACTACTTCTACTACCCACCCGAGAACAAAATATTTGTTGCTCGGTATGCCGAGTTTCTTGAGGATAGTCTCATTTCACAGGAAACAAGTGGGAGCAAAATAGACCTTGATGAAACTCAAGAGGAAGATGCACAACCTTCTGGTAACACTAGTGAGCATCAAAATGAGATTGAACATGAAAATGTTGAACCTCATCAAGATGTTGCTCCCATTCGTAGATCCGCAAGGATACCTCAAGCACCTGAGCGATATGCTTTCTATGTCGATGCTGAGGAACATGAGTTAGGGGATCATGGTGAACCCGCTAACTATCGAGATGCATTATCGAATCCTGAACATGATAAATGGATCGAAGCTATGAATGCGGATGTTGACATAAATAATGCCTAAAAACATTATCAATATTTATTCACATCTCTATGTTTTGATGATCACAAAATGTAAACTCATTAAAACATAAACTTATAAAATAAACAAGTACTTAGTTGTAAATATTCACTTCTACAACTAAAATCACTTAAGGTATGAATGAACTAATGCTTAATGCATTATATGATCAAAGGAACATTTTCTTAATAACTAGATTTTTTATAAAATGTCAAAAACATTTTATATCTTTTAGAAAAACATTTTTGGTAATAAATAAAAAGGTTTAATTCATTATAAATTTATGAATTCAAATTTTTAACCAAAATCAGTAAAAATGTTCCAGAAAAACCTTCCCCACAAAAAGACAAAACTGGGCAACGGTTGGCTTGGGCGGCCCCCTTAATTTTGCTAGGCGGCCCCCTTAAAATTAAGGGGACCGCCCCCCTATTTAAGGGGGCCGGCCACGCTCCTCTAGCTTCCAGCTGTCCAGTTTTCTGCCTATAAATACCAGCCTTCCTCCATTCAAGTGCAAGAGAAGAATACTCCTTCAACAACTAGAGAAGAAGTATTGCAACTTAGATACCTAAGTTGTTTGTGTCATCATACATTTGTATATAAGTTGTGTATTGTTGTTAGATAGTTGTGTGAATAATTGTTTGGGATAGGTTAGAGTGTTAATAGTGAAGTTGTGAAGTTAAGGTGTGTTAGAAGTAAAGGTGTGAAGAAGTAGAAGTGTACATAGGTTGTGTTAGGTTGTGAAGAAGGTGTGAAGTCATAGTAAATAAGTTGTGAAGAAGTCGTGGAGAAGTCGTGAAGAAGTTGTGAAGAAGAAGGTGTGATTAAGTCGTGTATAAGTTGTGAGATTGGTTCTAGCTACGATTAGAACCCGACATCTAGCTTTGTGTCGTTAAGCCGGTGTAAGCTAAAGTTGTGTAAGGTTTTCTCCGCCATAAGGGAGCTTGTTGACATAGTGAAGAAAACTCTCGAGTTAGGTGCTTGGGGAGTGGAGTAGGGCTAGGAAGGTGTCCTTGTAGCCGAACCACTATAAATCTCTTGTCTCTCGGTTAGATCTTTCCATCTCTATCTTTCATTTCATTTTATTACCTTACTTGCATTGCTTATTTATATTTACTTATATATATATATTGTTCATATTGTTCAAGACTTGAGATCACATAAATTCGAATCTAAGTTTTAAAAAAAATAAACAAAGTTTTCACAATCAAAATAAAGAGACATAAAACTATTCAACCCCCCCCCCCTTCTAGTTTTCCACAATTGGTATCAAGAGCCACGTCAAACAAGATTTTTAAAATAAACTGTATTTTAAAACTTGAAACGATCTATGGAATCTTTAAAATATTTAGAAGGGAAATCTATGCAAAGACCACCACTATTTGAAAGTGATGGTTTTCTTTATTGGAAAAATAGATTCGAAACTTATGTGAAATCAAAGGATCTTGATCTTTGGAATGTTATTACCTATGGTGATTTTCCTCCTATTCAAAATAATCCTTTAACTAAAATAGATGAAATTGTACCTTTTGAAAAACAAAATGATGATTTGAAAAAGAAACTAGCAAAAAATAATGAGGCTAAAATGGTAATTTATAATGCGTTACCCCGCAAAGAATATGAAAGGATTTTTATGTGTCAAACCGCAAAAGAAATTTGGGATTCTTTACTAATCACTCACCAAGGTAATAGTCAAGTCAAAGATAACAAAATAGATCTTCTTGTTCAACAATATGAACAATTTACAATTCCTGAAGAGGAATCTATTGATAATGCATTTGCTAAATTTAACACTAATATCACAAGTTTAAAAGCACTTGATGAGACTTTTTCTAGCAAAAATTGTGTAAGGAAATTTCTTAGGGCATTACATCCAAAATGGTGCGCGAAGGTCACGGCTATTGAAGAGTCAAAGAACTTGATGACGTTATCACTTGATGAACTTATTGGCAACTTGAAGGTTCATGAAGAAATTATAAAGAGGGACTCGGAAACGGTCAAGAGCAAGAAAGATCAAATCAAGTCTCTCGCGCTAAAAGCCAAAAAGGAACTTAGTGATGACGATGATTCAAGTGACGATAGTGAAGACGAAGAATATGCAATGGCCGTATGAGAATTCAAGAAATTCTTCAAGAGACAAGGAAGATTCACGAGACAACCGCGAGATGAAAGAAGATCGCTTCAAAGAAATAGAAATGATAACTACGGGAAAAGAAAGTGCTTTAGATGTGGAAGCCAAAACCATCTCATTGGCGAATGTCCAAAGCCACCGGGTTATGATTACGAAAGCGCATTTGTTAGTGGAACATGGAGCGATAGCGACAAAGATGAAGCGGACAAAGCAAAAGACGAAAAGTGCCTTATAGCTCAAGCCACCGATGAAATATGTCTAGGGATAAATTTAGAGCCCGACGAATGGATTAAGGATAGCGGATGCTCGAAGCACATGGCGGGAAACCGGAAGCTATTCTCCTCCTACAAGGCATACAACGGAGGTAATGTTATTTTCGGTAGTGATTTTCGTGGAAAAATCATTGGCAAAGGTACGATCTCTCAAGACTCCCTAACTATTGAAAATGTTGAGCATGTAGATAATTTAACATATAACTTGCTTAGTATAGGACAAATATGTGATAATAAGTGTAGGGTTACTTTTACAAGTAAAGATAGCGAAATAGTTAAGGACGGAAAGGTCATAGGTAGAGGAATTAGGAAAGGTGGCGTATATGTTATGAAACTAGGAAATAAACCGGAAGATAAAATATGTCTAGCAACCTTAGATGAAAACTCTACATTGTGGCATAGAAGATTAGGTCACGCAAATATGCAACAAATACAATCCCTAGCCTCTAAAGAATTAGTTAGAAACTTGCCTAACCTAAGATATGACCAACACTTTTGCGATGCATGTAAAATAGGAAAACAAGCACATGCTAGTCACAAAGCTAAGAATATAGTCTCCACTACTAGATTCCTAGAATTATTACACATGGACCTTTTTGGTCCATCCGCTGTGCGGAGTTACGGAGGTAATCGTTATACCTTAGTAATTGTAGATGACTATTCACGATACACGTGGACTAGATTTTTAAGTGATAAAACCGAAGCCTTTAATAAGCTTGAAATATTTAGTAAAATGATTCAAAATAAATTAGGATGTTCTATAGTATCAATTAGGACGGACCATGGTCAAGAATTTGATAACGAAGTGCAATTCGGAAAATATTGTGATTTAAATGGGATATCTCACAATTTCTCCGCTCCTCGCACTCCACAATCAAATGGGGTAGTAGAAAGAAAGAATCGAACATTACAAGAAATGAGTAGAACAATGCTAAATGAACAATCTATCCCACAAAAATTTTGGTGCCATGCCGTAGATACATCAACATATATAATAAATAGAGTCTCAATTAGGCGAATTTTAGGAAAAACCCCATATGAGTTATTAAGAGGTAGAAAACCTAATCTAAATTACTTTAGGGTATTCGGGAGCAAATGTTTTGTTCTCAATACAAAAGATTACCTTACTAAGTTTGATCCTAAGTCGTACGAAGGTATCTTTCTAGGGTATTCACAAAATAGTAAAGCATACTTAATACTTAATAAACACACTATGAAAGTAGAAGAGTCCTTAAATGTAACATTTGATGAAACTCCACCACCACCTAAGATATTGCCCCTAGATGATGATGACCTAGTTGAAGAAGAGGCTATTGAGGTTAATAAAATTAAACCCATAGGCGATGATAATGTTGATATAACATTAGGAGATAACGAAATTGTAAATGTTAAGGAATCTAAATCACACCCTTTAGATAATATAATAGGAAACCTAAATCAAAGAACCCTTAGATCACAAGCTCAAGATAAAAATAACTTCTTTTGTTTCCTATCAACTATAGAACCTAAAAATATAAATGAGGCATTAAAAGATGAAAGTTGGGTTATGGCTATACAAGAAGAACTAAATCAATTTAAGACTAATGACGTTTGGGAACTAGACCCAAATCCCATGAACATGACCATCATAGGAACTAAATGGGTTTATAGAAATAAGTTAGATGAAAATGGAATAGTTACTAGGAACAAAGCCCAAGGTTATAATCAACAGGAAGGAATTGATTATGATGAAACTTATGCCCCCGTAGCTAGATTAGAATCTATAAGGATACTTCTTGCCTATGCATGCGCCCTAGACTTTAAGTTATTTCAAATGGACGTGAAAAGTGCATTCCTTAACGGTTTTATCAATGAGGAGGTATACGTGGCACAACCTCCAGGATTCATTGACTTCGCAAAACCTGATTATGTTTATAAACTCAAGAAAGCTTTATATGGACTCAAACAAGCTCCCAAGGCTTGGTATGATCGATTAAAAGCATTTCTTATTAAACATGATTATTCCATGGGAATGGTAGATAACACTCTTTTCACGAAAAAGAAAAGCCCAAATCTCATCATTGTCCAAATATATGTCGACGGCATTATATTCGGATCGACTTGTCAGGATATGTGTGATGAATTCGCCAAAATCATGCATGATGAGTTTGAGATGAGTATGATGGGTGAACTTAATTTCTTCCTAGGATTACAAATAAAACAATTAGAAGATGGAATTATTTTTAATCAATCTAAGTACATTAAGGAAATGCTTAAGAAATTTGGAATAGAAGACGCTAAGCCCATGAAAACACCGATGTCTACGAAAGTAAAACTCACAAGAGATGAAGAGGGTGAGTCCATAGAAAACACTAAGTATAGAGGAATGATAGGTAGTTTACTATACTTAACGGCAAGTAGACCGGATATCATGTTTAGTGTCTGCCTTTGTACTCGCTTTCAAGAGGATCCCAAAACCTCTCACCTAGAAGCGGTTAAGCGTATCTTCCGATACATTAAAGGCACTATACACTTAGGATTATGGTATCCTAAGGGATCCGGCATAGAAACCATCGTCTATGCGGATTCGGATCATGCGGGAGACTACGTGGATAGAAAAAGCACTAGCGGAATTTGCACGTTCATGAGATGTTGTCTAACATCTTGGTTCTCGAAGAAGCAAACCACTCTTGCTATTTCTACCACAGAAGCCGAATATGTAAGCGCTGGAAAGGCATGTCAACAAGCACTATGGATGAAACAAGCTCTCGTAGATTATGGCATTAGGTTAGATAATGTCCCAATTATGTGTGATAACAAAGGTGCTATAGATTTAAGTAAGAATCCCGTTCAACACTCCAGGACTAAACATATAGAAATACGCCACCACTTCCTCCGCGATAACGTTCAAAAAGGAAACATATCTATAGAAAAGTTTGCATCGGAAGATAACTTAGCAGACATATTCACTAAGCCCCTTAAGCGTGAACTCTTTAACCACTTACGTTTAGGCCTAGGGATGATGGAACAAATTGACTGAATTTTCTGCATTTTTGGTACAATTTTTTTTCCAGATGGGCGGACCCTTTAATGTTATAAAGGCGGTCCCCTTAATTATTAAGGGGACCGGCTTGTCATTAAGGGGACCGACCATCTGTCTGTAAATTTTTTTCCTCTCATCTGAGTCTTGGAATCTGTTTTGCACAAAATAAAAGATTGGGAAATATTTTTCTTGCACAAACATATTTATAAACAAAACCCAATCTATTTTCTACAAACCATTCTCACATCTAGGAAAACACATGAAAACCATTTTCCTTACATTGTTGAATAATGCTAAAAACATTTTTTTCTTCATGCATAAGATCTCACATGAATTGTCAAAGTATATAATCTAATATATATATCTTTGATATTCAAATATTGAGCAAAATCAAATCAAGGAGACCTTGGATTGTTTCTTAGGAAATTTTTGCATTTAAAAGTCGAAACAATCACATCTCCACATTTGTTGCATATAGGCACACACTAGAACAAGCTTATTAATCACATCCTCACAATTGTTCCATCACCTATTCCCCATTAGTTTATGTGGAAACTTGTTTTAGACCGACTTGCATCTACTAAAACAAGTTACGTGATCGTTTATGGACTCTAGGTTGTTACACCTTTGATCTAGGATTAACTATGAAAAGCATGATGATAATATTGACGGAATATTCTAATGAAAGAAACAATACTATCACAACAAGGTTTTGTAAAACTTTCTCTTTGTTATTAAACTCAGCCCCAATACTACTTGATCATTAGTAATACGGTTACACTCTAACAGGGATCAATGATCCTTGAGGCTTAACAAAAATAAACAACATTAGACCCCATGTCTAATGTTCCTACACACACTCTTTCTTGGTGATTACTGTGGAGTTTGTTAGACTCCTTGGATCGTTTTGAGCATCTAGGGTTAAACAATAACAATGATAATAACATGATATGCAGCGGAATTAAACAAACATCAAAGTTATTGACACAAAGTTTTCACCAAAACATCACTTCAATTATATTAATAACGTGTTATCTAATCTATAACAAGGATCAATGAATTGATCTTGAAGTGAAACAAACTAAACCCTAGACGTTTTCTATGACAAACGTCTAGAACACACACACACACTTTAACTGATTACATTGTGGAAGACACCGTACTAAAATATTAATCCCTGTATCTCTTTATATAATAGAGAATACTAGGGTTACAAAGGATATTCCTAAATAATAAAAAGATCCGTAGTAATCTTTTTCTTTCTTTGAAGTTTACTCCTTTGTCTTCTTTAGTCCTTCTTGTTTTCATTCTACTTGTTTTATCTCATCAAATCAATAAACCCAACAATCTTCCCCTATTTGATGATGACAAAACAACCACGAATCTTGTACGAACTTCCCTAGACGAAATAGAGAAGTTGAGATAATTAAATCTCACCCACGAATGAAAACAAATCTTGTCTTCCCCTTAAGCCATGCCATGCCACTCCATCATCTCTTCCCCTTTTTGTTATCAACAAATAGGGTACGTATGAAAATAATGATCTCGACCACCACTAACCAATATCACAAACTTCTAAGCCAAGTCGTCCAATGTTTCAAATTACCCTCCATGAAGCTCAAATACGAATAATGAATCCAAAACAATAGAAAACTCCAACTAGCTGTAGTAATAATGATCAACAGTAGTAAAAATCAAACAATTTCCCCTCGAGTGATGCATGAACATCAAATGATTCTTCAAATCTGTAGGCTTTATGTATTGTTGAAGAAAAATAATCATTACCAATTTGATGCTGAAGTAGAAGAAACCAACCCTGTATCTTATGCCTTGTACTAAAAGACTTCGAACATATACTCCTCAAGTATAGGGAGACCGCAATCTCTTGACAATAATCACTGAGCACAATAACGTAACTCCTTCAAGTGTTTTGTCAATTCGTAGTCACTTGAACGAACAAACAAGTTACCTTTAAAGTGTAACACCCACCTCAAGATATAATAAGATACAACCTTGATAAATTCCACTGCACCATCAAAGAAGCAACAAATACTCCTCTTCTCCAATAAAAAAATTAACTCGAGCCTTTAAATCATTAACGAACATAAAACAAAATCCAATCTCCTTGTGTGTGTGAACTTCCCCTGTGTGTGTGTAAACCAATAACCATACTTACTTCCCCTCACTGTTCGTAAATAATGCATCTATCAATCATGTAAACCCAACAATAACGTAACAGCAGAGAGTAAGTCCAGCAGCAGAGTCAATATGCGTAACAGCAGAGTGATATATGTCGAGCAGCAGAGTAATCAAAGCGAACAGCAGAGTATTATAACTAAACAGCAGAGTGTATCATACATAGCAGCAGAGTAAAATTACCACCGACAGCAGAGTAAAATAACTTAGCAGCAGAGTAATAAGCGTAGCTACTTCACCAATAAAATACTCATACTGATCTGCTACTTCACCAATAAAATAATCAATACGTTCAACAATATCAATTGAAATCTGACATCCACTTGCACTAGGCGACAATCCTCAATTAATTCTCATCAACTCACGAATATAATATAAACTTTTCATAGAGTCAACAGGAAAGTGTACCTAGCTGCTGCCTTTAAACCCGATTCAGCAGAGTTATCAAAACAGCAGAGTTAATGAACTAATCAGCAGAGTCATATAACTATCCAGCAGAGTTATGTTTCTCGAATCAGCAGCATTTTAGACCCAACAATCCTCCCCTAAACTTGATATTTTCTTCAAAACAAATCATCAAGTTTCCTTAAACCCAGATAACCACCAGGAGGATGCTTCCAAACACTTTACTGTTTTGATGTCTTTGACTCAAGAATCTTCTCATATTTCGTTATCAATATTTATAAGCCTGAGTATCTGAAAAGAAACTATTCTGCAATGTCAACATTCCAGGCTTTAACATCTGAGTAATCACTGCTGTATTGATATTCAAAGGGTAATCCTTCTCCACAAGCATATAGACCTTAACAGCCTTACAAACCAATTCATGTACTCCACAAGATTGATACAAATACCACCTATCAACTCTGGAGTTCAACAAATCTCTCCATTCAATATCTCTTTCATCAGGTTCAAACATGTTCTTTAAAAAGTAATAGTGAATTCTTTCATACATCACCTCTGGTCTAGTATCACCATACTTTTCTTTATATAACCTCCACATCTGCATCACATCATCTCTATCCATAAAATGTAGCATCTGAGAAAATCTAACAAATCCATCATACAGATTATTAGACCTCTTAAATTCCCAGTAAGCTTCACTTCCATCCCTGACTGTATGTGCATAAGAGATGATTGAATATTTTGTATCTAAAGGAACTGCATTAACTATCTCTGGTTCCTCTTGTGGTTCATGAACTGTGATATCCATTGTTCTTTTCATATCCTCAGCAGTCACTTCCTCAAAATGATGCTCATTACTTTCTTCTTTTTCAGAATCACTCTTTACCAATGACTCGGTCTTTCTCTTCTTTCTAGCCATCTGCTTTATTCTCTTACCTGTCCTCTTATAACCAATAACCTTCTTAACTTCTTCTCTCTCAAACTCCATGGTTTCCTTGTCATCTTGTTTCTTTGAAACACTTCCAGATGCTTTCACATTGTCAGATCCCATAACCTCTGGCTTTCTTTTCTTTTCAGAAACTTTTCTTGGATTTAGCTTAGCATAAGTTTCATAAAATTCCTTTTCAATTAAAGCATCTGACTTTCCTTTGAAATCCTTCATCTGATAGCCTCTTGCATTCTTCAAATAGTACTTCATGTCATTAACCAATGCTTTCCTTGAAGATGACTTTCCTTTGTAACCATGTTTCTGTGCTTCTTTAATCCTCATAATCAGCTCTTCCCACTTAGCTAATCCAGTCTTTCTGAGTATAAACTCAACAAGCTCTTTTGTCTTTTCACTTCCATCCAACTGCTCATCATTTGTTATCAAGAAAGCTTCACCTCTTACAATCATATCAGAATCAACAAAATACTGCAATTGTTCATCAAATTCTTCTTGATTAACTTCTTTAAATGTAGAGCTTTCCATAAGTTCAAACTGATTTCTTTCTTCATCAGCTGCAACACTTCTTGCATATTCTTCATCCTGAGCAATCTGAGCTTGTTCATCAGCCAACTTTTGCATTCTTTCAAACTTTTTAGCAGATTCAGCAGCAGGTTGTTGTTGAGATGGTGTGGGTGCTCTAGTTTCTTTGTTCATGTTCAGCAGAACTTGAGCTAAGGTTAACTTTTCATCATCTGATTCAGCAGAGTCCTTTACTGCTGCACTCTTCTCAGTATCATCAGCAGAAACCTTTATCCTATCAGCAGAGTGTTCTGCATCAGCAGAGTCAACACCAACATTTTCAACAAAGTCACCAACATTTTCAGCAAATTCCTTTTCAACCTCCCCTGAACCTATTACTTCCTCCTGATCCTGAGCATTCACCACAGCCTCTTGATCATTCCTCCCCTATTTGGAAGCATCCTCTTCCAGACTTGGTTTGGAACTCTTCTTTAACCTCCCCTCAAGATGGGTAACCCTGAGCTTAAGCCTTCTTATCTCAGCACCTTGAGTAGCTTTGACTGTAGACAACTCCTTTCTTAGTCCAAGAACCTCCTGTGACAATTTTGTACATTTATCCATCAATTCTTTCAATTGTTTCATAATATCCTCACAACTTCAGTCTGTGTTACCTGACCCGAGAGGTTGATCACTGGAATTGGTCTTTTGTACAGGAGTTTTAACCGTCAAATCCTCATTGTCATGTTCAATACTAGCATCAACACTTCGACCTGTGTTACCTGGTCCGAGAGGTGTATCATTTGCAATGTCAATATGTACATTAGTGTCCATCAATTCAATAGTATCATCTCTGTCCTCATCACTTCGAGATGTGTTACCTTCTCCGAGAGGTGAATCTTGGGACACAAACTCAGTCTCAACCCTAGGTTGAACATCTGAGCCCCCCTTAGAAGCCATTTGGCTGGGGTTACCATCAGTTGTATTAGGTTCTTGAGAACCTTCTACAAAAGATGTTGCCATGGTTGAGGTCTTAATTATGTTGACACTGTCCTGCTCAACTACTAAGTTGGAAACAGTAGTGCCAGCCTCTTCCATCATGATACCTCCAACACCTGTATCAGCCTCATCTGCATCCATACTAACATTGGCCTGAGGTAGCACAATGTCTTCATGTGGTGAAGTCCTAGGTGATTGGGTATTTTGGGTTTCATATGACACTGATACATTCAAACTTGTTGATGAGGATGTGTGATGGGAAGCTGTGGGTGTTCCAGCCTCTTCATCCTCATTCATTGCAGCCACAACACTCAAGATATGTTCAGTCAAGGGAGTTATAATACCAGAAAATCCTTTACCATTCTTCTTTAGAAAAGCAAACATCTTTATGGCCATTCTACTACAGGGCTCAACATTTGTATGCCTCATGGGTTCTCTTAGCTGAGAGTTGATAACAAGTTGAAGAAACCTTGGATACAAATAGAATTTCTTCTTCATAAACTTCTTCATACCCTCGAAAATCATGTAAACCCAACATTTTTGTCGCATGTGATTTAATGGGTCGATGGTTTAAATTGTTCGATTATTAAAATCGATCATGGATCAGTGTGTATTAAATTGATATCACATGGACTTAATTGGCTGTGTAATTTATTGATTGGCAGATTTGAAGAAGATAACCTCGTACTGATCATGGTTTGGAATTGTCGTCTTTTGCCCTTGTACCTCGATTGTGTTTTTAATTGTTTATATTCGTTTGTGGGGCTAGTCAAATTATGAGGCGTGAATTTAAAGTTGGAGCAGATCAGTATTTGGTATTTAATTGGGATTCTACTGCTACGCTTACATTTATAGTGCTGCTTGGTAATTTTGATTGTGCTGCTAGTTGTATCATTCTGCTGCTCGATGTGTTTTATTCTGCTGCTACGTTTGATACATTCTGCTGCTAGTTGTAATTTATTCTGCTGCTAGCTTCGAGTTTCTGCTGCTGAGAATATTGATACTACTGCTAGCGTTATAGCATACTGCTGCTCGGTATTAGGAGTTTCTACTGCTGGGTTTACACGATTGATACTAGTTGCATGATTTACGAGCAGTAAGGGGAAGCATTGGTTATTGGTTTACACACACACAGGGGAAGTTTACACACACGAAGAAGGTTTTTGGATTATTATGTTCGTTAAAGTTTTTAAAGGGATGAATTTATTTGATTATTGGCGCAGAGGAGTATTTGTTGCTTCTTTGATGATGCAGTGAAATTTTTCAAGGTTGTGTCTTATTATATCTTAAAGTGGGTGTTACACTTTAAAGGTAACTTGTTTGTTCATCAAGGTGACTACGAATTGACAAAACACTTGAGGGAGTTACGTTATTGTGCTCAGTGATTATTGTCAAGAGATTGCGGTCTCCCTATACTTGAGGAGTATATGTTCGAAGTCTTTTAGTACAAGGCATAAGATACAGGGTTGGTTTCTTCTACTTCAGCATCAAATTGGTAATGATTATTTTTCTTCAACAATACATAAAGCCTACAGATTTGAAGAATCATTTGATGTTCATGCATCACTCGAGGGGAAATTGTTTGATTTTTACTACTGTTGATCATTATTACTACAGCTAGTTGGAGTTTTCTATTGTTTTGGATTCATTATTCGTATTTGAGCTTCATGGAGGGTAATTTGAAACATTGGACGACTTGGCTTAGAAGTTTGTGATATTGGTTAGTGGTGGTCGAGATCATTATTTTCATACGTACCCTATTTGTTGATAACAAAAAGGGGAAGAGATGATGGAGTGGCATGGCATGGCTTAAGGGGAAGACAAGATTTGTTTTCATTCGTGGGTGAGATTTAATTATCTCAACTTCTCTACTTCGTCTAGGGAAGTTCGTACAAGATTCGTGGTTGTTTTGTCATCATCAAATAGGGGAAGATTGTTGGGTTTATTGATTTGATGAGATAAAACAAGAAGAATGAAAACAAGAAGGACTAAAGAAGACAAAGGAGTAAACTTCAAAGAAAGAAAAAGATTACTATGGATCTTTTTATTATTTAGGAATATCCTTTGTAACCCTAGTATTCTCTATTATATAAAGAGATACAAGGATTAATATTTTAGTACGGTGTCTTCCACAATGTAATCAGTTAAAGTGTCTGTGTGTGTTCTAGACGTTTGTCATAGAAAACGTCTAGGGTTTAGTTTGTTTCACTTCAAGATCAATTCATTGATCCTTGTTATAGATTAGATAACACGTTATTAATATAATTGAAGTGATGTTTTGGTGAAAACTTTGTGTCAATAACTTTGATGTTTGTTTAATTCCGCTGCATATCATGTTATTATCATTGTTATTGTTTAACCCTAGATGCTCAAAACGATCCAAGGAGTCTAACAAACTCCACAATTGCATATCATGTTATTATCATGTTATTATCATTGTTTTCACTCTTCTTGTTTTGTCTCATCAAATCTATAAACCCAACAATTACATTTGAACACACTTGGTGTTTTAGTTCTAAGCACTCTTTTAAAGTCTTTGTAAATCACACATTTATCTAAGGGGGTATGATCTCCCTTTTATAGTACAAAGGAGATCATTACAAAGTTGATAAGACTTGTCTACTACTTGCTTGTGTATGTCAGTCAATAAGATACAACATGTATCTTTTACATTTTGTTGACTGAAAACATATCTAGATATTATCTACTTGATATACTTGACTCAAATACAAAATATCTTCTTCATCCTTATCCATCTAGCAGTAGTATGACTCATAGTAGCATTTGATACACTAGAAGACTTAACTGTGTAATCATCAGACTTTACACTAGAAGGCTTAACTGTGTAACACTACCAGACTTAACTCTGTAACACTACAAGACTTTACTCTGTAACACTACAAGACTTAACTCTGTAGCACTACAAGACTTAACTTTGTAACACTACAAGACTTAACCATTTTTGCTGGTAGATTTAATCATTTCAACAACCAGAATTTATGTTTCATTCTTCTTGTTTTGTATCATCAAATCTATAGAAATATAATTCCCAACAATCTTCCCCTATTTGATGATGACAAAAGCCTACAGTTTATAGTGCCTTTGCTCCATACCCTTGCCTTAGATGATTAATTGCTTTAATTCTCTAAATTGCTAGATATAATTTATTGCTTGCTTATTTGTTTAAATTATATGCCATACATATTACTCTATTGCCTTAAAGGGTGGAAATTTTTTTTTTGGTACGGTTTTGTGCTAGTCATATAACTCCTATCCGTGAGACGCTCATTAAGACCAAAGTTTCACTCCTATATGTTGTAAAAAAATTTAAATTTGGCAGTAAAATTGCCTTAACAGGTATTTCTCTCAGTTTTATTACACATCTACCATTAAACAAACGAAAAATCAAGCGTAATAGCATTCTCTAAGGTATCATACTTTACCCCCCCCCCCCCTTACACTTAAGATGAACATTGTCCCCAATGTTTAAATAACAAGATGTAAAAGTAAATAAGGTAAAAGAATGAAATCAAATACTCCCCTGATTCGCTCGGTGGATAAAGAGGTAACATGGTTAGATCTTCTTCCAAGGTAATGTTGAAACTTCAAGATTAAAGCAGCGCCAAAAGCTAGATTCCACATACATCTCCTTGTCCAAAATAACCTGTTAAACCTGAGAAAACAAACACGAAAACCTGCATAACATCGGCGGGATAAATCTGTATAAGGATATAATGCTTGTGGAATGATTATTTTGCAGATTCCTGGAGTTTATAAGTTAGAGATTTAATAAAGCATTTTATGATTCCGGAAGAAAAACAAAACTTTCAAAAAAAATTCCAGAAAACTGTTCCTGACGCCGTCAGACTGGGGTCTGACGCCGTCAGAAGTGATCTGACAGATTTTTCATGTTAAGTTTCTGAAAAATTTCTGGAAAAACTAAATCCTTATTTCCTGGAAATCCTGCAAAATATCATTATGACTCGATACAAGCATTTGACTCAAACAATTACTAATATGTATGTTAATTTGATATTGTTATGATTCATGTTCATTTGTTCTAATAAACCGATTTGGATTTCCCTTACACTTATCTTTTGCAAAATACCTTTATATGTAGTTAAGACGAAGTTAAAAACAAGATAAAGCATTTTCACAATTTAGTTTCGAACATGAATCAATAATAATAAAAATTAAACATACATACGGAAGCAAATAAAATCAAACAAACAAATAAATAAACACACAAAGCAAATAAAGCTTGGGTTGCCTCCCAAGAAGCGCTTGTTTTTGTTCGAGTCACGAGCCTGGCTCTACCCTTATTTAACGGATAAAGGAGAGGTTTTTTCTACACTTAGGATTAAGTGCGGGTGATAGTAGCGATACACACCATCTTGGTGGAAGTATGCCGCATGAGGAAAGAGTGGTGGATGAATTATATACTCAAAGGGGTGTGCTCCTTTCATCATATCCTTACCTAGTTCACTTTGGTCAATGGGTGAATTAAAGTTTTCTCCTAAAAAGGGATCATCTTCTATCAACTTCGAGAGATTCCTAGTTGGGAATCCATCTTGACCTAATAAACCCGGTTTAAACCCATAACGTTTCTTGTGATCAATCATGAATGGGTGATGTAAGTATGTAAGGTCATGGTTCACTCCTATATTAGCTTCCACTCCACATGGCCTAGAGTCTACTACCTTAATCTTAACATTACCCGGACTACATGGTTTGATGGGTGGATCGGGACCTTTTTTAATTACTAAATTCACATCTAAAGATGGAAGATTAGGTAACGGTTTTGGTTGAGGCTCCGGTTCATCAAAAATAGGAAATCCCCTAGAACTAAGAGTAAGGTTGTGATCATTATAAGCATTCAAACCTATATCCTCTAGTTGTGTTTGGTTCAAAGGTTCTACCTCCATCGGGATTCCTAAAGTCTCTTCTACTTCTTCCGGGTAAGTCACGGGCGGTGTGTGTGCCTCAAATGATGGTAGGACTTGTGAGGTACTTAGTGGGCTTATGTTACTAACCTCATCATTCCTTGTGTCAAGATCACCTATATCCTCATCATGGGTTTTGGTAGAATTTAAACCTAACATTTTCCCTAATATCTCAAGTGCTTCTCTAGGCATCTCAACTTCTATATCCGAATCATAAGGATCATCCTCAATATACTGACTGCTATATTCAAATTGCCCAAAAGATTCATCATGTGTTTCTTGAGATTCATCGTCATCGATCATAAAACCTAGGTCTTTTTGATCAATGTGATCATGCTCGGCTAGATCCTCCATCACATCAAGATCACCTAAGTGTTCACCCTGTATTATGGTAGTGCCTAACCATGACATGCAGCTAGGTGGCTCAACTTTGCCCTCATCCCCAAACAAACTTGTTTCATGATCCTTGAAATTTGTGGTCAATTGACTTGTATTAATGTTTGTTGGGTTGTCTACTATATAATAATATTGGGCACAATTCTCAATAGCTTCCCATGCTTCTTCAGCACTTAATTTCCTAAGATCCATGCCGGCAAAATAGTAAATGTCCCTTTGGGCATGTCGGTCGACACGATCGTAAAAGATTTGAGTTAGGGACCATAAATCGAAGTTATGATGAGGGACTTTTTGGAGTAAATATTTAAAACGAGTCCATGCATCATAGAGAGGTTCATCTTTATGTTGTTTAAACATCAAGATGTCATATGGAGTGGGTGAATTACGTGGTTGGTAGTATGGTGGATTCGCGTTCTCCATAATGGTGAACGGAAGAGTCAATGGAAATTACGAACAAACACACAAAGAAAAATAGATAGACTAAAGAAAACCTAGAAAAATAAAATAAAAATCTCACTAGAAAGGAATCTAGTGAGTAGACCTAATAAAATAAAAATTCAACCTAAACAATAACTATTCCCCGGCAGCGGCGCCAAAAACTTGATGCGTGGTTTTGCGACCTTACAACAGGTTTTACCTCTCGAGGGATCTCAAGAGGCTTGCAATCCCCACCAGGCAGTGTACCTGACCGATGTAGTATAGTGTAGTGGCAAGTACCGGGGGATTGATCGTTCTCTAGGGGAATAGTGTCGTTAGGATTGAAAAACTACTCTAATAGGTCTAAGGGTGAGGGAAGATTCTTTTTGTATTTGTTATATTTTTTATAAAAGCAAGTAAAATCTCGGGTTTGAAGAAGTGGGCGAAATTAGTTGCTAGTCAACTAACCCAAATAACTACAATTGCAAATAAAATAAAATAACTGAAAATAAAAAGGTTGTGGAACTTATATGGAGAGAAATGTGTTTACTTAGATTTCCTTACTCCCTAACTATATTTTACCGGTTGATTAGTGTGTATTAATTGCGTGGATGACGGGTGTATTACTTAATACCAATCGTGGGGTGGCGTACGTACTTCCCCAACTCTATAAGCTCCTACTTCACTCCTATGTCGAGCCGGCTAAGAAGCTCCTAACATGGGATCACTAGAATTCGCTCATGCATTAAATACAACCATAAAAACCTTAGTACGCATTGGTTCATGTTTCTTAAGACGTTCAAGCAAGTTACCGTATAGGAGGTTAGCCAGTTTTCTTAAGCCTAACATCGATAAACAATCATCCAATACAATTAATAACACACCAACAACCAATAATCAATAGTTAGGTTTCATTAGATCTAAGCAAACACAAGATAAATCTAGCCTAGCATGTTAAATAAAAGACAAGAACAAGATATAATCAAACAACACATAGACATATTGAATGATTAATTGCTCCACGTTATAGAGCTGACGCCGTCACCTCGCCGCGGTTAGGGTTTCTTGATGGCCTTCTTGACGCCGTCCCCTTTTAATCATCCAAAATCCTCTCTGGCGCGTCAAGGGTTGACGGCGTCACAATGGTGCTTGACGCCGTCACAGGTACTTTTCCAGCCGATTTTGAGACTTTGTCGTTTTCTTCACTTTTATGCTCCAAAAACGTCCAAAATGCTTCCTTTTCCAGATTTCTTCTCCAAAGTACCTAAAATGACAAAAGGAACGATTTAGGGCAATATTTGATCAAATAAATACGATTTAGGGCTTAAATGACCCCCTAAAAGTGATACACTTTTCGGTTCATCAATACACATCTTCAAAATCAAGTTTACCAGTCTTGATTGTACCTTTACCAGTAATCTTACCACCTCTTGCTCCTCCCCCAAAGGCAACATATCCTCCATCAAAAGCTTTGAAATCTGAGAGGTAGTACATGTTTCCAGTCATGTGCCTAGAGCATTCACTATCAGCATATCCTTGATCTTCTTCATCATCTTGTTGTGGATGTCCCTACACATAAAATAAAGGAAATTAGTTTCCTTTGGGGACCCAAACCATTACTGACTTGGATCTGCCTCGTGCATCAATGTAATCATATTTCTTCATTATGATTGATGCACCATTGGGTTTGATAGGTATCCATACCCAACATGTTGAGGCCTTAACAGCATTGCCCCCCTTTTACCCTAACAACATTTCTTGGCCTAGCAGTACTAACTGCTGGTCTAGTAGTACAAACTGCTGGCCTAGCAGTCTTAACTATTTGGCTATATAATATTGTTTTATATTGAAAGGGCCTTCTAATAGTGTGTTGTGCTAGTTTAGAAAAGCTTGATGTCGGTTTAGCATTAACACCTGATGATTTGGGGTAAGCAGTATTAATGGGTCCAGCAGTACAAAGAGGTTTAAGGCCAGACTTCATCAAAACTGCTATAGGAGCCATATTTTTGTTAACACAAGGGTGAGTAGATTTAGCAAAATAGTTGTGATTCACCCTTGCATTAGTATTTCCAAATACCCTTTTGTTCCCATGTACCATCCTTTTCCCCTGATGGTAATCATAATAAGCCTGCAAATGATTAAAACTACCACAAGTAAAGCAAACCTTATTGTACATAACAAAATCACTGCCTAATTGTTGGGATTTTAAATTGTTCCAATTTCTCTAGTTACCCCTAGGCCTGTGTGATCTATACATCTTAGCATATTTGACTGTTTTCCTAGCTGGATTCACTTGTTCTTTAGGTTTAACAGTTTTTACCTTAGTATCACCAGGAACAGTATTTTGCTTTTCTACCTAAGGTGTAGACTCAACCTAATCCTCATTATCAGATTCCCAATCTTCAATAATTGGTGCATCTGAATTCATCTTTTCTACCTGAACTTCTGACACCTTCTCCTCAAAAAAAGATGTGTCAAAAGTTTCACCAACCTCTTTGAAACTATCCTCACTATCACTCTTAACTTATTCAGATTTAGGTTCCTCTAGATGAGACAGATTGAGCTTTGGGCCTGGAAAGTTCCCTCTATGTGGTGGTGCAACACTTTTATAGACTAGACCTTTAATACATCCAGAGGTTACTAAAGTTTGCCAAAAATTTAAAAAAAGTTACTAAAGTTTTTTTTGGTTGAATTAGGTTACTATAGTTTCCCACTTGATCGCTTTTCATCTAGCCAAGTTTTTTTCACTAGTTTCGCTGTAACATTTTTCAAATTTTTGGGAAACTATAGTAACTTAATTCAAATTTTTGGGAAACTATAGTAACTTAGTTCATCTTTGGGAAACTATAGTAACTCAATTCAAATTTTTGGCAAACTACAGTAACCTAATTCAACCAAAAAAAACTTTAGTAACTTTTTTCAAATTTTTGACAAACTTTAGTAACCTCCGAATGTGTTAACCCCTCTACAATTTTATCTAGACTTTTAGTTGACCCTGCATATTTCTATATATGCATCTCAATGCTATCTTTATAAAGCTTAATATTTTCTTGCAGATTTTTAAGCTCTTTAATCTCTATATCTTTAAACATGATATCTCTTTTTAACACAGCTATGTCCTCAGTGAAAATAGTTTCATTCTTTTTATAGAACACTAGTTGTTCTTCTACAACAGCTAAGCCTCTCTTATGATTTGCTAAATGATAATTGGATTGGTTTAGCTCTATTCAAAAATTATCATGATGTTTTTTAAGTGTTTCATAGTCTTTTAAAGCTAAGCATGATTTTGAACAAGTTTAAACAGTATGTACCTCAGAGTCAGAGAAAGCCATCAGCGCCATCTCTGTTGGTGCTTCTTCCTCAGCCATGAAGCTCCAATGAAAACCAACTCCATCTATAGCCACCATTGCCTTTGAAGAAGACTCATCCTCATTCAAAACCTTATTGTTTCCCTCCTGAGACCTAGATCCCCTGCTTCTTTCCTGGTTTATGGGCCCTCTACATTCCCTAGCAAAGTGTCCCAACTTATGGCAGTTGTAACACTCTACATTTGATTTATCAAATCCAGCAGTATCACTACCATTTATAGTGATCTTCTTCCCAGTCCTCTGAAAGAATCTTTTGGCCCTCATGCTTAGTAAAGCTAATTGCGACTTCCAATCCATCTCCTCCAGATCATCCTCATGAATTTGAATTAGGTCTTCATGCACAAGCTGTGACCCATTAGCTTGACTAGCCAGAAAATCATAAACAGTATCATCTCCTATGTTAGTAGTACTAGTTTGAGAACTAGCAGTACTAACTTTAGAGTTAGCAGTACTAACCCCTGAATCAACATGAACCTCCTCTGGACTGCTGTTTCTGGGAGATGAAACAAATGCCATGTTCCCAGTGTTTGAACTTGAGCTTCCAGTCTTCTTGATCTCCTGTTTAACAATTTTGAAGTTGTTGTACAAATCATCAAAACTCATAGTATCAAGATCTGGCTTGTTTCTCCAGATCACTACATGAGTGTTCCATTCAACAGATAAGCTTCTCAGGAACATTAAGTTTAGATCCTCCTGTGGGATCTCAACACCCAACACAGCCAGTTAGATAACTATCTTTTGAAGCCTGTTGAAGATATGATCAAGTGATTCAGTGCTTGAGGTACTAAAGTTTTCATACATATGCTTGAGAAGAGTCTTCTGTGTCTTCTTGGTGGCTTCATTACCACGAAACCTTGTTGTAATGGCTTCAAACAAGGTTTTAGAATCCTTGTATTTACTGAAAGTGAGTAGTTGCTCATTGGGAATAGCCATTAACAACATGCTCCTTGCTTTAACATCGTTTTTCTTCTGGAACTTCTCATCAGCAGTAACAGGACCAGATACTGTTATGGTTTTAACACCATCATCTCCTGTTGATTCAGTAGTTTTAGGAGTGAAGGAGTTTCCATTCTCAATAATGTCCCAAAGTGCATAATCATGCACTTGGAAGTACTGCTCAATCCTGAGCCTCCACATGTCATAGTCATTCTGCTTGAGCAAGGGCAGTTTAGCTGTGGTTGTAGTATGTGTTGTTTCAAGATCCATCTTCTTGAATTAAAGTAGAGTTCTTCTGGTATGTTTCTTCTAGAGAAAATTTTTAGAACCTTTAGCTCTGATACCACTTGTGGATCCCAATACACGGATATTGCTGAGCTTGTTAGAAACTTTGTTTAACACCAAAGAGTATGCGGAATCTACTCTTTAATGCTTAGAAGAATGTTTATAATGTATAAAGCAACGTAATAGTGAACTTTGTATAAACAGTGATAAGAAGAATAATATAACTAAAACGATTTAATATTATTAAGCAAATAATACGAGTGATCTGAATATCACTAGGGTTTACAACCTTGAATCTTAACAAAACATATATCAAAGATGTCACTAACACCTTAACCTAGGATCTCCTTTTATAGACACAAGGGGTCCTTTACAAGATAACTATCAATATTCTAAACATGCAGAATATTCGTATCATTCTAACTATATAAGATATATACAAAATATCTTCTATACATAACTCTTTACACGTCTTTATCCATTAGCAGTACCTTCCTCTTTCAGCAGACTCAGCAATACAAAGTTTCTTCTGGCAGTACAAACTTTTATACTAGTAGTACTAACTTTTATACTAGCAGTACTAACTCAGTTAGTACTGTTAGTTATATCTTCAGCAGTTCAATATTTATACCTGGCAGTAAAAACTGTTAGTGAAATAATTCCCAACACGCAGCAAAGGGGTTTTCAGCCTGAGAGACTGGCACCTGGTTTGGATTTAATAAAAGCTGTAAATAAAACAAGATAGATAACACACGCAAGTATAAACACAGATAATAAAGAAGAGGTCAAGCCGATAGTAAGGAAAACGTCTTAGTCAATGTTTAGTCATATAAGATGTTTGATTAGTCTAAGACCTGTAGCGACGGTACTCACAATCTGGCATGGTATATCCTAAATCTAGGCATCCCTAGACTCTAGATTTGCATATTAAGTTTTTCAACAGATCTAATCCTGTCACGAGTAGTCGAAATCCGCATAAAGCCACTTAATGATTATCAATTTATCATGTATCCTTTCTAGGGCTTACATTAACATACTTGCAAATATGAATGAAGTAATAAACGTAATCAAAACACATGCTTAAGCTTCCTATCAAATTAGAACAAATTAAAAAAATCAAATAATCATTAAACATGGCTAATACCTACAGGTATTAGCCCATAATCTCAGTCATAATACAAGATAACATATTCACAAAGATTCAAGAATAAATCGAAAGAGAAAAATACGCTAATCAAACAATTAAGGTGTACTAAAACGAGTTAAGTAAATTCTCCTATGTAATTATGCACTAGCAGAACCTTCCTTGTCTTCTTTATGTTTGGTATGTGTGTTCTCACATAGCTTTTATATATCAAAAACGGACTCAAAAGACCAAAAACGTATTATAAATGCCAAATATATGCCTGTTTTTTTTGTTGGTGTATGTGCAGGTAACGAATATGAGAAAAGGACAAAAATAAAGACAAAACGACCAAAAATGAGCACGAGATTGGAAAGAGCGTGAAAAGGCAGAGCTGGGGATGTGTTTCTACATTTTGGATCATGCTAAACCTAGAAATACCAAAACCTAATCCCTAAAGTTAAAACCTTTTTCACCATTTGTCCTTAACCTTTACACCATTAGTCCCTAGCTATTTCAAAGTTAGTCCTAAAACTAATGGGTGTTAAAGTCCTAAAACTATTATTAATAAAAAAACACCAGCCCAAGTTAAATAACCCAATCCAATATTGAAACCCAAGTCCACTACCCAAACCCGGAAGTTAAACCATTTAAAACCAGTCAACACCCCTTAAAAAAGAAAAGGCGCGAATGTCTATTTTCACTATTCACCATCTCCCCCAAACTTACCCTGCCCTCTGACACACCAATTAACCCCACTTAAAAGATTAACCCTTCTAGAAGGACTCACACGACTGACATCAGGTGTCTACGCTAGCAATCCAGAGGTTTATGATTGGTCGAGACACATGGCACATGATACAAGGGTGTAAATTAAGGATTATTGATGAAACAATGATTGGGTGGTTTGTATTTATTTTATTTCGTTTGATTCCAGATATAGTTAGTTATCCATCCTACACTTGATCAAGTAGGATTGGGGCCTGTATGTGAAAGATAATTGTGGAAAACTAGAAGGGGGGTTGAATAGTTTTTACCGTTTTAAAGTTAATTCGCTTTGTGACATAACGTGATTTCAAAGTAAATACTCACAAACAAACAATATAAGTAAATTAAGTAAGGATAGGAACAATCAAACCACAACACGGAGATTTATAGTGGTTCGGCTACAAGGACTCTCTTCCTTGCCCTACTCCACTCCTCGAGCCTCTAACTCGAGAGTTTATCTTCACTAAGAACAAACTCCCTTCTCGGCAGAGAAAACCTTTATATACGTCGCTTACACTTTATCTGGTACTAAGCTAAACACCGGGTTCTACTTCAAGGAAGAACCAACCTGACGTCGCTTATACAATTACCGACACTAAGCTAAATGTCGAGTTCTTTACAAGGGTACAACAACTCCCGTTTACTCTATGTGTTTTGAGGACTAAAACACTAACCGGACTTTACTGAATGAAATGTATAACAATGATGTGTAAACTCCAACTAATCACATAGTTTCTACTTTACAAGACTTGCAACAGTATGTTGAAGCTTGTTGATGCTTGATCTCTTTTGCTACAAAAAGGAAGATCACTAAGAATGATGAATGATATGGGTTAGTAATGTATAAATGAATGTATGTATAATTTATGCTATGTAAGTGATGAATGTGCCAAAATGATCAGCTTACTATTTATAGGAAAACTGATAAAACAGTTGGCGGATCCCTAAATTTGGATCCGCCCTTGTATGGGTTTGGATCCTCCAGTGCAGGACAGCTAAGTGATTCTCAAATCTTTCCATATCTTGCACAATCTTTCCATATCTTCAAATGTCAACTCTTTAGCTTGAAGATCTATACAAGATATCTCAAAAATCCTTCTAAGATATGTTCATGATGCATGCCATGATGTCATCCTAACGTTTTCTAATTTAAGAAATAAAGATGTAAATGTATATAAAGTTATTCCTAGTAATCTTGTAATGTGTAAATGTGTTTTAAAAGACTTATCACTAAAAATGTAAAAGACTTAATCTTATATTTATGCTTTGCTTAAAGATAAACTTTGTAATTGTCATTAACAAAATTAAGCAAAGATCTTAAAATATAAATAACGTTTTTATGACGATATTTGTATTAACAATCTCCCCCTTTTTGTTGATGACAAAACATAAAGTGTATTTTTAAGCAATGAAAAAAATAAAGTATGAGTCTTTTAAAAATATAGATTAAGTTAGTTTTATGCAAGTTTTGAAAACAATTTTAAGTATAAAAGCATGTACTGTCGAAACAAAAAGAAGATATGCGTAGCGGAATGTGGCGAACAAATCTTGGTTATTACTCCCCCTAAATTGGAGTACCAAGATTGTTTCAAGGATTTTGAGAACTTTGAAAGCACCCCCTTGGATAATACTCCCCCTAATTGGAGTGCCAAGGTTAAGATGCATAATCCTACAAAACAAATGGTTAGAATATGATATGCTCCCCCTCGATGTATACTCCCCATTGCTAGGGTACCAACGTATACGTTTCAAGGATGAGAAATGCTAAAATAATGAGTTAGTATATAATATAATCCCCCTTGATCTATACTCCCCATTGCTAGGGTACCAACGTATATGATTCAAGGTTGAGAATGGCTACAAAACAAAGGTTAGTTGAGAATCAATTCAACCAAATAGCATAATGCATATGTATAGGTCAAACAAACATAGGAGTTTAACCCTTTTGACTTTAAAAAGTCAAAATAAGTGTCTGATAAAAAATGCTCTTAAGTAAAAGTGATCAAATCATTATGAGAATTCAAACCAACCATACAATAATGTTAGTAAATCAAACAAACAAAGATATTATGCCAAATAGTGATCACCTACAAGCATAAAGACGTAACATCCATTCATTGAAAATTTGTTTGTGACAAAGGGCACAAAACATGATATTACAACATAAAGAGAAAACAACCAAAACAAATCCTAAAAATTTCTAAAAGTTCCTTTAGAAGGAAACTAGGAAGGGACTAAAAATGCCTATTGCGGAGGATTGTTTGGGTTTGATGAAGATATGATGGAGGCAAGCCAAATGGATTCTAATTTCTTAGTATCATGTATGTTGGGGTCCATTATGTTTGAGTCAAGTTCCTCATTGCCTTGAGTGTTTGGTTGATTGAGCCACATTGATTCATCAATGGTTTGTAGCGTGGTAAGTAAATCATGGGGTTGCAAGTCGAGTGATTGCGGAGGTGATGATGATTTTCTTACTTGAGACAATGTGGGTGGTGGTGAGGAAGCTACTGGTGTTATTGTTGGTGATGGTGATCTTGGTTGAGATGGAGTAGGTAATGGTGTATTAACTATTGGAGTTATGGTAGGTGACGGTGATCTTGATGTAGGTGATGGTGTGGTATTTAGTGGAATTATGATAGGTGATGGTGATCTTGATGATTGAGTTGAAATGGGTGAAGGTATATTAACCACAGGAGTTATGATGGGTTTTATAGTAGTAGTGGATATAGTAGGGAAGTTCACATTATAGATTGGATTGATGAACCAGTATGCTCTGACACTAATTCTAGCTCTCCTTCTGTGTGGTCCGGACATGTAGGAGTTATTTGATTTGTGTATTGTGAGAATGTAGGATTAATGCCTAAAGATGCTGATGAAGGTGTGTGTTATGACTATCTAAAGTTTCTAATTTATAGCCCGTAAGGTGTATGGAAATTGGTGTTTGGATTTAATGTTTAAAGAGATGTTGGTTTCCAAAAACTTGGAGAAAGATAAAGTTGTCTGTCATTTTATGAAAGTCAATCTATAGGAATGGGGTTGCCATGAAGATATGCAGAAGATGACTCAAAAGCATGTAGTGTGATTGATTCACGGATTCCGAGGAACCAATTAAAGGGATCCTTATGTGTTAGAGAAAGGTAACTTGGACAAAAATTTGAATATTCAAATTTTTGTTGGAAATCTATTTCTTAAGGTACTAAGTGTTTCTAAATCATTCTAATGATCCTAATGATCAGTAAAGAATTCTAAAGACTAGAATCAATAATCTAAGGATCGGGATTAGTCGGGAATTTTTTGAAAAAGTTACTGTTGAAGCCTGCGGATCCAATCGACAACAAAGGTGGAACCAAATTTTTGGTTCCGCGGAATCCGCAGGTTTATGACTGGCGGAGCCAAAGGATACAACAGGCGGATCCAAAATATGGGATCCGCCAAATCCGCCATACATAGGTGCTAAAACAAACAAAACATATGTCGAATTTCTCGTTTCATATTCAAATCCTGAAAATTCTCTTAAAACGTATGTAATAACTAATATGTGATAGAAAAATACTAAATATATAGGTTCAAACACACGTTTTCATATAGATTAATCTGATGATAATAACTTACCATAATAGAAGGTTAAGCCAAACGATGGCTTAAGCATGAAAAATTGATAACAACAAGTGTTATCACCCTGAAACATTATGTTAGTTCACATAAAAGTCAAATACCAACTAAATATACTAAAACACACACAATTTTATCACATCATTGTTTTAAAAAGTCTTGTGCCAAACACTCCCTAATCCTTACTTCTTGTTCATTTTCATATGGAGCTTCATGATCCAACGGCCAAGATTCTTCATCATTCCCCTTGTTTGTCGATGCTCCTCGGATTCATTGTCAATGGAAGGAAGTTGACTCAAGTATTCAGGTGGAGGATTTCTAGAGTTGGGTAAACCGTCTTCATCACTAGCCGATGATGATGAAGATGAGGTTGGAGGATGAGCACGTTTTCCTCTTGCAATGGTTACCCTATGATCACTGAGAGGGACAAAGTTGTATGGAATTTCGGTGTAGTCAGGAAGGAAACCACTAGCGTTTCGGGGAATAGGAATAGAGGCTTTAAACAGACGTGTAAGAAGCATTCCATATGGCATGGTAGTGGTACCTAGAACTGGAATATCTACCATTCTTTTGGCAATATAGTAGGCTAAGTTAAATTGTTGGTGAGTCGACACACAATACATCATGTAGCAGAGGCTAGCATTGACGTGGTCCCTATTTCATACGATGCTAATGACATTTTCCCTCAAAATTTCTTCTAGGATTGAAGAGATGTTCACAGATGATTGTTGGTGAGTCGACACATAATACATCATGTAGCAGAGGCTAATGACGTTTGCCCTCAAAATTTCTTCTACATGGGGACAATGTGGAGGTACGGTTATCTCGACTCGTTTTGAAAATTTTGTTTATGCAAGTTTTATGATAAAACGAGAGATAACCCAAATGCTCCTACTTCAATGTAGCTTCATTTGAATGTACCCGAAAAATACATTATGCAAGTGATGTTTAAAACATAACGTTTTTTATTTGTATGAACAATGTTCAAAAAATAGTTTTTCCTAGTCGTGAGAAGATTTTGATAAAAATTTCTCATGGGGTTTTTGATAGATTATGATAATGTACAAAAAGAATCAATTCCTAACTAAGGAAAATGTAGTTTGTGATGCAATTTAGTAAGTAAGTTTCATGATTTTCCTAAAAATATGTATAAACCCCAAGTTTTGATTTTTGTGTAAGAAATAGAAATCCTAGACTCAGATTAGTAATTAGATTATGATTAGGATACTTACAGAGATGATTTAAGCATAGATTGGTGGTGGATTATGACCTAATTTATGAGTTTTGTGTGATAGGGATCGAATGTATGTTTTTGGGGAATGTGATGTATAGTGAAGGGTGTTTGTTTTAATAAATTAAAAACTAACTTAGTGAGTCACAGGTCTGGCGGATCTAAAACAAGGGTTTCGCCCTTGTTGTCGTTTGGATCCGCAGGTCTAAACTCAAGTTTTGGTTTTTGTCGTGTTTGGCTAATCTCAGGTTCAAGCTACAGTTTCATCTACTAACTAGGTTCCATTAATCCTAAACCAAGTCTAAGAAAGTTGAAAGGTTCTCTCTTAAGAGGTTTTGAGAGAATGTCGTCAACGTTAATCTCTGAGGATACTTTCTCGATTGAGATGTTTCCCTTCTGAACATTGTTGCGTAGGAAGTGGTGTCGTATTTCAATGTGTTTGGTTCTAGCGTGTTGAACTGGATTTTTGCTAGGGTCGATAGCTCCTTTGTTGTCGTAAAGAATGGGAATGTCGTTGAGTTTGATTCCATAGTCGACGAGAGCTTGTTTCATCCACAGTGCTTGTTGGCAAGCTTTTCCTGCTGACACGTACTCGGCTTCAGTTGTTGAAATTGCGAGGGCTGTTTGTTTCTTAGCAAACCATGAGGTGAGACAATGTCCTACAAAAGTACAAATACCTCTTGTACTGTTCCTATCAACATAATCACCAGCATGGTTTGAGGCGGCATACACTATGGTTTCCATTCCCGTCCCTTTGGGATACCATAATCCTAGATGTGTAGTGCCTTTTATGTACCTAAATATCCGTCTAACGGCTTCAAGATGAGATATTTTGTGATCTTCTTGAAAGCGTGCACATAGAAAAACACTAAACATAATGTCCGGTCTGCTAGCCGTTAGGTAAAGTAAACTACCAATCATTCCCCTATATTTAGTGCTATCTACGGATTCACTTTCTTCATCCTTAGTGAGTTTAGTTTTCGAGGACATAAGAGTTTTCATAGGTTTTGAGTCTTCAAGACCAAACTTCTTAAGCATATCCTTGATATACTTAGATTAGTTGAAGAATATCCCATCTTCTAATTGTTTGATTTGGAGACCTAAGAAAAAGTTTAGTTCCCCCATCATACTCATTTCAAACTCATCATGCATGATTTTTGAAAATTCATCGCATAACTCTTGACAAGTTGAACCGAATATAATGTCATCCACATATATCTGGACTATGATAATATGTGATCCCTTTTTCTTGGTGAAAAGAGTATTGTCTACTAGGCCCATGGTATACTTATGGTCAACTAGGAAAGTCTTAAGTCGATCATACCAAGCTTTTGGTGCTTGCTTAAGTCCGTACAAAGCCGGGAGGTTGTGCTACATACACTTCCTCATTTATAAAACCATTAAGAAATGCACTTTTGACATCCATTTGAAATAGTTTAAAGTCATGTGCACATGCATATGCAAGTAGTATCCTAATTGACTCAAGTCTAGCGACGGGTGCAAATGTTTCATCGTAATCTATACCTTCTTGTTGATTATAGCCTTGTGCTACTAGCCTAGCTTTGTTTCTAGATACTATGCCATTTTCATCTATTTTGTTTCTAAAAACCCATTTTGTACCTATTATGGTTTGATTTTTAGGTTGTGGGACTAATATCCAAAAGTCATTCCTAAAAAATTGATTTAATTCCTCTTGCATCGCAATGACCCAAGATTCATCTTTTATGGCTTCATTAACATTTTTAGGTTCAATTGTTGAAACAAAACAAAGAAATTACTTTCATTTTGGGCTTCAGACCTTAATGTTCTTTCATTGATTTTTCCTATGACGTTTTCTAATGGATGACTTTTGGTTTCTATGATATTAACTATTTCTCTTTTTACCGGTTCATCTTCTTTGTCCCTTTCAATATTTTCCTGATTTTCAACCATTTGACTTTCAACTAAGTCATCATCTACCAAAGGTGATGTCTTAGAGGGAGGTGGACTTTCATCGAATGTTACATTCAATGATTCCTCGACTCTTGAGGTTTCTTTGTTCAAAACTATATATGCTTTACTAGTTTGTGAATATCCTAGAAATACACCTTCATACGACTTTGGGTCGAACTTGGTGAGATAATCATTTGTGTTTAAAATTAAGCACTTGCTTCCAAACACTCTAAAATATCCTAAAGTCGGCTTTTTGCCTCTTTATAAATCATGTGGAGTGTTTTTCAAGAATGGTCGTATTAGAACTCGATTTAGGATATATGTGGATGGATCTACAGCGTGACACCAAAAGTTTTGAGGTATGTTTTGTTCATTTAACATAGTTCTACTCATTTCTTGAATTGTCCTATTTTTGCGTTCTACAACACCGTTAGATTGAGGAGTTCGAGGAGCTGAGAAATTATGTGTTATGCCATTAGCATCACAAAAAGCTCCAAATTGGATTTCGTTGTCAAATTCACGACCATGGTCGGTTCTTATTGACACTATGTTACTCCCTATTTGATTTTGAATTTTCTTACTTAAGATTTCAAATTTATCAAACGCTTCGTTTTTAGTTTTCAAAAACTTAGTCTATGTATACCTAGAGTAATCATCTAGAAACTTAGATGTAGACACCATGTTTTTAGCCTTATGGCTATTATGAACTTGTTTTCCTATTTTGCAAGCATCACAAAAGTGTTGGTCATATTTCAACTTGGGCAGGTTCCTAACGAGTTCCTTAGATGATAAGGATTGAATTAACCTCATATTGGCATGACCTAAGCGTCGATGCCATAAAGTTGAGTTTTCGTCCAAAGAAATGAGATAAAGTTTGTCTTTAGGTGTTTTGTCTAATTTCATAACGTAAACGTTATTCTTCAAAACACCTTTTCCTACGATTATGTCATCTTTTAGTATTTTACTTCCATTTTCACTGAAAAGGATGTTAAACTTTTTGCGGCATAATTGACTAATACTAAGCAAGTTAAATCCTAAATTATCTACATGAGCAGCATCATCAATAGTGAGAGAGTCGTGAGAGATTGTACCTTTTCCGATGATTTTACTTTTAAGCTTGCTACCGAATGTGACATTACCTCCGTCGTACACTTGGTTGGATGGGAAAAGACTTTTGTTCCCCGTCATGTGTCTTGAACACCCACTATCTTTAATCCACTCATCTGGTTCTAACTCAACTTTTAAGCACACCTAAGTTCGAGAAAAACTCAAGCGTTTGGCCCTTAATATCTCATGGGTCCGTTTGGGTTAAACATAACATTATCATGGTTCATGTATGGAAATGGTGGACTGTAGCATATTCATTAACATATAACACATATAAAGTGTGATTTGGCCAATTGGATTTAGAGAGAGAAAGAGAAGTTGGGAACTAGAGAGAGAAAGAGAGAATATTAGATTGAAATGTGAAGGAGTTCCACCCCTTCCCATACATGGGAAGGGGTATTTATACTACTAGTTAAGTTGCCCCTAGTGGGCTGTGGAGTGAGCTGACAGTGGGTAAAGATCCGACCCAACTCCACAAATACTAATATAACTAAACTAATACTAATAATACTAATAATCATACGAGCTACTTTAAAGCCAATGAGTACTCGGGATGACCGAGTCTTCATATGAATATTTATATTCCTAACAATCTCCCCCTAAGGGAGGTCACCCCTGAAATTACAATTTGAGTATTAGCATTCTATTGACTTCCTAGCTCGTAGTCTATGATTCTTCAACGTCATTGATCTTTATGTAATCAGCAGTGGACTTTTGATGACTGATCTTTTATCATGGATGATCTTTGAGGAATCTTTGAGAATATCATCCAACATATATCTTCAAGTCATCTTGCAGCATCGTCTCCATGTGAAGTTGTGATCTTTGAGCATTCTTTGAGATCATCAGTCACCGTAAATCTCCAAGCTCATCCGTTGTTATATTGCCTCCATGTGATATGTTGCGACCGTTGGACTCGCATGCTCACACTTTTATGGATCATGATAGCTTTTATCAGAGTTGCGGAAGCTGTGTTGTATGTCTTTCAATTATCATGATGTCTTTGATAATGATTTGTAAGCGTGAGCATAGAGTGTGGATTGACACATCACTACTGGAATCAGGAACCACCATCACCGTCTTTATATGAATCTGAAATAAAACAGTTAGCAATAAAGTTGGAGAACGAATATGGCTTTGTCATTCATTCGGTGTGGTTGGATTAACCTTCGGTTCCGTGAGGACCGACCTTTGATCAGGTAGAATCCCCTTTAAAGAAGATTCTCCTTGACAGGAATTTCTAGCTTGTTGTAGGGAATCATCCAAAGTGTTACCATAGGAATCACCCTACAAAGCATGTTCTTATACCGGAACGTCTCAAAGCAGACAGCACGGTAGAGTGAATCAGTGAATTGAATACCCACTGATTGATGAGAAATTGATTATAAAAATCACTTGCCTGTCACTCGATAAACATTTTACACAACACGACGAGGGTTTTATACATTGAATCACATTTCTGTCATAAACACTTTTGTTTGAAAATTTTCACAATCAATTTGCTCGAAATTCAGTTGGTGAGCACATTGAAAGGTTTTCCAAAAGCGGTCGTCAATCCATTTCCTGTAACAAGTTTGATTCAAATGAGAATCGCCCCATCGTTTCTTTCCAGTTGTCACAAGTTTGATCCATGAAGGATCTTACATGTCACCTACCAAGAGCTTGTTTGATGTTGGCTTTAGAAGGATTTCCATCTTCATTGTGAATACTTTCGTATCACTCGGATGTTCTGGCAATACCACAAGGATAATGTGTAGGACTCTTAATATATGTTTTCTTACTTTTCACGGTGTATGAAACAACAAGCATATTGGAAATGTGTCCTAATGAGATTTATGGATGATCTTTAGGCTCAAGACTCGATAGTGCATTTTGATTTAGTGATCGGAGGCTGGGGAGGACTGCCACCTTTTCAACATCGTCTAACTCGGAGTCAGAGAGATGATAGACATGTATTCTGAAGTTCAAGAATCGGGAAATACTACAAGTGTGTTCCTGCTGGTAGTACATTTCATTCCTGCTGGTAGTGTATTGTTTCTACTGATGATAATGCTGCTGGTTGATTCTGCTGCTAATGCATCTATTCCTGCTGCTGAATATTTGATTCTGCTGCTAGCGATAAATGATTCTGCTGCTAGGCTTAACATTCTGCTGCTGAAGGATTCTGCTGGTAGTGTTTACATTGCTGCTGCTAATGTACATTCTGCTGCTAAGTGGATAAGTATGAAAAGATATTATGTATATTTTGGTCAACAATATACGGTAGATAATATCTTACCCCATGTGCTTAGTTAACAAGTTGTGTACACAGATACATGTTGTATCTTATGTACTGACACACTCTAGATAAGTTAGCAAGTAGTTCGGCTAGACTTTAAGCAATATTGTAAAGATCTTCTTGGACTATAAAAGAAGATCTTAGTCTCGATATTATGTGTCGATAAGTTATTTTTGATATTGTAAACACTTAGAACTTTCATAACTGTTAGAACTAGAACAAACACAACAATATCAAGAACATAGAAACTTAAGATTCAAGGTTGTAACCCTAGTGATAACTCAAGATCACTCGTATTATTATCTTAATAATATTGAATCGTTTGGTGTTAATTTTCATTATTCCTTGGTCATATAACAAACACATCCGTTCCATTTCCATAATCATAATAACCTTCTAAGTGTGATTAAGTAGATTCAGCATACTTAATCATATTCACTCAATATATCATACACAAAAAGTACAAAAGGTTTAACCACCTTAACCGTGTGTCGAATCCTAACAAGTGGTATCAGAGAGAGGCTGATATTATTGATTTAGAAGAAGAAGCTTGAGAAATGGATGTTCAAGATACTGCTACACATGTTATGGTAAAGTTTCCCATGATCAAACAAAATGAGTTTGAGTTATGGAGGTTGAGAATTGAGCAATATTTTATGGTTCAAGATTATGCTCTTTGGGATATCATTATGTATGGTGATTCTTTTTCACTAGGCTATTCAGATGCTATCATTGAAGGCAAAACAGTATGACAAAGAAATACTGGACCAGTTTCAAATGAAGAAAGGATACAAAAGAGAAATGATCAAAAAGCAAGAAACGTGTTGCTTATGACAATTCCTGGTGAACAGATGCTATCCTTTAGCAAGTATCCAGATGCAAAAACTATTTTTGAAGAGATTTGTGCATGGTTTGGTGGTAATGAAACCACCAAGAAAACACAAAAGACATTGCTGAAACAACAATTTGAAAATTTCAGTTCAAATAGCAATGAATCTCTTGTTAAGTTGTTTTCTAGATTACACAAGCTTGTTAGTCAGCTAAGTGTATTGAGTGTTGAGATAGCAAAGGAAGATCTCAACATGAAATTTTTGAGAAGTCTACCTGATGAGTTCCATACTCATGTGGTTGTCTAGATGAACAAGCCAGATATTGAAACCATGAAACTCAATGATTTGTTCAATAACTTCAAAATTGTTGAACAAAGTCTAAAGAAGTCTGGAATCTATAGTCCTAGTTCTGGGAATGTGGCACTTTTGTCATCTCCTAGTATTAGTAACTCAGAAGAGGTAGATGATGTTGAAAGTGTTTCTACTGCTATTTATGGTGGTCCTTCTACTAGTTCACAGAAGAATGTTGCTGGACTTGGAGATCCATCATTTTATGTATTCATATCTAGTCAAACTAGTGGTTCTTCTCTAACTCATGAAGATCTTGATCAGTTGGATGATAATGACTTGGAAGTGATGGACATAAAATGGCAGGTTGTTTTGCTTAGCATGAGGGCTAAGAAGTTCTGGCAGAGAACTGGTAAGCAGATTACAATTGATGGTAATGAAACTGCTAGGTTTGATAAGAAGAAAGTGGAGTGTTTCAACTGTCATAGGTTAGGACATTTTGCTAAAGAATGTAGAAACCCAAGGAAGCAGGATAATAGAAGCACATGGTATAGGCAAGAGAAGAAGAAAGAAGTCACAGTTGAAGAACCAAGGGCTATGCTAGCCATAGATGGGGTTAACTATGACTGGAACTTCATGGCTGATGAAGAGGAAGCACCAACAAATGCTGCTCTTGTGGCCACTGAGACTGCTCTAGTGGCCTTCTCTGATTCAGAGGAACATTCAAATGATCAGCAAGAGGATCAAGGATACTCAGATAGTGGATGTTCAAGGCACATGACAGGCAACAAGTCTTATCTCTCAGATTTTCAATCAATAGATGGAGGCTATGTTACCTTTGGAGGAGGTGTTGGCGGCAAAATTTCCGGTAAAGGTACCATTAAAACTGGAAATTTAGATTTTGAAGATGTGTTCTATGTAAAAGAGCTAAATTATAATCTTTTTAGTGTCTCACAAATGTGTGACAAAAAGAACAATGTTCTTTTCTATGAGACTGAATGTCTTGTACTTTCTCCTGATTTTAAGATGCCTGATGAAACTCAAGTACTTCTTAGAATTCCTAGAAAGGGCAATATGTACAGTGTAGACATAAAGAACATTGTTCCTAAAAAGAATTTAACTTGTCTTGTTGCAAAGGCCACATTGGATGAATCAATGATATGGCATAGAAGGCTTGGTCATATTAATTTCAAAACCATAAATAAAATTGTTAAGAATGGTTTGGTAAGAGGTTTACCTCACAAAAGATTTGAAAATGATCAAACATGCATTGCTTGTCTTAAAGGCAAACAACACAAAGCCACTTGTAAGCCCAAGATTTTTAATTCTTTCAATCAATCATTGTTTATGCTGCATATGGACTTATTTGGACCTGTTTCAATAAGTAGTATAATGCATAAGAGATATTGTCTTGTTATAATTGATGACTATACTAGATTTACATGGGTTTTCTTTCTATCTACTAAGGATGAGACTACAAGCATCCTTAAGACATTCATTACACAGATAGAAAACCAAGTAGGCAAGAAAGTGAAGGTCATTAGATGTGATAATGGGACAGAGTTTGAGAATAGAGTTATGGATGATTTCTGCAAACAAAAAGGTATTAGGAGAGAATTTTGTGTTGCTAGAACACCACAACAGAATGGTGTTGTTGAGAGGAAGAATAGAACACTAATTGAAGCTGCTAGAACTATGTTAGCTGATTCCAAGCTTCCTATAACTTTTTGGGCTGAAGCAGTCAACACTGCTTGCTATGTTCAAAATAGAGTTTTAGTTATACAACGTCACAATAAGACATCATATGAACTTTTTAGAGGTAGAACTCCTGGAATAGGATTTCTTAGACCTTTTGGATGTCATGTGACAATTCTCAATACCTTAGACCATTTAGGAAAATTCGATGGTAAAGCAGATGAAGGTTTCTTTGTTGGATACTCTCTTAATAGCAAAGTATTTAGAGTATACAACACAAGAACTATGATTGTAGAAGAAAACCTACATGTGGAGTTTTTGGAAGATAAATCCAATGTAGAAGGTCAAGGACCAAAATGGCTATTTGATCTTGAAACACTAACCAAATCAATGAATTATGTGCCTGTTGTTGTGGAAACTAATGAATTTTTAGGTTCACAAGCAACAGATGAGGTAAGGTTAGAAAAGGAGACAAACCAAGATCACGTTTGGATGCCAATATGGTCAAGTACAAGTGTGGAATCAACTTCAACAACTGATGAATCTTCTTCTATGATGAATCTTCTTCTAGGAAAGCTAAAGGAGGTATTGAAGATGAAAGGAAAGAAGATGGAACTCAGGAACAACAAAATGTTTCTGCTGGTAGCATTTCTGTTGCTGTTGGTAGTATATCTGTTTCTGCTGGTGATTCTGCTGCTAAGCTTACTAATTCAGCTGCTAGGCCAACTGATTCTGCTGCTGGCCCTTCAGAAACAAAAGAAGCAGAATTCTCAGATAATGAGGTGGATTTCAACAATCTTCCATCAAATTATCAAGTTCCTTCTACTCCACAAACAAGAATTCACAAAGTCCACTCCCTAGATAATGTGATTGGAGATGTACATTCAGGTGTGAAGACAAGATAACAACTGATGTCTTCAGACCAACAAGGGCTTCTTGATGCCCTTTATGCTTCAAAGCAGCATGAGTTTTCAAACTCTTTCTTATTTGTATGTTTTCTCTCACAAGATGAACCAAAGAACATTCTAAAAGCCTTAGATAATTCGAGCTGGGTAGAAGCTATGCAAGAGGAGCTTCTTCAGTTCAAGATTTAGAAGGTATGGGTGCTAGTTGATTTACCTAGAAATGCAAAGGTAATTGGCATTAGATGGGTTTTCAAGAATAAAAGGGATGAAAGGGGAATAGTGATTCCAAATAAGGCTAGATTAGTAGCCCAAGGGTACACACAAGAAGAAGGAATAGACTATGATGAATTTTATGCTCCAGTAGCAAGGATTGAGGCAATTAGGCTTTTCTTAGCTTATGCTTCAGTTTTAGGCTTCACAGTCTACCAAATAGATGTCAAGAGTGCATTTTTATATGGTAAAATTAAAGAAGAGGTGTATGTTACACAACCTCCAGGCTTCATTGACCCTGACCATCCAGACAAAGTGTACAGAGTAGTTAAAGCTCTCTATGGCCTTCATCAGGCACCAAGAGCTTGGTATGCAACACTTGCTTCCTACTTATTAGAAAATGGATTTCAAAGAGGAAAGATTGATCAGACACTTTTCATCAAACAACACAAGAAGGATCTTCTGTTAGTGCAGGTGTATGTGGATGACATTATCTTTGGATCTACTAGGAAGGAGATGTGTTTAGAGTTTGAGAAACTTATGCATGATAAGTTTCAGATGAGTTCTATGGGAGAACTTACATTCTTTTTGGGTCTGCAAGTTAAGCAATCAAATGAAGGAATCTTTATCTCTCAGGACAAATATGTTGCAGAGATACTTAGAAAATTTCAATTTACTAATTCAAAAATGGCAAGCACACCAATGGACTCTGAGAAGCCACTTCTTAAAGACTTAGATGGAGAAAATGTGGATGTACACACATACAGATCAATGATAGGCTCTTTGATGTATCTTACATCATCTAGACCTGACATCATGTTCCCTGTTTGTGCTTGTGCAAGATTTCAAGTTACTCCAAAGGTTTCTCATTTAACTGCAGTCAAGAGGATTTTTAGATATCTCAAGGGTCAACCAAGGTTGGGTCTATGGTATTCAAGGGAATCTCCTTTTGACTTGGTAGCATTTTCGGATAGTGATTATGCTGGTGCTAGCTTGGACAGAAAGTCAACAACTGGAGGAAGTCAATTCCTTGGGTGTAGACTTGTCTCATAGCAGTGTAAGAAGCAAATAAGTGTGGCAAATTCAACAACTGAAGCTGAATATATAGCTGCTGCAAGTTGCTGTGGTCAAGTTCTATAGCTTCAAAACCAACTCCTTGACTATGGGTATAATTTCTTAAACACTGTTATTCATATTAATAATAGTAGTACAATTTGTATTATTAAAAATCCAGTGCAACATTCTAAAACAAAACACATTGAAATTAGACATCACTTTATAAGAGACAGCAATGAGAAAAGATTAATTCAAGTACTTAAAATTGCTTTAGAATTTAATTTTACAGATCTGCTAACCAAAGCTTTTGATGTTGGAAGGTTTCAGTACTTGGTAGCAAGTATTGGAATGCTTAATCCTCATTGATTTTTAAACTTTGTGTTTTTGTCAATAAATTTTTGATTGTGCTGCTAGTTTTAAAAGATACTACTACTATTACAAAAGTTTGTGCTTCTAGTACAAATTTTAATTTGTGTTATTCATACAGTTAGTCCTATGATTATACTAATACAAGACAAGTACTTTGTACTTTGTTCTTTTGGTTTTAGACTAACATTTTCAGGTATGACCATGTTAACACAAAAGGATGTTTCAAGTGAAATGGAGGCAGCAGAAATGATAATATTAGTTGCTGACATATTAGGTTTATGATGGACTGAGTTTGGAAATTTGAAACTCCTTAAAACTTCTTTCTTGAAACCTAAGTGTGAAATTTCATATTGAATTAATGACTTAGTTGATCAGATAGTAACTGATGCAACTCACTTTCTATCATTTTATACTTTCAAGTATAATGTGTTAATCTCGGGATATCTGATAGAAAGAACAGCTAGTAAAAGTGAATCTAACACTTGTGTTAGAGGCAACAATTACTACGAGCTGGAAACCCTGTCAAGAAAGACTTTTGAATAGGTTTATCTTTACACAGGCAGTTATTTATAACTGAAAACATTGGTTCTCACACAACTAGAGGTTGCTTTAAACTAAAATTTTGATTAAGTGTCGGTTACACACTTAATCCCTTCAAAATGGTTGAAAGCAGTATGATTTTTCAATTCTAAAATCATGAACATACTGCTAAGTCAAACAATTTCTTAAACAAGGATTTTCAAAGGATTCACAAAAACCATCCATTGATGGATCATGAGTCAAATGTCCACTGATTCACCTCTCATAGGAGTTAACACACCTAGAAGTGATGAGGGCAATAACTTAAACTCTTAAGGAATTGATGGCTTCCTGTACAACATTGTCTGAAAACAAGTTCACATTGGTAGATCAGATAGTGATGGGATGATGGTGAGAGATCTTCCAAACAAGGGGAGGATTTAAAATTTTATTTGCTTCAGGGGAGGAAATAAAATCCCAATAAAGGAAGATTAACCAATGAAAGGGAGGAAAAGACAAGAGCATACAAGATGATAACTTGGAGGTTGAAAATGACAAGAACATTCCAAAGGAGAAAGTTCTATCTAGGTCAAACGAAGAAAAGTTTCAATTTTAGTTTACCACGTTTGTTCATCACTTGCAAAGGCATGCTGATAGATGATTTCACTTGTTGAAACAAGCATCCAAGATTCACAGCACCATTGCCTCTTATAATTCCTCCATCCAAGGAAATTGCACCATCTTTAGGATGTGTGTTGATATTGTTAAAGTCAAAACAAAGCAGATGAGTTCAGAATAGAAGAAAGTTCAGATCAAGGGTCTGACTATGAAGTGTTTGAAAGATCTTCACAAGTCCTCATTTAATTCAGAAAAACATGTTGAAATTGATTCACATGTTTAGGGGAGGATTGTTGGGAATTAAATATTCTAAAGTTCAAGAATCGGGAAATACTACAAGTGTGTTCCTGCTGGTAGTACATTTCATTCCTGCTGGTAGTGTATTGTTTCTACTGATGATAATGCTGCTGGTTGATTCTGCTGCTAATGCATCTGTTCCTGCTGCTGAACATTTGATTCTGCTGCTAGCGATAAATGATTCTGCTGCTAGGCTTAACATTCTGCTGCTGAAGGATTCTGCTGCTAGTGTTTACATTGCTGCTGCTAATGTACATTCTGCTGCTAAGTGGATAAGTATGAAAAGATATTGGGTATGTTTGGCAAAACTAGCTGTAAGCTGTATGCTGTAAGCTGTTAACTGTAAGCTGTAAGCTGTAAACTGCAAAGCTGTTAACATGAGCTACAAGCTGTATATTTTTTTCAATAAAAGTGTTTGGCTAGTTAGCTGTTAAATGTAATTATAAAATGTAAAATGACCTAAAATGACATATTTATAATTGTAAACAAATGTAAAACATTAAAATAATAAACTAATTATATTACTAATAATCTTAGTAATTTAGGAGAACATGCTTGTAATAGTCATTGGCGACGTACATTCCATATTGATGTAGCAATATCATCTCGTATTCGTTTCATCTCATTAGATGTTTCTTGAAAACACATCATAATACACGTATTTACCTTTTCAACAATAAAATAATAGTCTATACATTGTACTAAAATAATAGTCTATAGATGTCATAGTCATGTAAGGTCATAGTCATCTATAGAAGTACTGAGTGTCTATGTTACCTTTTCAACAATAAAATAATAGCCTATACATTGTACTAAAAAAGTAAAAAGAACTTGTCGCTGACATCAACCTTTTCAACTGGTACGGCATGTCATTTTTATATAAGGTTAAAGGGTATAGTGGTAATTTTAATTTTTTAACAGCTATTGAAATTTAGAACGCTCATATAATGAGCTGTTTATTTTGGAGCTGTTTGTGTGAATTAAAAGCTTATAGCCTGCATATCCAAACCGAGCTATTAAATATGAAAGAGCTGTTTGTTATAATTAAAAGCTAATAGCTCCTCAAAAAGCTCTTGCCAAACAGGCCCATTATGTATATTTTGGTCAACAATATACGGTAGATAATATCTTACCCCATGTGCTTAGTTAACAAGTTGTGTACACAGATACATGTTGTATCTTATGTACTGACACACTCTAGATAAGTTAGCAAGTAGTTCGGCTAGACTTTAAGCAATATTGTAAAGATCTTCTTGGACTATAAAAGAAAATCTTAGTCTCCATATTATATGTCGATAAGTTATTTTTGATATTGTAAACACTTAGAACTATCATAACTGTTAGAACTAGAACAAACACAACAATATCAAGAACATAGAAACTTAAGATTCAAGGTTGTAACCCTAGTGATAACTCAAGATCACTCGTATTATTATCTTAATAATATTGAATCGTTTGGTGTTAATTTTCATTGTTCCTTGTTCATATAACAAACACATCCGTTCCATTTCCATAATCATAATAACCTTCTAAGTGTGATTAAGTAGATTCCGCATACCTAATCATATTCACTCAATATATCATACACACAAAGTACAAAACGTTTAACCACCTTAACCGTGTGTCGAATCCTAACAAGTCCTTTGAGGGACCTTGAGTGGCTAGGGAGGGTTGTGCAGCGTATCACTGGGTCCATGATACTTTGTCTTCAATGTCAGCAATCAACTTAGTGATTCTGACAGCATATGTATTGACCCGGTTTTTGCCTAAAGTGTAAGGAGGGATTCTTTCTTTTCACCTTTTATCTTTAAAATTCTTTTTCATTCTTCAACCCCTTCAGCGCTTACCGAGACTTCATCACTAGCACCTTGTTAGGTTTGTTCCAATACTAGCTCCATCTCAGTCGGCACTCGTCCCTTTTTCACTTTTCTCCTTTTTTAATCATTCTTAAGGACTTATATTCTAACTAGAGGATTGTCCCTGGGAAGATCCCTCCGGTTCTGGATGGATCATAGGAACTAATACCTAACCTCACCATCTTTATAACACCAGTGCATTGAAATAAGATTGGTCGGTCTTTGGTATTCATCCACAATTGCCATCATAAACCATTTGCTCCCCCTAAATATGTGCATCGATATACGAAAGAGTTTAGCACATATTTGGGAGCCTACACATGAGTCCAAAAGATCGCATTTTATCAGTTTTCATATTTAAATCACATTCTCTCCCCCGATCAAAAATTTTAAACCTTTTAAGATTTGTGATCCCAATTGATTTAAATACTCATGGCTCTAGACTCAATAGTGCATTTTTATTTAGTGATCGGAGGCTGGAGAGGACTGCCACCTTTTCAATATCGTCTAACTCAGAGTGAGAGAGATGAAAGACATGTATTGATCTCCGTCACAAATGAAACAAGATTCCTTTGAGGGACCTTGAGTGGCTAGGGAGGGTTGTGCAGCGTATCACTAGGTCCATGATACTTTGTCTTCAATGTCAGCAATCAACTTAGTGATTCTGACAGCATATGTATTGACCCGGTTTCTACCTAAAGTGTAAGGAGGGCTTCTTTTTTTCTCCATTTATATTTACAATTCTTTTTCATTCTTTAACCCCTTCAGCACTTACCGAGACTTCATCACTAGCACCTTGTTGGGTTTGTTCCAGTACTAACTCCATCTCAGTCGGTACTCTTCCCTTATTCACTTTTATCCTTTTTTAATCATTCCTAAGGAGTTCTATTCTAACTAGAGGATTGTCCCTGGGAAGATCCCTCCGGTTCTGGCTGGATCATGGGAACTAATACCTAACCTCACCATCCTTATAACTCCAGTGCATTGAAATAAGATTGGTCGGTCTTTGGTATTCATCCACAATTGCCATTATAAACCATTTGCTCCCCCTCAATATGTGCATCGATATACGAAAAAGTTTAGCACATATTTGGGAGCCTACACATGAGTCCAAAAGATTACATTTTATCAGTTTTCATATTTAAATCACATTCTCTCCCCCGATAAAAAATTTCAAACCTTTTGAGATTTGTGATCCCAATTGATTTAAATAAGTTTAGAAATTATGGGAGAAAATGTGGTCAGATTTGATATGTACTGATACTGGGACAATACGATGCTCCCCCTCAATCTATGAGGGAGAAATTTAGTGTCAGGTATGATAGGTTTGAAAGATTTTGAATTAAAACAATCATACACTGACACATAACAGCAACATTTTATTCACTGATTATTATGGACAAAGATAATCGTTATGACACAAATGATGTTGACCTTTTCGCTTCCCTGAGGAAGTCAGTAGTCAGCATCAATTATCCATCCATCAAGAAATCTTCCCAAGTGTTGTAGATCCCCACTTGGCGAGACCAGAATAAGTAATGCTTTGTACGGGAACTGGCACATTCATTTTGTTGAAGTGAAGGTGGTGGTGGTGATGACTGTGATGTTGTTGTTGTTGCTGCTGCTGATGTTGTTGTTGTGGTGAATTCAGAGCCAGTCAATAGAGTTTGAACATCTGATCAAATGGTTAGAGCGGGAACTGGCACATTCATATTGGCCATGGAATCTGCATAAGAATATCAACACAGATATACATACATACAGATTCACTTTTCATTAATAGCTACCACGTAGCAGCTTGCCAACTCATAATGCCATATTCATCTCATAATCAAACCATAGTCAGGAAATACATCAAACCGCTATCTAGCATGAAGAGCAATCAGCAATCATGAACATTGCAATTCACTCATATTTCAACATTCAACTCAGGATCTTAGGGACATGATTCTAACACGATAGCTACATACCTAAGCATATTCTGAGTGCACAAGCAATAAGTCAACAACGATTAAACAGCTATCGACTAACAAAAGTCAATCAACATTTGAAACTCATTTAGTTAGATCATACAAATGCAAGTGGATTATCAAAGAACATCAAACACAGTGGGTTTTCTAATTCCTTTTAGATTTTGGTTTTTAAAGTATTTAGGGGATTAACCGAGGATTCCAGAGTGACACAGATGGACCTTATAGTTACATAAAGCTAGGATACTATAAGCAATTGCACATAATGCCCTAGTCTTTCTAACAACTAACACATTTGGCCATTTTATATAAAGCTTGGTAAGATCCTCTTCAACTAATACCTCATTAACTACAAAACCTTTTCTAACAATTATGAGATAACCAAGAAACCCGTTTGATGATATAAAATTTGAAATCACTTTCCCCCTCAATCAATGACCCGTATTCTAGTTAAGGTGTTGAAGTCATTGATTGAGTGACAAATTTTATGAACAATCCAAGTCTGAAAGAATTTCAAACAACACGTTACCACCATGTGTCTCACAAATAATTTTCAGAAGAATCATAGAAGGAAAATTATTTGTCTACAAAGAAGATTTCTCTTCTTTTACAAGAAATAATGCACTGAGGCGTACATCAAATCAGGAAAACATAGATATAAAGTAATCCATGCCCAGGTGAACTTCACCCAGTGGGAGGAACAACCGTCTTTTTGGCGACGTGCTTTCCTCATTTTGAAAAATGGGTTGCATATCTGAAGTAATAGCAAGCCATTGAGACATGTTTTGAAAACATTTTTAACTTCTGCTCGAACTTCATTTAAAGGCTCGTGTCATTATTGAATGACATTTCTAGGACTGTAAATGTTATCGATACCAGAAGACATGCCTTGAAAAACTATTTTTGGTATTTTCTATTTTTCTGATTTTTATGGTTTTTCTTGGTTTTATATTTTTCTATATATAGTTTGGTTTAAGATGTGTACAAAATGTATTATTCAATTTAAGAAGATGATGACATGAATACCAAAATAAGGATATCGTTCTTGTACGTTGTGGAAGTCTCTAGTCAACATCTCTTAAACTTTCACCACCAAAGCTTTCAAGGCTCCTAAATAATCGCCTGAACTTGAGCCTTCACAATGTGAAGCTTTGATAGCTTCCCCCCAAACTGACAATCTTCTTTTTGAGCAGTTTCCAAGCTCTTTTTCAAGCTTACATAAGGTAAGTGTACAGCGGAAACCGTAGCAAACCATATCAAATATTGCTGATCCATTTAAGAATAAGCATCGTGATTCTCCGATCGGGGGATCCTCAAATAGATCAGCAGTGTATCGTCTCACACTTGAATAATTCTTCTCACATTACTTCCCGCTGAAGTCTAAAGGAATGCATACCGAAAGTATCCAGAGTCCACTTCCCCCTAGTAGTTGAATTGATGCAATCAGTCTCATTGTATGAAGTCGAAAACATAAAATCAATATCAATTAAGACTCGGAGATGCACTTTTCTCCTTTCAGGAAATTGCAGATGAGAATTGTTACACCCAAGTCAACTAAGTCCCGAGTGTAGGCAATTTATCCCATATGTAGTCGAAATGATACAGACTAACTAGAGGAATCATCATACCATTGTGTACCTCTTTTATCATCAGAAAACTGTTTCTTACATCTCTTCCCCCACGTAGTTGGAATGATACACCAGAAAGCACGAGTTAAAACGCTGATTTCCTCTATGGTTATGACATTTGTCTTCCCAGAATAACTTCAATTCAGAAGAAGTATAAATTTCATCACGTGTACTCGTTGTGCGTCCAGATGTATGTCTCCTTCCCCCTTGCTGGTTTTGATACCTCAGAATCAGCAACACATTTTGCGCACATATACTTGAAATCTTGTGAGAAGAACAAAATTGGCTCAAGTGGATCAAGTGAGAATCAACCGCTACCGAAACTGTCTCTGACTATCTTTACCAACCCTTAAGTAGGCTATTTGACGAGATGACTGATGGAACAAACCCGATATACCAAACTTGACACTGAAGTAGAATTCCCCGTTCTCGTGACTTAAACTTGCACTAATGTTGGAAGAACGGTGTAGAGAATTAGTGCTCCAAGCAAATCTCTAAGTACTTAATACCCAACCAAAGTATGAGACATTAACACCTCTTACGATTATCCACAACGTCATCGGCGTGTGACACTGAGTACTACAACGTAACTCCTTTAAGTGATAGTTAACCAGGTCTTCAAACATTTACCCCGACTACTGGGAACTAGATAAACTAAGTCTTCAACTTAAATCTTAAGCACTAGCAAGTTATCATTGAAAGTCATGCATCCAACCAACCCCGACTTCAAGATAGAATAAGATCACGCCTTTGAGAAAGTCAACTTCAACCTCAAATAAGTGATACTTGATCAACTCCATAGTCACAATTAGATGCCCAACAAGTGAGTGAACAAACAATCAAATGTACGTCGATCCACTTGTTCACCCTTCTCCCCCTCAAAAATTGCATATGAGGATGTCGTTTTTGATTGAACAAGTGTTTATGAGGTTGATCCACTGTTCACACTTCTCCCCCTCAAAAATTGCATTTGAAGTTGCCATTTCTGATCGAGTGAATAAACGTCCAATTTGATAGAAGTAGATCCATTTGATGTCTGAATGAGCATGGAGCAAGGATGAAGCTTTTTGATGAGAATAGTCAAAAACAAGAAGATTTCTCTTCTTTCAAAGATAAAGCTCACTCAAGCGTACACTTCTCTTTTCTTTTAATGAACCGGGCCTGAAGAGTTGTCATCAGACGCCATTATTATGACAATGAGGCCCGAGGCTTGAACTGCAGTGTTCAAACATCATAGTAGATGAAGAAGAAGGCCTGAACTGATGTGAACAGACGTCATTGTCGATGAAGAACGAGTCCTGAACTGATGTGAACAAACGTCATTGTCGTTGAAGAACGAGGCTTGAACTGATGTGAACAGACGTCATTGTCATTGAAGAAAGAGGCTTGAACTGATGTGTTCAAACGTCATAGTCATTGATGTTCATCAAGCTTGAATTGCTTGAACGCCTAATTCATGAGATATCAGTCTTTTCGGCACCCAAACCCTGATTCTTTCCTTAATAGGAGTGAATGATGTACCTGAACTTAAGCAAAGACTTCCTGCATTGACATTAAGAGTTTGTTTGCATTTATATGGGTTAGTGATATCAGCATTTAAACCATTTGGGGTTTCACTGCCAACATTGGTTTTGCACTCAGTGAACATCTTTCTAATAGGTATCCATCTAAGACCAACAATCTTAAAAATTCTACCCGTCGGTATCCACCTAAGGCAAGATCTAGGAGTGTTTGGTTTCTCATGTACAGCGGAAGACTTGTTTAGAGAAGACCTTTGTCCTACAGCAATCTGCCTACTAGGTTTCTGAGTATAAGTCTTTGGTTCTACGGGCTTCTTGTTGTTTCTAGTCTTAGGGGATTGAACCTTAGCACGAGCATTCACTTTCTTCAGGAATTTTGTTACACAATCATCATGATTTGCATTAAAAACACATTTCTAACAAGTCAAGAAAACTAAGTGTTTGGATTCAGAAAAAGATCTAGGATTCTTAGAGTGATCTGCTACGGGAATTGATTTTATCGACACGCAACTACCCTTAGAAACAGGCAAAGTCCTAGTCTTTTCATGTGTGTTTTTCTTAGCATCCGCTAGGTTTTGATTCGGAACGATGTCTTTATGTCTAACCTGTTCTTTTGGTGTTACACATGACATATGCTTTGAACTAATCCTAGAAGAACTAGAGGCACTCATATGATGAGGTTTTGCAAGCGTATATTCCCTTTCCTTAGGTCTAGACTGTGAAGTGACTGGTTTTGACAATTGTTTCGAATCAACTTGGGAGGCAATGGTTTTGACCATGGTTTTGAGGATATTGGTCGTTCAGATCTAAACGCATTCGGTTGTCTAACAACTGATTGGTTTCTAAGTGGTGGTTTCCCCAAGATTGATGGTTTTGCAAACTTTGTGTTCACACTATTTCCTGTCAATATTCTTAACTCGTTTTTCAACGCTGCAATTGTAAAACCCTTTTCCTGAAGTTGAGCTTTGAATTCATCATTTTTTGCAATCAAAGAAGTTGTTTGTTCTATAGTCTTAGTTCTTGTTTCTTTGATAGAATCAAACAGGTCTTTGTAATGTTTTTTCAAAGCATCATTTTCCTTAAGTAATTTAGCCACTTTAAGTTCCAATTCGATGTTTCTTGTTTCAATTGCATCAATGTCATGTTTAACCTAGGCTTCATTATTTTTCTCATGCATATTAATTCGAGTTTTCAAATTGTTGGTCGTTAATTTTTTGGCTTGTAGCTGAGCTTTCAAATCGTTTATCTCAAAAAATTCACAAAATTCAGGAAATTCCAGATTATTACATGGTTTGTTAGTTTGTAGACTTTCTTCCTTTTGTTGTATTGAAATTTCAAGTGAAATACAATGTTTTTCAAGTTGTAAGAATCTGTTTGAAAGTTCATTATAAACTTCTTTTTCAACCATATCATTCGTTTTGAAAAGCTCAGCCTTAACCAAAGGACTTATAACTTGATCATGTTCAACATCCTGGTCAATTTCTCCACCCTTATGACTCATACTTGTTAAATCAGGAGTGGTATTGCTATCAGGCTTTTCCAACAGATATGTGTCATAAACAGGTTCAGATTGATCAGTATGTTGTTGTTCACTAGCAAGGACATTATGTTGAACAGTTAAATGTACCTCAGCAAATGGCACTTGGTCATTTACTAGTCTGATATCAGCATCCACACCATGTGTGATATGAGTCACATAACTGCTGCTTGTATCATGCTTATCTGACTTTGTCCCACTGCATTTTGTGACAACTGAACTAGCACCCAGTGCTTTACTCGAATCAACCTTAATCTCTCTTGATTGCATCCGACTTTCATTCATCTTGATGTCATACTTTAGTTTGTGTTGTGCTCTTTCCTAAATGTACTTCTTAACATTATCCATATGTTGGAGTAATGTAACCCTGAACACATCAACCTCGAATCCAGTGTAGTTAGCAAAGCACTTTTTCGTCATTTCACTATCATAATCATAATCCGCAGTGAATTGAGAATCAATGAACACTTGGAGTTGGTTGTTGATCACACAAAAGGCAGCCATGCATCTAATTTCAGAAAATTCTCCTTTGTCAAGTTGTTGTTGAAGTTGATCTAAATACAAAATCATTTTGACTGCGAAATCCTAAACATCTTGACCAAAGAGTGTTGCGAAAGCCCGTGTGTATCCTCCCAAGTATCCAGGTTTTTCAAAGAGAACCTTGAGATGTGAATGAAGTGATCGAAAACACCCAATGCAACTTTCCTTTGCATTAGGCAACATTAGTGACTGATGAACCTCTTTCCCTTGAGAATTCGAGCACAACAATTCCATATTAGCATAATCAGAATCATACACGTTTATTTGTTGTACAAAATTGGAAGTCTTTTGTTTATCATACGTGTCGTACAACTTAAGTACCTCAGATATGAAGGAATCTGAAGTAGTTGACATGATGTAAACATGCACGGGATTTTACAATTCTATGATTTGAACCGAGAAATAGATTCTTTCGCGGGATTTTACAAATAATCAAGAATAAACCGTGAAATGATAATGGTTGCTTGAATGTGTTATGATGAAAGTATGGTAGACTTGGTGATCTGTTGTATAGTTGTGATTTGGTTTGGTTGATGCAAGTTGTTACGGTGAAATTATGGTCTGAAAACTTAAAACCTCAATAACTTAGTTTTGGAGCGATTTCAGGCTTCGAAAGTTGGGTTGAATGACAGGTAATTCGCTGAAAACGGAGTTACGGTTCAAAAGTTATGGCCGTTTGAAGTTTTGAAGTAAAAAATCAACTTTGGCCAAACCGCAAAAACCTCAAAACGCAGAAACCACAAACCGCAAAAGACCACAAACCGCAGAAGACTACAAACCGCAGAATACCACAAACAACAGAAGACTCAAACCGTAGAAGGTCCAAACCGCAATAGTTCAAACCGCAGAAGCCAAACCGCAACGACCTAAAACACAATTAAAGGCAAACCGCAATACGTCAAAACGCAGTCAGTCAAACCGCAAATAGTCAAACCGCATGTTACACCCCGTACCCGCTTAGACCAAAAATTTAAACTTACGCCCCAAAAATATGAACTAAAACTGACCTGCTGTTACTCTTTTTCAATCTGATAAAAATCTATAAACTTTTAGACCATGAGACTAATTTTAAATGAAACTAGACTCAATTACCTTCAAAACGATATTTGACACGACCCGTAACGACTTACGGATCAAAAGATATAATTTTTCAAAATTTACCAAAATCTGCCCAAATGAAACCGAAATTTGAAACCGAAATTTGGGATTTAGTACCAAATTTCGGTATTTGAAACCGAAATTTGGGATATCCAAACCGAAATTTGGCCCTTTTTCACAATAATTGACCCATGCTACCTTATATCCACACCAAACTCACTCAAATCCATTAACATAACATACAAAATCGTTTACATACTCAATCAACCCGAAATAGTACTTTAAAATTTGACGGGTTATGCACCAAAACCCATTTCTACCCATTTACACATCAAACTACTCATACCACATCCGTTTTGCACCAAACTTTACCAACTTCAATAATTTAACGTATCAAACATGTTCCAACGAAACTTGACCCGTTTACATATCAAAATGGGTGCATTTACCCTTCTGCCAAACACCCCCCTTAAACATTGACCATAAACCATTTAACACAATTGGACACACCGTTGACCACCCAAACTTTACCAAAAACATTAGATTAACATAACAAACATGTTCCATGGGCAAGCGGGCTACTCCCCGAAAATGCCCCGCCCCTAGGTTCATTCGTCGTTGGAAGCACAAACTAAAGGAGAGAGGAAGAGTCGAAAGGGGGGAAGAAGTCTAGTGCTAGTTCTTACTGAAACTTCTTTGATTTTATCTCACTTTCATTTTAGAGTGGTTTCTTTTGGGTATGTTTACGCTTAAACCAAACGCCCCTTAAACTTTATATATAAACACAATAAACTACACTTTGACTCATAGTTAGACTCCCAAACTTTACGACGACCTCGACACACATTATACAAACCAAAAGAAAGACTCTCGGGGGTACAACCTTGTCTCGAGCTCGGTATTCTACCTAGCTCCTACTACTTAGTATCTTCCAATTTCACTTCCAAATTCTTATGCTATAATCCATGAAACTTCCTTCCCTCGCGCATAAGCCTACAAAACATTGACAACTAAAAGAATAAGCTTACGCTTAGTAAGTAACCCAACATAAAACATATATCATACACATACTTTCACATAAGCATCATAACCATCATAAAGGCTTCTAATCTACAACATCCAAACCATATCCCACATAATCTCATACCATAATCATTATCAATCTCAACAACCATAACCAACTACATACCTTAAATAGTCCAAATCCAACCATCTACATACCCTTAGCCACAAACCACTAGCCATCCATACTTAGCTTATAACCATTCTAAGTCCAACTCCTATATTCTTACACAACCACAATACATACATGATAAATACACATATAATACAAGTTTTAGGGAGAGTTACTTACCTCATATCCAAGCTAGTCTATCATTCATGATTTCACCACCATCATCAACATCCTTACTAGTTGTCATCATCTTCTTCATTACTTCCTAACCATAACCATCATCAAAACTTATTATCACAACATATCATAATCAAGGGTTATAAAACCCATTTAACTTACCCATCATCTTTTCTATGTCATCACATGATCATCCCATGATCATGTGATCAAAACCCACTTAATCCATTAACCTTCACCTCAATAATCATCATTAACTACTAGATTATAATACTTACTTGGAGTGGATTATGCTAGGAAGACTATAAGCATTGTATCTCCATCATCTTCTTCCTTAATCATCAAGACTTGGTTTTCCCTCCTCTTTTGCTCTCCAACACCGACACACTCACTCACATCTCCTGGAAAATGCTAGAATCCTCCAACTCAAGATATTTACTTGTACAAGTTTCGCCTAATGGCAAGAATGGCCCCTCAAGTCTCATTCCTTCTAATTTGGTCACAACTAACTTATAACACATTGAATCTATTACAACTCTAGCCCCTTAGGTCCATTTCCTATCTATTTGTGGCACATAATACTTTCCATCACTTTATAACACATATTTTGACTATCACTTGACTATCGGGTTTGACTTCCACGTAACTTTGTTGACCAACCAATCACATTAGGTCTTTATCCATTTTCATCCAGGGTGGGGTCCCAACACCTGGGAAACGGGTGTTACAATTCTATCCCCCTTATTTAGATTTCGTCCCCGAAATATTTCGTCTATTTCTAACCAAGACCTAGTCTCATAACGCATCTCATTCTTAGCACCTTAATTCCTAGTTTATTTAGTGCAACGATCTGAGTGATCTTGCAACTCTATGCATACTATCTCATATCATACATCCTTAATCCTTATCACTTCCGAATTACTTTATACCCTACAACTCTTGCTTAGATTTTACAAGACATACTTATTACCACTAGTCATCTTTCTAATCCGCTCTATTACCGTTACATCACCGTCTCACTTGCTTTATCCTTCACTCTCATTCTTGACTATTTGATACTTAAGAAACTCATACTATTTGACTTTGCATAATTACACTCGACTAATACGTTCACATTCTATTATTTTCATCCATCATATTTTGCACCACGCCGCAAAGCACATTATATTATCATTACAATTCTTCCATCCCATCAAAATTTCTCCTAAGTCTCAACTAAAAGTCATGGTCATATTCTAACCCTCCTATCTTAGTCTTTATAATTTCTTACTAATTCTAGACTTCCGCTTTTTACTTCCCTAACCCTACTCGTGTCATGTTGGCAACACATAAGCCTACTCATTCATGCTTCCTCATTTACATGGAAAGGCGTCCCAATCGAAGTAAATCAAGAAACATAAACTCATGGTTATATATTTCCAACATAACACAAGTATTCCTATTTCCAAATTCAACTTTTATTCTTTCATTCTTTTTATACTTCCCATTTCCTTTTTAGACTTGGATCCGTATCATTTACACATTCATTCTGGGGATATTTCTATTGCCAAGGATGTAGGCAACCCCATTTGCCAAGGATTCCTTAACATTCCGTTACTTGGTCATCCCAAAGGATACCACCTTTAACATTCATCCCAAAGGATCATTAACATTCATCCCGAAGGATCTTTAACATTCATCACTTACCACTTTCACATTTTAACATCGGATCCAAGCCATTAACATTTTATCATACACACAATATCTCATCCATTTATTTTAGTGAAAGCAAGCGCATATCGCATATGAGCCTGCTTATTATAATTACACATTTTTCTATGTGTTTATCATCTTACATTCTAAATCCACATTAATCATTTTCACCTTCTTACTTTACTTTTTAGTCTACTCGACTCTTTCCACTTTTAAACCTTCCATAGGTAAATCTTCATTCGTTCATTAGCATCATTTATTCTTGTACATTTTAAGTCACTTTCACATTCTTTCGCTTAACCTATCACATTTTATTATTCCACACTTTCATCATAATAATCATCGCTAATGGAGCACATTAGCCGTGATATAATAATTTCCAAACAAAAACACTTTAACCTCATACATACTCTTCTCATTCTCTCTTAAATTCTTAGCTCATCGCATTCTTATCCTCATACCTTATCTCATTTCTTAAATTATTTATGTATTTAAGCGATATTATTTCATCTCGCTTTTTACATATCTACCCTTCATGGATCATTTAATATAACACCTTCATTAGCGTTACCTTTTCTTCGTACACATTTCATTTCATAAGTTCGTTACGTTTACCGCACAATGTCTCATTATATTCTTGCTTTCGCATTTAACTCATCTCATTACTTATCTATGCATTTAGAGCAATGCCGCTCTTGGTCATCATTTACATATCATTTTGCTTGAATCTCATTTTATAACCTTTGTTTTATTAGACATTTATAAATTAATACGTCAAGTCATTTTCGCTTCCATTACCTCTCACCATAACATCGTTATCTTTACTACACATGTATGTACTCACTCTTTCTACCTACTCATCTCGTCCTCATTTTCAATATTAACTTATTGTAATGAGCTTTTAGCTTTCAAACCTTTTTCGTTTAATTTCCATCCTTTATATACCAACACCTTTTATCACAACCTCACGTTTAAACTTAACCTCAAGTACTTTACCTTACCGTTGCCCTGTCTCTATACTACTTTAACATTAGTCTTTAGTCACTAAATATAATGAGACCACATGTTGGTCACATTTTATGCCATCATTCTCTATCCTCATTCTTTAACCTTCAAGTCATTAAACACTTAATCATTAATTCGCTAGTTTCATCTTGTCTTTTCACGCTATACCTTAGTACACTTAATATCATTATGATCTACACTTAACGTGTCATCGCTTAATTCACTTGCTAGCCCATCTCTAATACCACTTATCATTCCTACTCATATTTCATTACCGTTACTTTAACATATATTCGTATAATCATAATATAATCACTGGCACTAACCAAAGTGCACGGTAAACAATTCGTTACGTGTCATCACCAATCAATCGCCTCTAATTCACTAATTCTATGTTCTCGTAACGTTCATTACTCAAGCATTTCTTAGACTAATACATTTACATTTACACATTTTAATTATTCGCCTATCACCTTTAGTTACCTTGACACCATCTTAGAAATGTTCATCTTTTTCATACTTTCGTACATATGGATACACACATTTTATTTCATATGGGTTGTCACATTTTACTTATCGTTTTCTTGTCAACTTAACGTTATCCTCTTACTCTATTTTATACATGATCATTCTTTTAATGTTGTATAATCCAATCCCAATTGACTCACTTTAATCTTGACCTGGCTTAACCTATCTTTAAGCATGACTTATTTTCTAGACCATATGTTGGTCTTACGTTGTAATCTAAAACTCGTTCATCTACTCAGTTTCAAACTCTTCATGTCACGACAAGAATTCTAGTCGTGACTTATCTAATTCAAGTTCCCTTGTAGTTTACCTTTTTCAAGTTAATCCATACCACACATTATAACACGAATTCATAATCACCTTTCACATAAACGGCGAACACATTAGCACACACTTAATCTCATTCCTACTGATCGGCCCCAAACGGTCAACTCAAATTAACCAGGTAAATGGTCAACAAGAGTCAAACAATCTAGGGCACAATGCAATTTACCAAAAGAGTACAGTGTATCCCCGGGTCGTTAAGTCCCAACGAGATGTGGATTCTGTAATAAAACGAATCTGTGATCGGGTGATGATTGAACGAATAAGGTTTTGAGTGATTTATACTAAGGAATAAAAGAAAATAGCTTAAATAAGCTAAACGGGAAATATAAAAACGGGATAATTTTGGATTTTTGATTTTTGAAATTGCTAAAGTACTTAATTATAAGCACTTTTTATAAAAGACGATATTTTTGAAAACTTAAAATAAGCACCGAAAAAAGTAGAATAAAGTGAAAAACGGGCTAAAAACTGAAATATATGGAAATCTAATCTTACAAGTGCAAAATTATTTTTCTTAAATCCTAAATAATAAAAGAAAATTTTAGAAAAAAGATTTATATTTTTCTGACTTTTATATTTTTTATTATGAATTAAAAACTATTAGAAACTAATTAAAAGGATTAAAATTAGTAAATGACTTGGGAAAAATATGAAAAATTCAAGGTAAATACTATATGATAGCAGAATACTAGGAAAAATATAAAAAGTTAGATAAGCCCACTAATAAGCTGAAAGGGCTAATAAGCAGTTTGAAAATAAGCACAAAAATAAGCAAATAAGCACTAGAATACACCAAAAGCTCAGGTATAGTGTAATAGGCCTAAACAAACCTAATTCAACTTAAAAAACTAAAATATACCCAGGCCGTCAGCCAAATCGAGTAATTATACAGTTTGTACTATTGAGACAGAAACAAGGCTAAATAGCATACTTCTAGCTGAATTTTATGACACTAAATAAGCAATTTTTTGGAAAGTGAAGGGGGAAAAATCAAGCTTATACTACTGGCTATCTTAAAAACCAAAAATAACAAAAATTAAACATCATTTGCTATCCTAATTGGCACCTAGATCAGCAATCAGAATCAGCATTTAAACCTGATCTTTTGACTTTTGCAGTAAAACACAAAAGTTGACTTTAGTGAGTTTTGATCCTATTATACTGACTGAAATTGCAATAATAAGTTATGATAAGACTAGAACAAGCAACTTTAAAAACTATATAACTGATATGAGTGACTTTGATCACTAAAATCCTAGCAGTGAATAATTACAAGAAGTTAAAATGAGTTTTGACTTTTTTAACAAAAAGACTATGGATTTTATGACTTGACTACCTAATATTATCCTATTGTGACCTGTAAAAACTAAATGCAACAACAAAAACAAGCTGTGAGTCCAAGAACTCAACGAATCCAAACTCCCCTTTAAAACTAGTATTAACTCAGTTATGAAGCAAATGCAAAAGTTAAACCTTGAATCCGAGTTCTAAACTTATATAGGCTAAAATAAACATGAACAAATAGTAACAAATTACAATTAAGCTGATTAAACAGATAATAACAAAAATTAGAAAAATCAAGAAAATGCCAAAGAAGATTGGCAACTGAGCTTAACTTGTTCCAAGAGTAAACAAAGCAGCTACAAGCTCCTAGCTTATCAAGGATAAGCTAGGTAGTAATCCATCTTGCTCATCCATTTCGAGCAACTTCCTATAGCATTCCCAAGTCTAGTGCATAGGTAGTTTTTGGTGACCATTTGGTCCTATCCTGCCTTTTTCTTGTTTTATTTTATATTTTTAGGAACTTAAGTGAGCTGATGAGATAAATGAAACAACAATATAGCTTAACACAGGATTTTGCAAATACTTAAGAATAAATTTAGAAATCTGAAAATCAAGAACAAGGTTTGGAATTGAAAACTGAAAATGCTAGAATTATCATTGAAAAGAGATTACAAATTAACCTAAACTAAAATTAACTTAAAAACTACACTACTGAATTTTTGGTCTAAAACAGTGACAACTTGATCTTCTGTGCTTCTTTTTCTTTAAATATCATCCCAAAAACTTCCTTGTCGACCTCTGAGCATTTCCCATCCATTGGATCTTTATATTTCATCAAATCCATACAAGTGGCATTTTGGCGCCAAAAGTTATATTAGTGTATTAGAGTAGGATTTAGCAATTAAGGATTTTTGGGTGTTTGTGGAGGTGGAGGGGACATATAGAAGAGTAGGCAGTGAGCTGGGGGGTGAGGTGGAAGGAGGGATAGCAGCTGGCAAGGTGAGGTGGAAGAAGGAGCAGGATAGGCGGTTTTTTGTGAAGAAGGGAAGTTTGACTTTGGGTCAAACTTGGGATATTTAGCAAAGGGTGGATGGGTCGGGTTGATGGGTTTAGTTGAATTGGGCTTGTAGCTGGGCTGTTATTAAGGGTTGGGTATTTAGTTTGGGTTTAGGATATTAGTTTGATCCGGTTATAAGATTTAATCACAAGGACCAAATTGTAACTTTTGGATTTTTAGGGGGCTGAAATGATAATTTCACCAAAGTTATCAAAAGGACCATTTATGCCAAGTTTCAATTTCCTAAGGACTTAAGATGTTAAATTTCAATATTTCAAAACCCGGGGGACTTGTTTTGCCATTTTTGAAACTTGAAGGACCAAAACTGCCATTTCTTTAAAACTTTCATCCAAGGACCAATATTGTAAAAGTTAAATAGTTTAGGGACTTTGAATGATATTTTCCACATTTTTAACACTAGGGACTATTTTTGCCAATTTCTGAAAGTTAAAGGACTGAAATTGACAATTATGCAAACTATGTTCGTTTTTCAACTATTTTTAATCCTTTTGCACATGAAACACATAAAAACACAATCAAATGATATTTTCTGTATTTTGAAGCATATCTGCATGTTTTTAAATATTTTTGTAGTCTAAATGTGACAGAAATGATGAGTATTTAGACACTCATCAATCCCCCACACTAAACTATTGCTAGTCCCTAGCAATCCTTTTTGAAAATTTAATGGATTTTACTCTTTACCAGATAGCCATTACTTCTGGAGTAGCCAATGTTTTAGTATGTGATACTTTGGTACACTGATAACCAAATGATTTTAAGCAAAGCATCAACTGTCAACGGGTTTGATTTGTCTTTACCAGAAGTCGTTTGCTTCTGGACTAGCCAACTCTTAGATAAAATACAGTTATTATCTTTGGTGAGCTGATTACCAATCATGGTTTTTCCACTTGCCTTTACCATAAGCCATAACCTTGCGGGCTAGCCAACTCTTCACTTATAAAGATATGGTGAGTCGAAAACCATACAATTTTTGGCAAATTGCAAGCCATAAACGGATTTGATATATCTTTACCAAGAGTCGTTTGCTCCTGGATTAGCCAATCCTTATGTGGGTTAGACATGGCGGACTGATAACCATTTGTTGTGTTTAGTGCATAGCACTTCCACTAAATGAAAAAAATTTAAAATTTTGGTCAAAACGGGGGAAAAAGGGCATAAAAGGGTACATAACTGATCAAATTCGCCAGAATTTCCCCCCCACATTTAGAATTGAATATTGTCCTCAATATTCAAAGTCCCGGCTATTATGCCGAATCCTTGAACGTAAAAAGATAACATTACTAGCCAAGTGGGGTAACACAACAATTATTCTCTTTTTTAATATATACAATTTTCTCATTCATTTTTTAGATCTATATACAACATGTGGGGCACACCCCCACACTTAGGTGGTAGAACAGAGAATAAAGTCAGAGACATGGGTGAAAGCCCATGTTGTGCTAATATTTTTGTTCACCGAGTCACAACTTGACTCGACCCCGCATTCATTGGTTCTTGGGGAAGTAAGTGGAAGAAACCATCTCCATCGGACTTTCATTCAAGATGATTGGATAATCATTGAAGTATGTGAAAGTTCCACACCGATGAGATATACACATATCCGGCTCACAAATGATAAATGAAAATGCCGGGATCAAAGATAGTGTCTTCATTCCCGAAGGAGTGAAGAACAGGAGAAGTCACCGTGTAGGTGAAGAAAAGAAAGAAAGTCATGATAAAAATCATGACTAACTCATCATCATCAGAGGGAGAATTCATGATTTCTGGATCATGAATCTCATCATTTAAGCTCATTTGATCAAGACATATTCTGGGCGGGAGGGATGGAATTTTGACATTAATCAAATTCTCAGTGTTGAGAACATCTCCCTCCGGAACACAAAGATCATTTTTGTCTAGATCAAAGTGGAAGTTATCATACTCTGGTGGAGATATGATATGAGTGAGTTCAACGGAGAACTCCTCGTAAAGAGAATCATTCACGTGATGTAAATCTGTGAACCCTTGTTTTATTATGGAATCATCACCTACCTCGTTCTGAATATCAAAGAGTGGATTATCAGAAATTAAAGTGAATTCAGATTCGAATTCAAACAGAGGATTGGTGAAAGACGTTTTGAATGCTTCGGGAACAAGATGATCAATATTCTCTTTTGGACTGACGAGCTCAGAAGGTAGTTCCTCCACATGACTGATGTCTCCACAAAATAAAGAATTTTCATCAGTATGTGAATTACTAAGCTCGGGATTGGGATAAGAATTGAGTGATGGATCATGATATAAGAGACTTTCGATTTCTTCCAGATTGGATTCGAAATCAAAGAGATCATCATCACTTCCTGATGGAAGTGGATCAATGTGAGTAAGTTCATCAGTAAACTCCTCAAGAAGAGGGTCAACATCAGAATGGGGCAGTGATGCCTCAACATACTCAACTTCTCCATAAGATGTATATTCATCGTTAGAATCGGAGAAAGTCTCAAAATGATCTTTTGAACACTCAAGAGGGGAAGGGATATCACACACATGATCAAGAATTCCCTGTGACTCTCTTGGGATTGGGACAAGGTTCTCAACACTAGACTTTATGAATTCATCCGATTCCTTTTCAGGAACAGTGCTAAGATGCTCGTCCCCATTGCTTAGAGAGTGAGTGTGAACCTCGGGTGTGATAACAACAGACTGAGGGAGTTGAGAAGGACTAGCACACATGGATTTTATAATTTCCATTTGTTCTTCTGCTAGTGATTCAATCATACTTTCTTCTCCCTGCATTTCCACAGATTGAGTCTCATCTGATGAACTGGATGAATCATTAACAAGGATATCAACGATATCTTCATCATCACTATCATCAGGAATGAAACGGAATCGAGAGCTAGATCTGGCTACTTTTTGTATTTTAATTAATTCCCTAATGAAGTTTTCACTGCCAATCTGGGAATCTAATTTAGCAGCTTGCTCTTCAGTTAACAATTCTTCCATGGATTTTTGATTTGGATTATCTTGGGAATGTTTACATCCCTTCAAATCTTTCACTAAATCCAAAAGATCAAGGAGAAGATTTTGAGGAAGTGGCTGAGGCTGAGGTGGTGCCTGATTCGTTTGGTACTGTAGAGGTTGGTCATGATACGAAGAGTCATAATTGTTACAAGGAAATGGATTCCTTGTTTGACAATCAGAGCTAAAGTGTGGACCTCCACAGTACTCACAACAAAATGATTGTTGTGACTGATTTGGTGAATAACATGGATATTGATTATTTCCAAAGTTCAGAGTGTTATTAGAGATTTGTTCATAGACAAACGTGTCTCTGGTCTGACACTCAAATCCTTGGTGAGGACCTCCACAAAATTCACACAAGTATGTCTGAATCTCATGATGTGGTAGCTGATGGAATAAATTAGTCGTGTCATGGTAAGAATAAGGATCTTGGTTATAGACAGACCCATTTCCTGACTCTACCATGATAAAACTGAGACAATTATCATCATTATGAGGGCCACCACACCATTGACAACCAAGAAGGTGAGGATAAGACATAGAAAGAATCAAAGGGTAACAGAGGGTAAAGGGATAAAGAATCAAAAAGGGTAAGAGGGTAAAGATGAATATTTTTGGGTTTTTTTTTTTTTTTTTTTTTTTTTTTTTTTTTGTTCGTTGAAAACTTGAATAAAAATGTTTTTGGTAATCGTTTAGTCAAACGAATTAACTTCACGATTATTTTGGTTTTTATATGAAAAATATGAAAATATGGACAAGGATAGTAAATATACAATGGATGTATATTCAACAATCATGGATACTTCAAATTCGTTCAACGCAGCACACCTCCCCGGCAGCGGCGCCAAAATTTGATCGGCTCCAAACGGTCAACTCAAATTAACCAGGTAAATGGTCAACAAGAGTCAAACAATCTAGGGCACAATGCAATTTACCAAAGGAGTACAGTGTATCCCCGGGTCGTTAAGTCCCAACGAGATGTGAATTCTGTAATAAAACGAATCTGTGATCGGGTGATGATTGAACGAATAAGGTTTTGAGTGATTTATACTAAGGAATAAAAGAAAATAGCTTAAATAAGCTAAACGGGAAATATAAAAATGGGATAATTTTGGATTTTTGATTTTTGAAATTGCTAAAGTACTTAATTATAAGCACTTTTTATAAAAGACGATATTTTTGAAAACTTAAAATAAGCACCGAAAAAAGTAGAATAAAGTGAAAAACGGGCTAAAAACTGAAATATATGGAAATCTAATCTTACAAGTGCAAAATTATTTTTCTTAAATCCTAAATAATAAAAGAAAATTTTAGAAAAAAGATTTATATTTTTCTGACTTTTATATTTTTTATTATGAATTAAAAACTATTAGAAACTAATTAAAAGGATTAAAAATAGTAAATGACTTGGGAAAAATATGAAAAATTCAAGGTAAATACTATATGATAGCAGAATACTAGGAAAAATATAAAAAGTTAGATAAGCCCACTAATAAGCTGAAAGGGCTAATAAGCAGTTTGAAAATAAGCACAAAAATAAGCAAATAAGCACTAGAATACACCAAAAGCTCAGGTATAGTGTAATAGGCCTAAACAAACCTAATTCAACTTAAAAAACTAAAATATGCCCAGGCCGTTAGCCAAATCGAGTAATTATACAGTTTGTACTATTGAGACAGAAACAAGGCTAAATGGCATACTTCTAGCTGAATTTTATGACACTAAGTAAGCAATTTTTTGGAAAGTGAAGGGGGCAAAATCAAGCTTATACTACTGGCTATCTTAAAAACCAAAAATAACCAAAATTAAACATCATTTGCTATCCTAATTGGCACCTAGATCAGCAATCAGAATCAGCATTTAAACCTGATTTTTTGACTTTTGCAGTAAAACACAAAAGTTGACTTTGGTGAGTTTTGATCCTATTATACTGACTGAAATTGCAATAATAAGTTATGATAAGACTAGAACAAGCAACTTTAACAACTATATAACTGATATGAGTGACTTTGATCACTAAAATCCTAGCAGTGAATAATTACAAGAAGTTAAAATGAGTTTTGACTTTTTTAACAAAAAGACTATGGATTTTATGACTTGACTACCTAATATTATCCTATTGTGACCTGTAAAAACTAAATGCAACAACAAAAACAAGCTGTGAGTCCAAGAACTCAACGAATCCAAACACCCCTTTAAAACTAGTATTAACTCAGTTATGAAGCAAATGCAAAAGTTAAACCTTGAATCCGAGTTCTAAACTTATGTAGGCTAAAATAAACATGAACAAACAGTAACAAATTACAATTAAGCTGATTAAACAGATAATAACAAAAATTAGAAAAATCAAGAAAATGCCAAAGAAGATTGGCAACTGAGCTTAACTTGTTCCAAGAGTAAACAAAGCAGCTACAAGCTCCTAGCTTATCAAGGATAAGCTAGGTAGTAACCCATCTTGCTCATCCATTTCGAGCAACTTCCTATAGCATTCCCAAGTCTAGTGCATAGGTAGTTTTTGGTGACCATTTGGTCATATCCTGCCTTTTTCTTGTTTTATTTTATATTTTTAGGAACTTAAGTGAGCTGATGAGATAAATGAAACAACAATATAGCTTAACACAGGATTTTGCAAAAACTTAAGAATAACTTTAGAAATCTGAAAATCAAGAACAAGGTTTGGAATTGAAAACTGAAAATGCTAGAATTATCATTGAAAAGAGATTACAAATTAACCTAAACTAAAATTAACTTAAAAACTACACTACTGAATTTTTGGTCTAAAACAGTGACAACTTGATCTTCTGTGCTTCTTTTTCTTTAAATATCATCCCAAAAACTTCCTTGTCGACCTCTGAGCATTTCCCATCCATTGGATCTTTATATTTCATCAAATCCATACAAGTGGCATTTTGGCGCCAAAAGTTATATTAGTGTATTAGAGTAGGATTTAGCAATTAAGGATTTTTGGGTGTTTGTGGAGGTGGAGGGGACATATAGAAGAGTAGGCAGTGAGCTGGGGGGTGAGGTGGAAGGAGGGATAGCAGCTGGCAAGGTGAGGTGGAAGAAGGAGCAGGATAGGCGGTTTTTTGTGAAGAAGGGAAGTTTGACTTTGGGTCAAACTTGGGATATTTAGCAAAGGGTGGATGGGTCGGGTTGATGGGTTTAGTTGAATTGGGCTTGTAGCTGGGCTGTTATTAAGGGTTGGGTATTTAGTTTGGGTTTAGGATATTAGTTTGATCCGGTTATAAGATTTAATCACAAGGACCAAATTGTAACTTTTGGATTTTTAGGGGGCTGAAATGATAATTTCACCAAAGTTATCAAAAGGACCATTTATGCCAAGTTTCAATTTCCCAAGGACTTAAGATGTTAAATTTCAATATTTAAAACCCGGGGGACTTGTTTTGCCATTTTTGAAACTTGAAGGACCAAAACTGCCATTTCTTTAAAACTTTCATCCAAGGACCAATATTGTAAAAGTTAAATAGTTTAAGGACCTTGAATGATATTTTCCACATTTTTAACACTAGGGACTATTTTTGCCAATTTCTGAAAGTTAAAGGACTGAAATTGACAATTATGCAAACTATGTTCGTTTTTCAACTGTTTTTAATCCTTTTGCACATGAAACACATAAAAACACAATCAATTGATATTTTCTATATTTTGAAGCATATCTGCATGTTTTTAAATATTTTTGTAGTCTAAATGTGACAGAAATGATGAGTATTTAGACACTCATCACCTACTTAAGGGTAAACGTCACTAAACACTTGTACTTCATTAGTCTATTATCAATTTACGATTTAAAACATTGAAAATGTCTATATCATACCATTTGTCTATTATCATAGAGATAACTACTACTTTACTTTATCAATTTATACACGGCTACTTCATTTATCATTCATTACTCATACATCTCTTTAGTATCATGCAATTACACATTTTAACAATTTGCCTCACCTAATGTCTAAATCCTTGTCATGTACACATCCTCTTATATCGCTTCATTTTCATATTTAACTCCTCACTAATACGACATTTTATTTTCACCCTTCTAAAACAAGCATATCACTTATCCTTTCTATACTCATCTTCTATTACATCTATAATACACGTTCATATAATTATATAACAATCACCGACACAACCCGAGGTGTACGGTAATTCCTATCACTTAAGCACATCAAGCCCTTCACCACATATATCACGTAAAACACATTCATAAATTTTCATCATTAAACTCATATAGTAAGCACATAATCCATTTCATAACTCAACATTCAAATCCTATAACTTACATAATATTCGCCCGCATTACTTAAACTTAAGTTCAACGCGTCTACGAGTGGTTTAAGTCTAGGAAATCCTAAAGAAAACCTAATTCACTTAAACCGAAGCTCTGATACCAAGTTGTTACACCCCGTGCCCGCATAGACAAAAAATTTAAACTTTACGCACCAAAAACGTGAACTAAAACTGACCTGCTGTTACTCTTTTTCAATATAACAAAAATCTATAAACTTCCAGACGATGAGACTAATTTTAAATGAAACTATACTCAATTACCTTCAAAACGATAGGTGGCACGACCTGTAACGACATACAGATAAAAAGATATGATTTTTCAAAGTTTACCAAAATCTGCCCAAATGAAACCGAAATTTGGGATTTTGTACCAAATTTCGGTATAAACCGAAATTTGGGATATCCAAACCGAAATTTGGCCCTTTTTCACAATAATTGACCCATGCTACCTTATATCCACACCAAACTCACTCATAGCCATTAACATAACATACAAAATCGTTTACATACTCAATTAACCCGAAATAGTACTTTAAAATTTGACAGGTTATGCACCAAAACCCATTTCTACCCATTTACACATCAAACTACTCATACCACATCCGTTTTGCACCAAACTTTACCAAGTTCAATAATTTAACGTATCGAACATGTTCCAATGACACTTGACCCGTTTACACATCAAAATGGTTACATTTACCCTTCTGCCAAACACCCCCCTTAAACATTGACCATAAACCATTTAACACACTTGGACACACCGTTGACCACCCAAACTTTACCAAAAGCATTAGATTAACATAACAAACATGTTCCATGGGCACTTGACCCGTTTACAACCCAAAATGGGTATGTTTACGCTTAAACCAAACGCCCCTTAAACTTTATATATAAACACATAAACTACACTTTGACTCATAGTTAGACTCCCAAACTTTACGACGACCTCGACACACATTATACAAACCAAAAGAAAGACTCTCAGGGGTACAACCTTGTCTCGATCTCGGTATTCTACCTAGCTCCTACTACTTATTATCTTCCGAATTCACTTCCAAATTCTTATGCTATAATCCATGAAACTTCCTTCCGTCACGCATAAGCCTACAAAACATTGACAACTAAAATAATAAACTTACACTTAGTAAGTAACCCAACATAAAACATATATCATACACATACTTTCACATGAGCATCATAACCATCATAAAGGCTTCTAATCTACAACATCCAAACCATATCCCACATAATCTCATACCATAACCATTATCAATCACAACAACCATAACCAACTACATACCTTAAATAGTCCAAATCCAACAAGCTACATACCCTTAGCCACAAACCACTAGCCATCCATACTTAGCTTATAACCATTCTAAGTCCAACTCCTATATTCTTACACAACCACAATACATACATGATAAATACACATATAATACAAGTTTTAGGGAGAGTTACTTACCTCATATCCAAGCTAGTTTATCATTCAAGATTTCACCACGATCATCAACATCCTTACTAGTTGTCATCATCTTCTTCATTACTTCCTAACCATAACCATCATCAAAACTTATTATCACAACATATCATAATCAAGGGTTATAAAACCCATTTAACTTACCCATCATCTTTTCTATGTCATCACATGATCATCCCATGATCATGTGATCAAAACCCACTTAATCCATAAACCTTCACCTCAATAATCATCATTAACTACTAGATTATAATACTTACTTTGAGTGGATTATGCTAGGAAGACTATAAGCATTGTATCTCCATCATCTTCTTCCTTAATCATTAAGACTTGGTTTTCCCTCCTCTTTTGCTCTCCAACACCGACACACTCACTCACATCTCATGGAAAATGCTAGAATCCTTCAACTCAAGATATTTACTTGTATAAGTTTTGCCTAATGGCAAGAATGGCCCCTCAAGTCTCATTCCTTCTAATTTGGTCACAACTAACTTATAACACATTGAATCTAATACAACTCTAGCTCCTTAGGTCCATTTCGTATCTATTTGTGGCACATAATACTTTCCATCACTTTATAACACATATTTTGACTATCACTTGACTATCGGGTTTGACTTCCACGTAACTTTGTTGACCAACCAATCACATTAGGTCTTTATCCATTTTCATCCAGGGTGGGGTCCCAACACCTGGGAAACGGGTGTTAGACCGCAGCACCTCAAACCACAAGAAGTTAAACCGCACCACCTCAAACCGCAAGAAGTCAAACTGCAGCCTTGGTCAAACCGCAGGACTGGTCAAACCGCAAGACTGGTCAAACAGCAAAACTGGTCAAACTGCAAAACAGGTCAAACCGCAAAACTTGTCAAACCGCATAAGCAAAACGACAAACCGTAAGCGACAAGGAACAACAAACCGCAGCTGCTAAAGGACAAGACATCGCTTTCAGTCCTTTTTGTCGTGTTTCCCGTTTTGGTTATACTCCAAACCGTAGCCAGAATTTCTGGCCAAACCGCAAACAATAATTTCCTAAACAATCACAAACCGCAGTGAAGAATCTTTAACGAGGGATAAACCGCAGTGATGAATGTACGACCGAGACACAAACTGTTGTCAAGAAACTCTTCAAATCTTCCACTAACTAACACGAACAAGGTTGTATATTATCAAGGAAGATGTAAAACAGTTTTGTGAACATGAAAGTACAAGTTTTATACGAATTAAACCACAAACAAAGTGCAAACCCACGATTTTGCAACCTTTTTATATGAACCAAAAGAACAAAACAAAGAATGCCAAAAACATACCACAAATCCGAGAATATGCACTCACACGAACCTAACCATTGCTCTTGATACCAATTGTAGCATATTCACTAACATATAACACATATAAAGTGTGATTTGGCCGGTTGGATTTAGAGAGAGAAAGAGAAGTTGGGAACTAGGGAGAGAAAGTGAGAATATTAGATTGAAATGTGAAGGAGTTCCATCCCTTCCCACACATGGGAAGGGGTATTTATACTAGTAGTTAAGTTGCCCCTAGTGGGCTGTGGAGTGAGATGACAATGGGTAAAGACCCAACCCAACTCCACAAATACTAATATAACTAAACTAATACTAATAATACTAATAATCATACGAGCTACTTTAAAGCCAATGAGTACTCGAGGTGACCAAGTCTTCATATGAATATTTATATTCCTAACATGGACACGTGTTCCAAGGCATGTAATTGGGACCTCTATATTTTCTAGACATGTTTTGGTTCCAATTATTTTGATAATGATGTTGTGAGTTAAAGTTACTCTTTGGAAAGGGGTGTTTGGGAAAACTAGTTTTTGGTGTCTGTTGAACCGTTTTAACTCTATACTCATTTCTCACCTGACCTTTTCCTATAAAGACTGATGGTTTTTGTTTGTTAAAAGTTGTACTAGTGCTAGGTTTTCTAGTGACCTTAACGAATTCAGTACGATCTGAATTATGACCTTTCTGTTCATCAACAGTACCTACGAATCCCTTGGGTACACCTGGCGGATCCAAAATTTTGGATCCGTCAGATCCGTGGGTGTCTGACTCAGTTGGAACAGTTTCTTTTACTTTTACCGGTTGATTTTGAAAGTCAATTAAGTTTCCATTTTTCATAAAATTTGGGTTGAAACTACTATGAGGTATTTTTTATTATATCATTATGTCATCAGCACAACTTATGTGTTTATCAAACCTTTTGAACTTGGAGTTTTGTTTGATGAGATTTTCCTGTGTGGAATTTAGTGTTTCTATTTCAAGTTTTAGTTCCTGACATAAAACACATGTTTCTTTAATTCCTTTACCTTTTTCTAATCTTATGGCTTTCTCTTTTAACCAATGAATTTCATTTTCTAAAAATTCCTTTTTGGTTTTTAAGAACTTATTTTTGCTTATGATTTTTAGGGTGATTTCACACGGTTTGTTATATTCTATATCTAATGTATCATCATCAATAAAGGAGTATGACGAGTCAGAATGTACCTCTTCTGTGTCATTAGCCATGAGAGAAACTTCGTTGTTCTTAAGCTCGTCGTCATCACTTTCACTGTCACTCAAAGCTCCACTACCAATTGCTTTTTGAGATTTGTTCTTTGGAGGCTTTGGACATTCTCCTATTAAGTGACAAGAATCCCCGCACCTAAAACACTTCCTATCTATCTTTCCTTTCCTATCATCACGGTCTTTCCGGAAGGATTTCTTTTCTTCACGAGGTGGTCTTACGAACTTTCCTCATCTCCTAAAGAACTTCTGGAAATCTCTTACGGCCATGGCATACTATTCGTCTTCGCTACTAGAACAAGACTCTTCGTCATCACTCGATTCTACCCTAGCTTTCAAGGCAATGGACTTCATTTTCTCCTTTTTGCCTTTAACAATTTCTGAGTCCTTTTCCATCACCATCTCGTGAACTTTTAGATTTCCTATGAGCTCGTCCAGTGTCATGCTTGAAAGATCCTTGTATTCTTCAATAGACATCACCTTTGCTCTCCACTTCGGATGAAGTGCTCTCAGAAATTTCCTGACAAAGTTCTTGCTGGAAAAAGATTCATCAAGTGCTTTAAGAGAAGTAATTATAGTATTAAACCTAGAAAAAGAACTATCAATGGTCTCATCTTCAGAGATAACAAATTGTTCATATTGTGGAACAAGAAGATCAATTTTGTTATCTTTGACTTGTGAGTTCCCTTGATGACTGATAATCAATGATTGCCAAATATCCTTAGCCGTTTTACGCATAAAAACTCTTTCATATTCTTTCTTAAGTAAGGCATTATAAAGCATCATTTTGGCTTCATTATTTTTGGCAATTAACATCTTTTGCTCGTCACTGTGACGAGTAAGATAAGTACCTTCATCCCGACCACCTAATACATTTGATATAGGCTTATAATCACCTTCTACTATAATATACCATAGATCTATGTCCTTTGACTTCACATACGTCTCCAAGCGGTTTTTCCAGTATATGAAAATTTTGGTTCAAATAGTGGTGGTCTTTGCATAGATTTCCCTTCTTTAAAGTTTTCAAAATTCATTGATCGTTTCAAGTTTTAAAATACAATATATTTTGAAAATCTTGAGTAACGTAGCTCTAATACCCATTGTGGAAAACTAGAAGGGGGGTTGAATAGTTTTTATCGTTTTAAAGTTAATTCGCTTTGTGACTTAACGTGATTTCAAAGTAAATACTCACAAACAAACAATATAAGTAAATTAAGTAAGGATAGGAACAATCAAACCACAACATGGAGATTTATAGTGGTTCGGCTACAAGGACTCTCTTCCTTGCCCTACTCCACTCCTCGAGCCTCTAACTCGAGAGTTTTTCTTCACTAAGAAACAAACTCCCTTCTCGGCGGAGAAAACCTTTATACACGTCGCTTACACTTTATCCGGTACTAAGCTAAACACTGGGTTCTATTTCAAGGAAGAACCAACCTGACGTCGCTTATACAATTACCGACACTGAACTAAATGTCGAGTTCTTTACAAGGGTACAACTACTCTAACTAATCACACAATTTCTACTTTACAAGACTTGCAACAGTATGTTGAAGCTTGTTGATGCTTGATCTCTTTTGCTACAAAAAGGAAGATCACTAAGAATGATGAATGATATGGGTTAGTAATGTACAAATGAATGTATGTATAATTTATGCTATGTAAGTGATGAATGTGCCAAAATGATCAGCTTGCTATTTATAGGCAAACTGATAAAACAGTTGGCGGATTTGGCGGATCACTAAATTTGGATCCGTCCTTGTATGGGTTTGGATCCGCCAGTGCAGGATAGCTAAGAGATTCTCAAATCTTTCCATATTGTTAATACAAATATCGTCCCAAAAACGTTATTTATATTTTACGATCTTTACTTAGTTTTGTTAATGACAAATACAAGGTATATCTTTTAGCAAATCATAAATACAAGTTAAAGTCTTTTTAGAGCACATTTACATTTAATAAGATCACTAGAATTTACATTTTATGCATTTGCATGTTTATTTCCTAAAATGGAAACTTTATTTTTTTAAAAGTTAGGATGACATCATGGCATGCATCATATACACAATCTTGGTAAGATTTTGTGATATTTTGTTTAGATCTTCAAGCCAAAGAGTTGACATTTGAAGATATGGAAAGATATGGCAAGATTTGGAAAGATTTGAAGATCTCTTAGCTGGCCTGACACGACGGATCCAAATGGATACAAAGACGGATCCAAGTTTTGGGATCCGCCGGATCCGCCGCCTGTTGCTCAGCTTTGCCTAAAAATTGCAAGCTGATCATTTGGCCATTCTCATCACTCATATAGCTTAAATACAAACTCATTCATTTACTAACCCATTTCATTCATTCATTCATCTCATTTGATCCTTCCTTTTGTAGCAAAGGGATCAAACATACAAGGATCAACGTTTTGTCGTTATCCGTCTAGCTTAGCCACTGTGTGATCTTGTACTAGTTTGCATATCATTGTTTGTATCATTCATTCAGTAGAGTTTGGTTAGTGTTTTAGTCCTTAAAACACAAAGAGTGTTGGGAGTGGTTGTACCCTTGTAAAGAACCAACGGGAGTGGTTGTACCCTTGTGAAAGAACCAACGGGAGTGGTTGTATCCTTGTAAAGAACTCGGTGTTTAGCTTAGTACCGGAAAAAGAAGTAAGCGACGTGTAAAGGTTTTCTCCACCTAGAAGGGAGTTTGTTTCTTAGTGACAGATAACTCTCGAGTTAGAGGCTCGAGGAGTGAAGTAGGGCAAGGAAGAGAGTCCTTGTAGCCGAACCACTATAAACATCCGTGTTGTGTGGTTTGATCATTCCTCTCTTTATTTTTCTATATATTGTGTGGTTACTTGTTTGTATATGTTTTCTTTGAAATCATATTAAGTAACAAAGCGAATCAAATTTTAAAAATGGTAAAACTATTCAACCCCCTTCTAGTTTTCCACAATTGGTACCATAGCAGGTAACTCAAGATTTTCAAAATATATTGTATTTTTAAAACTTGAAATGATAAATGGATTTTGAAAACTTTAAAGAAGGGCAATCTATGCAAAGACCACAACTATTTGAACCAAATTGTTTCATATATTGGAAAAATCGCTTTGAGACATATGTAAAGTCAAAGGACATAGATCTGTGGTATATTATTGTAGAGGGTGATTACATGCCCATAAGTAATGATATTTCAGGTGGTCGGGATGTAGGTACTTCTTTTATTCGTCATAGTGATGAACAAAAGAGGTTGATTGCCAAAAATAATGAAGCCAAAATGATGCTTTATAATGCCTTACCTAAGAAAGAATATGAAAGAGTTTTTATGCGTAAAACGGCTAAAGATATTTTTCAATCACTAATTATCACTCATCAAGGGAACTCACAAGTCAAAGATAACAAAATTGATCTTCTTGTTCAACAATATGAACAATTTGTTACCTCTGAAGATGAGACCATTGATAGTGCGTTTGCTAGGTTTAATACTATTATTACATCTCTTAAAGGACTGACGAATCTTTTTCTAGTAAGAATTTTGTCAGGAAATTTCTAAGAGCACTCCACCTAAAGTGGAGAGAAAAGGTGACAGCTATTGAAGAATCTAAGAATCTCTCAAGTATGACATTGGACGAGCTCATAGGAAACCTCAAAGTTCACGAAATGGTGATGGAAAAAGACTCAGAAATAGTTAAAGGTAAGAAGGAGAAAATGAAGTCCATTTCCTTGAAAGCTAAAGTTGAGTCTAGTGATGAAGAATACGCCACGACCGTAAGAGATTTCAAAAAATTCTTCAGGAGACGAGGAAAGTTCGTTAGACCACCTCGTGAAGAAAAGAAATCCTTCCGAAAAGACCGTGATGATAGGAAATGAAAAGTAGACAGAAAGTGTTATAGGTGTGGTGATTCTAGTCACTTAATAGGAGAATGTCCTAAGCCTCAAAAGAACAAGTCTCAAAGAGCCTTTGTCAGTGGAGCTTGGAGTGATAGTGAAGGAGATGATGACGAGCCTAAGAACGACGAAGTTGCTCTCATGGCTCACAACACAGAAGAGGTGTGCTTAAAAGTTGAATTAGAACCTGATGAGTGGATCAAAGATAGTAGGTGCTCGAGGCACATGACGGGAAACAAAAGCCTTTTCTCAACCTACCAAAGGTACGATGGAGGTAATGTCACATTCGGTAGCAAACTTAAAAGTAAAATCATCGGAAAAGGTACGATCTCTCATGACTCTCTCTCTATTGATGATGTTGCTCATGTAGATAATTTAGGTTTTAACTTGCTTAGTATAAGTCAATTGTGCCGCAAAAAGTATAACGTCCTTTTCAGTGAAAATGGAAGTAAAATACTTAAAGACGGCATAACAGTAGGAAAATGTGTTTTAAAGAATAACATATATGTTATGAAATTAGATAAAACACCTAAAGACAAACTTTGTCTAACTTCTTTGGACGATAACTTAACTCTATGGCATCGACGCTTAGGTCACGCCAATATGAGGTTAATTCAATCCTTATCATCTAAGGAACTCGTTAGGAACCTGCCCCAGTTGAAATATGACCAACACTTTTGTGATGCTTGCAAAATAGGAAAACAAGTTCATAATAGCCATAAGGCTAAAAACATGGTGTCCACATCTAGGTGTCTAGAATTATTACATATGGATTTGTTTGGTCCATCCGCTATACAAAGTTACGGGGCAAACTTCTATACTTTGGTAATAGTAGATGATTACTCTAGGTATACATGGACTAAGTTTTTGAAAACTAAAAACGAAGCATTTGATAAATTTGAAATCTTAAGTAAGAAAATTCAAAATCAAATAGGAAGTAACATAGTATCAATTAGAACTGACCATGGTCGTGAATTCGACAACGAAATTCAATTTGAAGCTTTTTGTGATGCCAATGGCATAACTCATAATTTCTCGGCTCCTCGAACCCCTCAATCTAACGGTGTGGTAGAACGCAAAAATAGGACAATTCAAGAAATGAGTAGAACCATGTTAAATGAACAAAACATACCTCAAAAGTTTTGGTGTCACGCTGTAGATACATCTACATATATTCTAAATCGAGTTCTAATTAGACCATTCTTGAAAAAGATTCCATATGAGTTATACAGAGGCTAAAAGCTTACTTTAGGATATTTTAAAGTGTTTGGAAGCAAGTGCTTCATTTTAAACACAAAGGATTATCTCACCAAGTTCGACCCAAAGTCGTATGAAGGTGTATTTCTAGGATATTCACAAACTAGTAAAGCATATATAGTTTTGAACAAAGAAACCTCAAGAGTCGAGGAATCGTTGAACGTAACATTGGACGAAAGTCCACCTCCCTCTAAGACATCACCTTTGGTAGATGATGACTTAGTTGAAAGTCAAATGGTTGAAAATATAGAAAATGTTGAAAATGATAAAGAAGATGAACCAGTAAAAAGTGATTTAGTCAACATCAAAGAAACAAAAAGTCATCCATTAGAAAACGTCATAGGAAAACTTAATGAAAGAACGTTAAGATCTAAAGCTAAAAATGAAAGTAATTTCTTTTGTTTTGTTTCAACAATTGAGCCTAAAAATATAAATGAGGCTATAAAAGATGAATCATGGGTTATTGCTATGCAAGAGGAATTAAATCAATTTGTTAGAAATGACGTTTGTACACTAGTTCCACAACCTAAAAATCAAACCATAATCGGTACAAAATGGGTGTTTAGAAATAAAATGGATGAAAATGGCATAGTATCTAGAAACAAAGCTAGGCTAGTAGCACAAGGCTACAATCAACAAGAAGGTATAGATTACGATGAAACATTTGCACTCGTAGCTAGACTAGAGTCTATTAGGATACTGCTTGCATATGCATGTGCACATGATTTTAAATTATTTCAAATGGATGTCAAAAGTGCATTTTTAAATGAAGAAGTATATGTTGCACAACCTCCCGGCTTTGCCGATTTTGAAAAACCAAATCATGTTTACAAACTTAAGAAAGCTTTATACGGACTTAAGCAAGCACCAAAAGCTTGGTATGATCGACTTAAGACCTTCCTAGTTGACCATAAGTATACCATGGGCCTAGTAGACAATACTCTGTTCACCAAGAAAAATTGATCACATATTATCATCGTCCAGATATATGTGGATGACATTATATTCGGCTCAACTTGTCAAGAGTTATGCGACGATTTCTCAAAAATCATGCATGGCGAGTTTGAAATGAGTATGATGGGGGAACTAAACTTTTTCTTAGGTCTCCAAATAAAACAATTAGAAGATGGGATATTCTTCAACCAATCAAAGTATATCAAAGATATGCTTAAGAAGTTTGGTCTTGAAGACTCAAAACCTACGAAAACACCCATGTCCTCAGAAACCAAACTCACAAAGGATGAAGAAAATGAATCCGTAGATAGCTGATGCGTGGTTTTGCGACCTTATAACAGGTTTTACCTCTCGAGGGATCTTAAGAGGCTTGTAATCCCCACCAGGCAGTGTACCTGACCGATGTAGTATAGTGAAGTGGCAAGTACCGGGGGATTGATCGTTCTCTAGGGGAATAGTGTCGTTAGGACTGAAAAACTACTCTAATAGGTCTAAGGGTGAGGGAAGATTCTTTTTGTATTTTTATATTTTTTCATAAAAGCAAGTAAAATCTCGGGTTTGAAAGAGTGGGCGGAATTAGTTGCTAGTCAACTAACCCAAATAACTACAAATGCAAATAAAATAAAATAACTGAAAATGAAAAGGTTGTGAAACTTATATGAAGAGAAATGTGTTTACTTAGATTTCCTTACTCCCTAACTATCTTTTACTGGTTGATTAGTGTGTATTAATTGCGTGGATGACGGGTGTATTCCTTAATACCAATCGTGGGGTGGCGTACGTACTTCCCCAACTCTACAAGCTCCTACTTCACTCCTATGTCGAGCCGGCTAAGAAGCTCCTAACATGGGATCACTAGAATTCGCTCATGCATTAAATACAACCATAATAACCTTAGTACGCATTGGTTCATGTTTCTTAAGACGTTCAAGCAAGTTACCGTATAGGAGGTTAGCCAGTTTTCTTAAGCCTAACATCGATAAACAATCATCCAATACAATTAATAACACACTAACAACTAATAATCAATAGTTAGGTTTCATTAGATCTAAGCAAACACAAGATAAATCTAGCCTAGCATGTTAATTAAAAGACAAGAACAAGATATAATCAAACAACACATAGACATATTGATTGATTAAGTGATTACTTATCTTCAATTAAACATGGGAGATCCAAGGGTATGAAAACCCTTAAAAATGGCAGAAATTCGTCTTAGGGTTTCTCATCACAAAGTTGCACACTAATGACAAAAAATTGCAAAACTATATATAGAACTTAGTAGCTGACGGCGTCACGTTATAGATCTTGACGTCGTCACCTCGTCGTGGCTAGGGTTCCCGGATGGTCTTCCTGACGTCGTCCCTTTTTAATCCTCCAAAATCCGCTCTGGCCTATCAAGGGTTGACGCCGTCAGAATAAAGCTTGACGCCGTCTCTCTTTAACTTAAACCGTGATGGCCTTGATCACCTTAAAGGGTGACGCCGTCAGACTTTCCATTGTAAAACTCTCTGGCGCGTCACGTGCATTTTTCATATCCACCTCTTTTGCCAAGCCATGATGCCGTCTGGAACAATTCTTGATGCCGTCAAGTGTACTTTTCTAGCAACTTTGAAGACTTTGTCGTTTTCTTCACTTTTATGCTCCAAAAACGTCCAAAATGCTTCCTTTTCCAGATTTCTTCTCCAAAGTACCTAAAATGACAAAAGGAACGATTTAGGGCAATATTTGATCAAATAAATACGATTTAGGGCTTAAATGACCCCCTAAAAGCGGTACACTTTTCGCTTCATCAAATACCCTTACACTTGAGATTTGCTTGTCCTCAAGCAAATGCGCTTTTATTCTAATCAAAATACAAGTTAGGGGTCATTTAATGCTAATATAAAAGTAATTACAACAAATAGTCGTTCCACTTTAATCATAATAAGCACGGAGATTACAAACTAGCACCTCACAAGTAGTGTTTAGATACTCATAAAAGTATATCTCATAAATGAAAACGGATAATATCTCTCACTACCTGTCATAGCAAATAGATTACCATAGGCTTGGGAAAGGATTGAAAACCTCCTCCACTAGGCGTAAGCACCTAAGATAAACTATCAAAGAGGGCTTTTAAACGGGTTATAACGTGAGGTGTAGGGATATGATAAACACGGTTTTGTTGGATAAGGGATATTTTACTGGTGGCGAGTTAAAGATCTTGATTAATTACATGTACAATATGGCGTTGCTAAGCCAAGACTAGACTCGACTTAAGCTAAAAACAAAATAACAAAAACATAAAATAAACATAAAATGAAACGGGATGGTAGTCCGTATGTTTTTTTCTACTTTTCTTTTTCTCATTTTTTTGTATTTTTCTTGATTTTTTTTTTTTTTTCATACACTCTTGCCCTACCATCCAAAATAATACATCATAGGGGCGTTGCATTCCCCTTACACTTGAACTTTTACAAAACTTTACAATTACTATTCTAATGTTGTTCTTCCCCATTACTCCATTACTCCATTACACTAGTACTTTACCCATGAGTCCCAATCGTCCCAAAACAATATGTACAAGGATATGACTCGACTTAGCAACCATGTAATCAATTAGATAATTAACTTGGGGTTTAAACAAATGTTGTCACAATAATGCACTAAAAATGAGTGCATACAAGGTAGGCTAAGGCGATTTGGGTGTACATTTAAGTGGGGTGTAACAAATTCTTCCTTTAAGTAAAATGCTTAAAGGTCGAAACGAAAAGATAGGCTCTGAGGGGTGTACTAGGGGTATCGTGTACTAAAAATGAGTACAACGCAAAGGGTGTGGGAGAATTACTTGACTAATGTAGCCAACGTAATTATAACAAAAACACAGGTGTAAAACAATGGGTTAATCCTAATGCCTCTTATCATGTAGTAAATGTAACTACACGAATGTAGTCTCACTTGTGGCCTCGGAATGGTCCTAACGCAAGTTCTAGAATCTAATTGCTACCGGTACACACATCATAGCATAAATGCTTTTCCTACCAATTCTAGGGGCGAACCTCACATATTTGGGGGTGGAAAATTTTTTAGTGGTACGGTTTTGTGCTAGTCATATAATTCCTATCCATGAGACGTTCATTAAGACAAAAGTTTCACTCCTATATGTTGTAAAAAATTTTAAATTTTGCACTAAAATTGCCTTAACAGGTATTTATCTCAGTTTTATTACACATCTACCATTAAACAAACAAAAATCAAGTGCAATTGTATTCTCTAAAGTATCGTACTTTACCCCCCCTTACACTTAAGATGAACATTGTCCCCAATGTTCAAATAACAAGATGCAAAAGTAAATAAGGTAAAAGAATGAAATCAAATACTCCCCTGATTTGTTTGGTGGATAAAGAGGTAACATGGTTAGATCTTCTTCCAAGAGAATGTAGAAGCTTCAAGACTAAAGCATCGCCAAAAGCTAGATTCCACATACATCTCCTTGTCCAAAATAACCTGTTAAACCTGAGAAAAAAAACACGAAAACCTGCATAACATCGGCGGGATAAATTCTGTATAAGGATATAATGCTTGTGGAATGATAATTTTGCAAATTCCTGGAGTTTATAAGTTAGAGATTTAATAAAAACTTTTTATGAAAACAAAACTTTCAAAAATTTCAGAAAATTAAAACCTGACGCCGTCAGGTTGTAAGGCCTGACGCCGTCAGAAATGATCTGACAGAATTCTCATGTTAAGTTTCCGGAAAATTTCTGGAAAAACCTATACCTTACTTCCTGGAAATCCTGCAAAACATCATTATGACTCGATACAAGCATTTAACTCAAACAAATACGAATATGTATGTTAATTTATTATTGTTATGATTCATGTTCATTTGTTCTAATAAACCGATTTGGATTTCCCTTACACTTATCTTTTGCAAAATACCTTTATATGTAGTTAAGAAGAAGTTAAAAACAAGATAAAACATTTTCACAATGTAGTTTTGAACATGAATCAATAATAATAAAAATTAAACATACATACGGAAGCAAATAAAATCAAACAAACAAATAAATAAACACACAAAGCAAATAAAGCTTGGGTTGCCTCCCAAGAAGCGCTTGTTTTTGTTCGAGTCACGAGCCTGAATCTACCCTTATTTAACGGAAATATGGGAGGTTTTCCCTACACTTAGGGTTAAGTGCGGGTGATAGTAGCGATACACACCATCTTGGTGGAAGTATGCCGCATGAGGAAAGAGTGGTGGATGAATTATATACTCAAAGGGGTGTGCTCCTTTCATCATAACCTTACCTAGTTCACTTTGGTCAATGGGTGAATTAAAGTTTTCTCCTAGAAAAGGATCATCTTCTATCAACTTCGAGAGACTCCTAGTTGGGAATCCATCTTGACCTAATAAACCCGGTTTAAACCCATAGTGTTTCTTGTGATTAATCATGAATGGGTGACGTAAGTATGAAAAGTTATGGTTCACTCCTATATTAGCTTCCTCACTACAAGGCTTAATGTCTACTACCTTAAACTTAAGGCTACCCGGACTATATGTTTTGATGGGTGGATCGGGACCTTTTTCAATTCCTAAATTCACATCTAAGGATGGAAGATTAGGTAACGGTTTTGGCTGAGGCTCCGGTTCATCAAAACTAGGAACTTCCATATAACTAAAAGAAAGGTTATGACTACAAGTATCCAAACCTATATCCTCTAGTTGTGTTTGGTCCAAGGGTTCTACCTCCATCGGGATTCCTAAAGTCTCTTCTACTTCTTCCGGGTAAGTTACGGGCGGTGTGTGTGCCTCGAATGATGGTGGGTTTTGTGGGCTTATGGTGTTTACCTCATCATTCCACGTGTCAAGATCATCTATATCCTCATCAATTGTTTTCTTAGGTAGTGATGATAACAAACCTAGCGCTTCATCCAACTTATGGTTTATTGCTTCGGCTCTATCCACAGTTCCTTGGCAAACTAGGTCTCTTTGCTCATACGAATCCACCAATTCGTTCCACTTATGGGTCATGGTTAGGAAACTTTCCTTAAAATTCATCCAAAGGGCCTGACTAAAAGGAATTGATCCAGATAATGCTCGTCTAATAGAAATCTCACATGCATAGCGTAAAACCCACACTTTAACATAACATGAAATGACAAAAATGCCCTCAAATTCAAAATTTTGAGAACTTATGAAGTCACATTGATAACAATATATATGTCCTAACCAAAGTTAGATAATAAATAAAACTTTACCTTATAAGAATGTTGTACAAAAAAAAAAAAAAAAAAAAAGAACAAGCTATATATGCCGCCCCCCCCCCCCCTTGACCGCAATATGGTCCAAATTCATGATAGTTAAAATATTGTTAAGCCCATAATGGTGATTGATTACTTTCCTAAATAGCCCTAAATCAAAGACACAGTTTCATATTTTTTCCTCTATAACCGAACATCAAACAAACAAGCCCTAATTCTCTTTAACAAAAAAATTCGGCTTCTCCATCCTTGATGCTGCTGTGTCGATCCATAATAACCACAAAGAAGGTGTAAAATTCGTTCATAACAATTAAGGTAAACATGTAATGCCCAAAATCAATCCATACGAAATTACTACAAGCCCTAATTGACTTGTATTTTCTTGTGTCCCTTTTTGTTTACTGCTGTGCGACGCAAAGAAAGAGAAGAAGGAGGCTTGTGGTGATTTTGATCTCGTGTTGTTTGTGTCCTTCGTGTGATCTTCAAGGGTAACGTATTCCACCTTGTTCAATCTTGGTCTTGTTCTTGTCGAGTTGATGTTACATGAAATAATAAAAGATGTACATAAAATCATGAATGAAAAACCCTAATACTAATGTATATAAATCGAACATATGTGTATATGATGTATTTAATTATTTTGGCTATGTTAAGACCTGATATGGATCGATCCAAAACATGTTATAAACCTATCGATAATCGTTGTGCGTTAAAAATTAAAGATCGGAATGAAAACCTAAGAGATTACATGATTCTGTGAATAACTGCTACTGACGTGAAAATTTTTCCGACTTTAACCGGCTGTAACTAATTGATGTGAATGCATATTTTGGTGTTTTAAGAGTCTAAAACTAAGTTCAATGAAATGGCTACCTGGGAAAATTTAGTTTGAAATTTTTAGAGGCCTGCAAGGTTACTTTTTGATTTATAGAAAATTATATGTCTGATCGGATTTGTGAGTCTAGAAAATCAGTCCGGGTTTTTGAATTTTAGTTTCCAAACCGTGTCGAATTAAGAGGTGTCCTTTGAACTGGGTAATCTTTAGGATGTCTATTACTTCCTGGAATTTTTATAGATTTTTTTCAATTTTTCTTAAAAGGTTTCTAATTAATAACTTTTCGTATAGCAAAATTAATCAGAAATCTGGACGAGTTGGTTTAAGTGAATTTTAATCCATAGCTATGTTACTTAATAAAATCTGGGAAAACTAGATAAAATACTTAAGACATTGAAGTATCTCTGAGAATTTTTGGGGAATTTATTTCTGAGTTCTTATATGATTTTCGATTTATAGAAAACCCAACAATTTCAAGCTTAAAACTGTTAGAACCTGATGAAAAGTATAAAAAGGGTTTTGAAAGGTGTTTCGTGTTATTTTAAAAAAAAACTAAAGGGACTAAATGTGTAATTTTATGAAACTTGAGGGTTTAATTCGTGCCACACTTATATTTGAGAGTATAATCTGTAATTTAGTAAATATGAGGGTTAGTTGTGTAATTATGAACGTAATAAAGGTTGAAGTGTAATTTGTATAATTATAAGGTTATTTTGTGATTTTGGTAAATCAAGGGTGTAATGTGTAAACTATGAAACTTAAAGGACGGGAGATGTGATTCTGAATAAATGATGTACTTAAATTAGTAGTTTTCAATAATTTCATTCAAGACCCTTAACTTTGGGATGTTTGCAATTAAAAACCTTAACTTATGAAAACTTGTCATATTTAACCTTGAACTTTTGTAAAAGGCATTATGAACCTTAACCTACTAACATGGTCATCTTTAATAAGTTGATAAACAAGAATGATAATAACTAAAGTTACTGAATGTGTAAAGTTACCTAAGATGGAGAGAAACTAAAATGAAACATTATGTTTAAGAAACTATGAAATCATAAAGCCATGAAACTTATAACTACAATTATAATTCATGTAGATTCGCTGAAGCGGGAGTAATCCGGTGTTTTTTGATCTGCCTTTGGTTTGTTTTGTTATCGGATAAGGTACGGATACTCTACCCTTTTTAGTAAGGGTGTCTTTTCACCTATGCATTGATGTTGAGCTATGATTTAAACCTTTGCCATGATCCTTTTGACATGAACCTTTTGATATGACCTTGAGATATACCTTCTGATTATGACCTTGAGATGCACCTTGATATGACATTGAAACCTGACTCTTAGTATGATACCCGAGCCATTTTATGTTACCTAGCCAGGAAGGTAACCTGGCCATGTCTGTGATGCACCACTTGCATGACTCATGTGTGGGTGAGTGATTTCTCACACCGTCCCTCTTATATTATGATATGGCCATTATGACTTTGAGATTATGATTTTGAGATGACTTTGAGTTTGGGGGCGTATGGATTGCAATCCTAGATTTGTATGTTTAGTGGATTTAACTATGACTTTGAGTTATGACTTTGAGGTGACTGGTACTGTGTGTAATACATGCCTTTCACATTTCTGGGAGCTGATCACTCCACCCTTTTGATACATGAGGACACCCCTCATATTATCTGGTTGCCTAAGAGGTATCCCCTCTGATTGTGAGATTATGACTTTGAGATATGATGTTGAGATTATGACTTTGAGTTTTGGGGCTCGTGGTAGATGACTATCCTACTCTTCTCTTATTATCCAGTTATTTCTTCTATACCTTATGACATTCCCATTGCCCATATTATATTTTGATGCGTGGTTTTGCGTGGTTTTGAGTTTTGATGCGTGGTTTTGCGACATTACAACAGGTTTTACCTCTCGAGGGATCTCAAGAGGCTTGCAATCCCCACCAGGCAGTGTACCTGACCGATGTAGTATAGTGAAGTGGCAAGTACCGGGGGATTGATCGTTCTCTAGGGGAATAGTGTCGTTAGGATTGAAAAACTACTCTAATAGGTCTAAGGGTGAGGGAAGATTCTTTTTGTATTTTTATATTTTTTTATAAAAGCAAGTAAAATCTCGGGTTTGAAAGAGTGGGCGGAATTAGTTGCTAGTCAACTAACCCAAATAACTACCAATGCAAATAAAATAAAATAACTGAAAATGAAAAGGTTGTGAAACTTATATGAAGAGAAATGTGTTTACTTAGATTTCCTTACTCCCTAACTATCTTTTACCGGTTGATTAGTGTGTATTAATTGCGTGGATGACGGGTGTATTCCTTAATACCAATCGTGGGGTGGCGTACGTACTTCCCCAACTCTACAAGCTCCTACTTCACTCCTATGTCGAGCCGGCTAAGAAGCTCCTAACATGGGATCACTAGAATTCGCTCATGCATTAAATACAACCATAATAACCTTAGTACGCATTGGTTCATGTTTCTTAAGACGTTCAAGCAAGTTACCGTATAGGAGGTTAGCCAGTTTTCTTAAGCCTAACATCGATAAACAATCATCCAATACAATTAATAACACACTAACAACTAATAATCAATAGTTAGGTTTCATTAGATCTAAGCAAACACAAGATAAATCTAGCCTAGCATGTTAATTAAAAGACAAGAACAAGATATAATCAAACAACACATAGACATATTGATTGATTAAGTGATTACTTATCTTCAATTAAACATGGGAGATCCAAGGGTATGAAAACCCTTAAAAATGGCAAAAATTCGTCTTAGGGTTTCTCCTCACAAAGTTGCACACTAATGACAAAAAATTGCAAAACTATATATAGAACTTAGTAGCTGACGGCGTCACGTTATAGATCTTGACGTCGTCACCTCGCCTTGGCTAGGGTTCCCGGATGGTCTTCCTGACGCCGTCCCTTTTTAATCCTCCAAAATCCGCTCTGGCCTATCAAGGGTTGACGCCGTCAGAATAAAGCTTGACGCCGTCTCTCTTTAACTTAAACCGTGGTGGCCTTGATCACCTTAAAGGGTGACGCCGTCAGACTTTCCATTGTAAAACTCTCTGGCGCGTCACGTGTATTTTTCATATCTACCTCTTTTGCCAAGCCATGACGCCGTCTGGAACAATTCTTGACGCCGTCAAGTGTACTTTTCCAGCAACTTTGAAGACTTTGTCGTTTTCTTCACTTTTATGCTCCAAAAACGTCCAAAATGCTTCCTTTTCCAGATTTCTTCTCCAAAGTACCTAAAATGACAAAAGGAACGATTTAGGGCAATATTTGATCAAATAAATACGATTTAGGGCTTAAATGACCCCCTAAAAGCGGTACACTTTTCGCTTCATCAATAGCACTAAATATAGAGGAATGATTGGTAGTTTGCTCTATCTTACGGCGAGTAGGCCGGAAATTATGTTTAGTGTTTGTCTATGTGCACGTTTTCAAGAAGAACCCAAAATATCTCATCTTGAAGCCGTTAAACGGATATTAAGATACATTAAAGGTACTACATATTTAGGATTGTTGTATCCCATAGGGACAGGTGTAGAAACTATAGTGTATGCCGACTCAGACCATGCCGGTGACTATGTTGATAGGAAAAGTACTAGTGGTATTTGTACTTTTGTAGGACATTGTCTCACCGCATGGTTTGCTAAGAAACAAACAGCCCTCGCCATATCAACAACTGAAGCCGAGTACGTGTCAGCAGGAAAAGCTTGCCAACAAGCACTGTGGATGAAACAAGCTCTCGTCGACTATGGAATTGAACTCAATGAAATTCCTATTCTTTGCGACAACAGAGGACAACATTTCCGATATCCTCACAAAACCTCTCAAGAGATAACCTTTCAACTATCTTAGACTTGGTTTAGGATTAATGGAACATAGTGAGTAGAATAAACGTTAGCTCAAACCTTGGATTAACCAAACACGGCAACAGCCAAACTCATGTTCTGATCCTGCGGATCCAAACGACAACAAGGGCGGAACCCTTGTTTGGGATCCGCCGGATCCGTCATCTGCTGAGGCAGTTTTTATATATATTAAACAAATACCCTGTACTATTCATCACTCTTCCCTAAAACTTATCACCTACTGTATTCCACTCATAATTCACCAAAATCATAATTTAGGCTATCTTCTTCAACCAATTTGTGCTCAAATCATCACTGTAAGTATCCTTAACATGTTTGTACTCCTGATCTGCTTCTAGGATTTCTATTTCATGCACAAAACCAAAACTTGGGGTTATTCATAATTCTTGAAAAATCATGAAGCATATTTACTAAATTGCATAACAAATCGTGTTTTTCATAGTTAGGAATTGCATCTTGTAGTACATTGTCATTATTCATCAAAAAACCCATGAGAAATTTTTGCTAAAATCTTCTCACGACTAGGAAAAACGGTTTTTGAACATTGTTCATACAAATACAAAAACGTTATGTTTCAAGCATCACTTGCATAATGTCTCTGGAATGCTAAAGGGAATACATAACTAATATATATTTTCGGGTACATTAAATCGTAGCTACATTGAAGTAGGAGCGTTTGGGTTATCTCTCGTTTTATCATAAAACTTGCATAAACATAATTTTCATGCATCAAAAGGAGTCGAGATAACCGCACCTCCACATTGTCCCCATGTAGGCACACACTAGACTTTTATACGTATTTTCGATAATATCAACTAAACTATATATTTTTCATGTCTAGGATAACTATGCCTCCCGCAACCAAATACGATCACAAAAAGACCATTGATTATCTTCCCAAACACCACAAAACCAAGGGTCTCACCGAAGCCCAAGTCAATATATTCAAAGCCTTAGAAAAATGATACGTCCATGAGGGTAGGGTTGTAGACTCCTCATTCTATGAAGATACCAATCTCCACGAGCAATTGGCAGCGATTCATTTTGATTGTCATTTAGACATTGATGAGCCCATCATTCCTCAGTTCATTCTCGAGTTCTATGTAACCGTAGGTCTTAGTTCAAGCGACAATGGTCTTATGAGCATTCACTTTAGAGTCAATGGAACCTTATTCAACATTCCCTTAGATGAATTTGGTGATGTCTTAGGAGTTCCTAATCAAGGAACATGTGTCTACTCCGATAAGTGGTCATTGACAATCTTATAGTCCAACCTTAAAAGAACGGCACCATATGCCACACCTTTGACCGACAAAGAAACCATTAGGGAGCATCTCTTCTTACCTAGGAACAACCGAACTAGGTTGCATCGAGGTCGTCATGTACCTAGAGATCCTTTTGCCATGGAACTAAATGAACTTAGGCCAGAATTTAGGAAGTTAGAAGATGTTTTGAGAGCTAATGTCATTAGCACGGTAGGGAATCGAGATCATATTAATGCATGTCTTTGTTATATGATGTATTGTATGTCAACTCATCAACCTTTCAATACTATATCGCCAAACGAATGGCCGATATTCCGGTACAAGGTACCACCGCAATGCCCTACGGGATGCTCTTGACTCGTTTCTATAGAGCCTTTGAACCCATTCCTAAAAATGACTTAGGTTTTGTTCGCGACTACGAAGAGATTTCACACACCTTTGTAGCTCTAAGTGATTATAGGGTAGCGGTTGAAAAAGGAAAACGTCCTCGTCCTCAAACATCATCATCATCATCATCATCAATGAGTGACGATGACGGCTTGCCAAATTATAGGATCGCTCCGCCGGAGTACTTGAGTCAACTTCCACCGATCCCGAATGAATCAGAGGAGCATCGTCAAACAAAGGGAATGGTGAAGAATTTAGGGCGTTGGATCATGAAACTTCACAAGGGTATGAAGAAATTGAGCAAGAAGTTCAGGTGAGAGGAGTGTTTGGAATTAGACGTTACTAGACAATGATGTGTTAAACATGTATGGTTCTTAACTTATTATGGTAGTACTTGACTTGTATGTGAACTAACTCAGATTTGCAGGTCGATAACACTTAGTGTTATCAATTTTCCGAAAATAAGCCACTGTTTGGCTTAACTTCATTTAAGTTAAGTTATGATGATCGGATTTATTTATGAGTAAACGTGTGTTAGAAAATATATGATTAGCATATTTGTATTACATATTAGCTATTACATCCGTTATAGGAGTATTTTCGGGTTTTGGTCGAAAAATGCGAAATTTGACATGCTCTCTGTTTGTTTTAGCACATTCGGACGACAGATCTGGTGGATCCTAGTTTTTGGATCCGCCTAGTGTATCTTTTGGCTCCAGAACCCACGGATTCCACGTCTCCCAAACTTTGGCTTCGCCTTTGTTGTCGATTGGATCCGCGGGTACCAACAGTAACTTTTTTCAAAAATTCCCGACTCATCCCGACACTTAGATTTTGGTTTGTAGCTTTTTTAGATTATATTCACTGATTATTAAACTCTCTAGAATGATTTAGGAACTCTTATAACCCTAAGAACTCAATTTCCCACCAAAATTTGAATTTTCAAAAATTTACATGTGAGTTACCTTTCTAATACAAGCAAGGAACCCTTTTGAGGGATCTGTAAAATCCGTGGAAACATCTTATCAACAGATTTTCCACTATCTCCTTGCATTTACTGCAAATCCCCCTCATATCACTCAACTCCATTTCAATGAGTTGACCTTGAGTTGTGACAAGCTTAAATTTTTGTTCCAAATCATTCGGAACCAACATTCTCCATTGGATTTACATCCAATCCAAACACATAGACCAACAAACCTTCTGCCTATAAATTAGTACCTTAGGACCATCACAAGTCACACAACAACCATCTTCTCTACATTTCTCTCCTGTACATCTTAGCTACATTATCAACCATGACAAAATCAAGTACCTCATCTACTAGCAAACCCCTAAAATGAACTGCTCGTATTAGTGTTAAGCCATGTTGCGTCATACACTTAGCAAACTCATCATCAGAGGAATCATCTCCTCTAAATATTTCATCACCTATTGCAAGTGAGAATTTCCTCACACTTTCCACTCGAACTCCACCAAATGTAGTGATTCATACTCCACCACCAATAATTACTCCAATAGCTACCACTCCACCACCTACTCCATCAAAACCTATTAAATCACCATCACCACCAAAATCACCCAAACTACAACCAATGGAGCTATTTAGGACTCCACCTTCATCACCACACCCATACCTTAATGACTTGGAAGACCTTCCACCAAGGTCAACCAATCCTCCACCCATGACCTTTGAAGATCAACAACCCATGCTTTTTCATCTGGTTTACCCGGATATCCATGGTCCTTTATACCATGATGCACCACCACCACAACTACAACCACAACAACTCTCACCAAGATCCACTCTCCATTCCATTGATGAAGAGTTTTGGATTAATCAACCCAACACCCAAGACGAGATCAACGAGGAACTAAACTGCCTCTATGCATTCTCAAACATGGTTGACTCCCATCTCCATGAGGCTATGGACTTACAATCCACCTTGTTAGCCTCCATTATGGGTCTAACAACCATTCCACCACCACCTCCATCCAATAATCCACAACCACGATCAACCAACAACCAACCACCATCACCACCACAAAACCATGAGACTACTCTTCCTCCCGGTTTTTCAAGCCATGATTGCTCGCATTGCAAGAGAACCGCTCATTTGGCCCAAAGGACCAACATTTTGGTCCATGAGCTCCAAAATGAAATGAGGTTCATCTTGAACCTTATTCTAGAACGTCACAATGCAATCTCTCATCCTCCTCAATAGGATCTTTGTTCGTTTCCTCTTATAGGAACTTTTAGAATATTGTTTTAGAATTTTTCTTATTAGTATTTATTTTACTTGTTTGAATGTAACATCATTTTTTCCAAAGTAGTGAATGTTATGTTTTTATGCTTGTGGGTGATCAACATTAAGCATATTATCTCATTTTAAAATACTAACATCATAGTATGGTTGTTTTAACTACACATATTGCTTTGATCAAATGTACATTAGGTACTAAATTTTGATCAGACACTTCATTTTGACTTTTTAAAGTCAAATGTGCTAAAACTTATTGTTTGGTTGACAATTATATATGCATTTTACTTCCATGAAGTAACTAACTTGATGAAACGAAAAGTGTACCGCTTTTAGGGGGTCATTTAAGCCCTAAATCGTATTTATTTGATCAAATATTGCCCTAAATCGTTCCTTTTGTCATTTTAGGTACTTTGGAGAAGAAATCTGGAAAAGGAAGCATTTTGGACGTTTTTGGAGCATAAAAGTGAAGAAAACGATAAAGTCTCCAAAGCTGCTGGAAAAGTACACGTGACGGCGTCAAGGATTGCTCCTGACGGCGTCACGACTTGGCAAAAGAGGTGGATATGACAAATACACGTGACGCGCCAGAAAGTTTTACAAAGGAAGTCTGACGGCGTCACCCTTTAAGGTTATCAAGGCTGTCACGGTTTAAGTTAAAGAGAGATAGCGTCAAGTACAACTGTGACGGCGTCAACCCTTGACGCGCCAGAGTGGATTTTGTAGGATTAAAGAGGGACGGCGTCAGGAAGACCATCCGGGAACCCTAGCCGCGGCGAGGTGACGGCGTCACCTCCTACAACGTGACGCCGTCAGCCACTAAATTCTATATATAGTTTTGCAATTTTTAGTCATTAGTGTGCAACTTTGTGAGGAGAAATCCTAAGACGAATTTTCTGCCATTTTTAAGGGTTTTATACCCTTGGATCTCCCATGTTCAATTGAAGATAAGTAATCAATCTATACTACCTTATAATGTATTTAGGACATCTATATTTAGAAGTCTTAAATTTTTTAAGACCAAAAACATTTCCTTTAAAGGAAATCTTAAACAATAAAGTGGTGCAGATTTTTATTCACAATGTACAAAAAATACATCATGCTTTCAATGCAGTCAAATAAAATGTGCGAAAGTTAATACATACATCTGGAACTTAATTAAGTGTCTTTAATTAACTTGTAACAACCCATTTCAATAGCTTCTTGTAACAACATACCTTCAATGCAGTCAAATAAAACCTATGAAAGTTAATAGGTACACATGAAAATTAAACATCTTTAATTGACTTGTAACACCCATTTCAATAGCTTCTTGCATACACATGAAAATTAAATGTCTTTAATTGACTTGTAACAAACAATCATACATGGCTATAAGAACCCCCACCCAACACAAAACAACCATTTGAACTTTCGTCTCCATCAAAATTCACAATATCATATCAGTCAACAAACTACAAAAACCAAACTACAACTCGTCAAAAGCATTGCATATTGTGGCCTCTTGATTAGAAACACAAACTATATATCCAACTCATCTTACAGCTCTTTTTGCTCTATCTCTATTGTTTCTTAGATAATGCGTAAGGGTTTGTCTGGTGGATGGGTAGAAGGACCTTTACCCCAAAACCAGATGAAGGGTGTTTTCAAAGGGTTTGACACTAATGGAGATGGCAAGCTCAGTCGAAAAGAATAAAAGTAGGCTTGAAAAGTCTTGGCTTACGTTGTGCAGGCATAAGGGCTTGGCGTGCAGTGCGTCATGTTGATGCTAACGGTGATGGTCAAATTGGTGATGAAGAGATTGATGAGCTCGCTAAATGTGCTTCCAAGTGGAGAATTTAAATCACTCCTTAGCAATTAGAAGGGTGTATAACAAATCTGTAAAAGATCGGCTTCTAAACCGATTGGGAATCCATAAACAAACAACATCACAGTCAACACAACATAAACCCTTCTCACACACCACAACAATTAAAAAAAAGACAAAAAAAATATCTCAGGTCGTGTTACAAAGGGTGTATAACAAATCTGTAAAAGATTTTAAGAACACAATCTCGTCATGGATCTTCAAAGAAAATTACAAAGCAAACAACCTACCCGAAACCTTATATAAAGATATTGAAGCCGTGTAACAAGCCTTTGTTTTTGCTGCGGATCGTGAAGTCGTTTTCAGAAGACCAAAAGATCAAGGGTTCGTGTTTGATATTCGTGGCAAGATAAAACCTTAGAAAGAGTTTTCGTTTGATATTCAATAAAAGGTCTGATTTTCTTGCAAACATAAATTGTTGGTTATGTTCGGATTTCCAGATATAAGAAAGAAAGGAAGAGTGTGTGATGTTTGTGTGGTTGCAAATCATGGCTGCGTATTTTGGTGAGGGACATTAGGGTAGGAATGAGGTAACTTAGGTTTTGTAAACTTATTTATCAGTCCTTGTGTGCCATAGTGGGCTGGGCTTTTTAACCAATTTTTTGTTAAGTGTTGACATTGGATCCAAAATTTTTGACTATTACAAGTTTCAATCCAAAATTTTGAGTTAATCACTTTAAAACACATAACTTAGATATTGTCTTTTTTTCTTTTTTCTTTTTTTTTCTTTTTTTTTTTTCTCATTTTGAGTCTTGTATTGTTCGTGTGTGATGGGATTGACGAGTTGTAGTTTGTTGACTGAGATTATATTGGGAATGTGAGTTTATTTAGTGTGGATCTGAGATATCACAGTTAGTCCATGTATATCTAAATAAAAAAACTCACATTCCTCTCGCAGCATGTGAAAAGAATATGATCGAATTGATAATTTATTTTGTTTAAACAACCATTATACATAATACTAAAGTGCGTTCAAAAACTGTACCATTTGATGTCGTTTTAATACTGGGTTACTGGTGGACAACTTTGGAGCTAACACTTTTTGGGCTTCGATTGTTTGGTCCGATAACATTGAGTACAACAAAAAGAATGGACTTTTAATAAAAGAAAAAAAAAAACACTAAAACGGTACAACTTTTAGTAATAAAAAATATAACAATAACAATCATCTAAGGATTTAAAAACAAATGCATAATAAAATATCAAAAAAAATTACGAAACAAAAAAGCTACAATAAAAAAGATAAAACATACGTCGGCTACAAATCAGCCTCGCTGCAATACATAATATAAATGAAAAACATTTTCTCGCCACAAATTTAGTCACAGGGTACCCGCCGCCGCATCGCGCGGGTACCCTGCTAGTTAATCATTCAATATGTCTATGTGTTGTTTGATTATATCTTGTTCTTGTCTTTTAATTAACATGCTAGGCTAGATTTATCTTGTGTTTGCTTAGATCTAATGAAACCTAACTATTGATTATTGGTTGTTGGTGTGTTATTAATTGTATTGGATGATTGTTTATCGATGTTAGGCTTAAGAAAACTGGCTAACCTCCTATACGGTAACTTGCTTGAACGTCTTAAGAAACATGAACCAATGCGTACTAAGGTTTTTATGGTTGTATTTAATATATGAGCGAATTCTAGTGATCCCATGTTAGGAGCTTCTTAGCCGGCTCGACATAGGAGTGAAGTAGGAGCTTGTAGAGTTGGGGAAGTACGTACGCCACCCCACGATTGGTATTAAGGAATACACCCGTCATCCACGCAATTAATACACACTAATCAACCGGTAAAAGATAGTTAGGGAGTAAGAAAATCTAAGTAAACACATTTCTCCCCATATAAGTTCCACAACCTTTTCATTTTCAGTTATTTTATTTTATTTGCAATTGTAGTTATTTGGGTTAGTTGACTAGCAACTAATTCCGCCCACTCCTTCAAACCCGAGATTTTACTTGCTTTCATAAAAATATAAAAATACAAAAAGAATCTTCCCTCACCCTTAGACCTATTAGAGTAGTTTTTCAATCTTAACGACACTATTCCCCTAGAGAACGATCAATCCCCCGGTACTTGCCACTACACTATACTACATCGGTCAGGTACACTGCCTGGTGGGGATTGCAAGCCTCTTGAGATCCCTCGAGAGGTAAAACCTGTTGTAAGGTCGCAAAACCACGCATCAAGTTTTTGGCGCCGCTGCCGGGGAATAGTTATTGTTTAGGTTGAATTTTTATTTTATTAGGTCTACTCACTAGATTCCTTTCTAGTGAGATTTTTATTTTATTTTTTTTAGGTTTTTCTTTAGTCTATCTTTTTTCTTCGTTTCTTTGTTCGTAACCATTACCATCCGACATCATGGAAGGTGGTAATATCCTCGATCCCAACAACCCACCACCACAACAACACCCACCTCCTAGAGCCCATACCTTAGGAGACTACTCCCGTCCTAGCCACCATGGCTATCGAAACACCATTGAGCTCACTCAAGGAGCCAATGTCACTCCCTTGCGATCCGACACCATCCGGTTGGTGCAAAGCGGATGCGCATTCCATGGACTTCGTTCCGAAGATCCAAATCAACATCTCAAGGATTTCCTCATAATTGTAGACTCCATAGACCTTGATGTTGCCACTCGAGAGACGACCCGATTGCGTCTCTTTCAATTTTCTCTACGCGACCATGCTCGGCAATGGTTGTGGCAATTACCCATGAACTCCATCTTGTCTTGGAAAGATCTTACCACCCGTTTCCTAGCTAGATTCTTTCTACCTAAAGCGATTACTTTGTTGCGTGAGAGGATTGTTAATGAGATTAGTGAGCTAAGAGAACTCAATGAGTTGATTAAGAGTGAAATCGAGTTTAGGACCAGCACAAGCCTAGATAACTTCGAGCTTAGGAATGACTTTAGACTCTTTGAGAATTTTTTCCCAACCAAAACTGAGTTAAGTCACCATAAGTTCCTCTTGAAGTATCCTTGTCCCGCAAAGTATCAGGAAAACCCATGGATTAGGAAAGGAAACCATATGAATGTGAAAGTCCCATGCATGATTGGTCATATGTTTAGAGAGCATACTTATATTGACTTGAGGGCCCCAATGAATATCATGTCTAGGCTTTACTACAATTGGATTATGAGCGTTAAGTTAGAACCTAGGCAAGATCCCTATAACCCCAAGCGACTATGTAACTTTGTTGGAAGAGTTAGAGGCATACACTTCTTCATTAAAAACTTCACTTATCGATGTGATTTCATGATCTTAGAAGATGTAAGAGGAATCATAGACCAACATTTAGGTGAGATAGTTTTGGGTGAACCATTCGTCAACACATCTAAAATGATCTATGATAGGGACGAGGGCATCATCACTTTTTCCAAGGTAACCGAGTGTGTTAAATATAAGATGCCTTATAAGTTTGAAAAGTTCAAGGGTGTTGAAGACTTAGATGTCGACAATATCCCTACATTCGATGTGAGTGAGAATAATCACAATGTAGAGAGGATTAAATATTCGGGATGCATGGCCTTAGGTCCGGAATACATATGGGATGACAATGTGATTAAAAACTTTAAAACCGCATTTAAGTTGCGGTATGGAAAAATGTAATGTACGGTGACTTTGAGTCTAGCTACAAGACTCGTTAATAAAGAAAAGCGCTTCTTGGGAGGCAACCCAAGCTTTATTTGCTTTGTGTGTTTATTTATTTGTTTGTTTGATTTTATTTGCTTCCGTATGTATGTTTAATTTTAATTATCATTGACTCATGTTCAAAACTAAATTGTGAAAATGCTTTATCTTGTTTTTAACTTCGTCTTAACTACATATAAAGGTATTTTGCAAAAGATAAGTGTAAGGGAAATCCAAATCGGTTTAGTAGAACAAATGAACATGAATCATAACAATATTAAATTAACATACATATTAGTAATTGTTTGAGTCAAATGCTTGTATCGAGTCATAATGATGTTTTGCACGAATTCCAGGAAGTAAGGTATAGGTTTTTCCAGAAATTTTCCGAAAACTTAACATGAGAATTCTGTCAGATCATTTCTGACGGCGTCAGGCATTACAACCTGACGGCGTCAGGTTTTAATTTTCTGAAATTTTTAAAAGTTTTGTTTTTCTACCGGAATCATAAAAAGTTTTTATTAAATCTCTAACTTATAAACTCCAGGAATCTGCAAAATAATCATTCCACAAGCATTATATCCTTATATAGATTTATCCCGCCGATGTTATGCAGGTTTTCGTGTTTGTTTTCTCAGGTTTAATAGGTTATTTTGGACAAGGAGATGTATGTGGAATCTAGCTTTTGGCGATGCTTTAGTCTTGGAGCTTCTTCTTTCTCTTGGAAGAAGATCTAACCATGTTACCTCTTTATCCACCGAGCGAATCAGGGGAGTATTTGATTTCATTCTTTTACCTTATTTACTTTTACATCTTGTTATTTGAACATTGGGGACAATGTTCATCTTAAGTGTATGGGGGGGTAGAGTACGATACCTTAGAGAATGCTATTACGCTTGATTTTTGTTTGTTTAATGGTAGATGTGTAATAAAACTGAGAGAAATACCTGTTAAGGCAATTTTAGTGCCAAGTTTAAAATTTTTTACAACATTTAGGAGTGAAACTTTGGTCTTAATGAGCGTCTCATGGATAGGAGTTATATGACTAGCACACCACCGTACCACTAAAAAAATTTCCACCCCCAAATATGTGAGGTTCGCCCCTAGAATTGGTAGGAAAAGCATTTATGCTATGATTTGTGTACCGGTAGCACTTAGATTCTAGAACTTGCGTTAGGACCATTCCGAGGCCACAAGTGAGACTACATTCGTGTAGTTAGATTTACTACATGATAAGAGGCATTAGGATTAACCCATTGTTTTACACCTGTGTTTTCGTTATAATTACATTGGCTACATTGGTCAAGTAATTCTCCCACACCCTTTGCGTTGTACTCATTTTTAGTACACGATACCCCTAGTACACCCCTCAGAGCCTATCTTTTCGTTTCTAACTTTAAGCATTTTACTTAAAGGAAGAATTTGTTACACCCCACTTAAATGTACACCCAAATCGCCTTAGCCTACCTTGTATGCACTCATCTTTAGTGCATTATTGTTACAACATTTGTTTAAACCCTTAGTTAATTATCTAATTGATTACATGGTTGCTAAGTCGAGTCATATCCTTGTACATATTGTTTTGGGACGATTGGGACTCATGGGCAAAGTACTAGTGTAATGGAGTAATGCGAAAGAACAACATTATTACCCCCATATGTGCTAAATATTTTAAAAGTACTCCAAGTGTTTCGATTATCTTAATTCGAGTCATTAGAATAGTTATTTGTAAAGTTATTTTTAAAGTATGACAAATACACGTGACGCGCCAGAAAGTATTACAAAGGAAGTCTGACGGCGTCACCCTTTAAGGTGATCAAGGCTGTCACGGTTTAAGTTAAAGAGAGACGGCGTCAAGAACAACTGTGACGGTGTCAACCCTTGACGCGCCAGAGTGGATTTTGGAGGATTAAAGAGGGACGGCGTCAGGAATACCATCCGGGAACCCTAGCCACGGCGAGGTGACGGCGTCACCTCCTACAACGTGACGCCGTCAGCCACTAAATTCTATATATAGTTTTGCAATTTTTAGTCATTAGTGTGCAACTTTGTGAGGAGAAACCCTAAGACGAATTTTCTGCCATTTTTAAGGGTTTTATACCCTTGGATCTCCCATGTTTAACTGAAGAAAAGTAATCAATTAATCATTCAATATGTCTATGTGTTGTTTGATTATATCTTGTTCTTGTCTTTTAATTAACATGCTAGGCTAGATTTATCTTGTGTTTGCTTAGATCTAATGAAACCTAACTATTGATTATTGGTTGTTGGTGTGTTATTAATTGTATTGGATGATTGTTTATCGATGTTAGGCTTAAGAAAACTGGCTAACCTCCTATACGGTAACTTGCTTGAACGTCTTAAGAAACATGAACCAATGCGTACTAAGGTTTTTATGGTTGTATTTAATGCATGAGCGAATTCTAGTGATCCCATGTTAGGAGCTTCTTAGCCGGCTCGACATAGGAGTGAAGTAGGAGCTTGTAGAGTTGGGGAAGTACGTACGCCACCCCACGATTGGTATTAAGGAATACACCCGTCATCCACGCAATTAATACACACTAATCAACCGGTAAAAGATAGTTAGGGAGTAAGGAAATCTAAGTAAACACATTTCTCTTCATATAAGTTTCACAACCTTTTCATTTTCAGTTATTTTATTTTATTTGCATTGGTAGTTATTTGGGTTAGTTGACTAGCAACTAATTCCGCCCACTCTTTCAAACCCGAGATTTTACTTGCTTTTATAAAAAAATATAAAAATACAAAAAGAATCTTCCCTCACCCTTAGACCTATTAGAGTAGTTTTTCAATCCTAACGACACTATTCCCCTAGAGAACGATCAATCCCCCGGTACTTGCCACTTCACTATACTACATCGGTCAGGTACACTGCCTGGTGGGGATTGCAAGCCTCTTGAGATCCCTCGAGAGGTAAAACCTGTTGTAAGGTCGCAAAACCACGCATCATAACTTTTCGTTGATAGCATCTCTTATCCTTGAAATGTATACGTTGTTACTCTAGCAATGGGGAGTATACATCGAGGGGGAGCGCATCATATTCTAACCATTTGTTTTGTAGGTTCATACATCATAACCTTGTTACTCCATTTAGGGGGAGTATAAATCAAGGTGGAGCTTTAAAGAACTCAAAATCGCATTCCGCTACGCATATCTTCTTTTTGTTTCGACAAAAAGGGGGAGAAAGGATTAAGTTTGCATTACTGTGAAACATCACAGTACATACATTTATACTTGAAATTGTTTTCAAAACTTGCATAAAACAAACTTAATCTATATTTTTAAAAAGACTCATACTTCATTTATTCATTTGCTTAAAAATACACCTTATGTTTTGTCATTAACAAAAAGGGGGAGATTGTTAATACAAATATCGTCCCAAAAACGTTATTTATATTTTAGGATCTTTACTTAGTTTTGTTAATGACAAATACAAGGTATATCTTTTAGCAAATCATAAATACAAGTTAAAGTCTTTTTAGAACACATTTACATTTAACAAGATCACTAGAATTTACATTTTATGCATTTACATGTTTATTTCCTAAAATGGAAACTTTATTTTTCAAAAGTTAGGATGACATCATGGCATGCATCATATACACAATCTTGGTAAGATTTTGTGATATTTTGTTTAGATCTTCAAGCCAAAGAGTTGACTTTTGAAGATTTGGAAAGATATGGTAAGATTTGGAAAGATTTGAAGATCTCTTAACTGGCCTGACACGGTGGATCCAAATGGATACAAAGACAGATCCAAGTTTTGGGATCCGTCGGATTCGCCGCCTATTGCTCAGCTTTGCCTATAAATAGCAAGCTGATCATCTGGCCATTCTCATCACTCATATAGCTTAAATACATACTCATTCATTTACTAACCCATTTCATTCATTCATTCATCTCATTTGATCTTTCCTTTTGTAGCAAAGGGATCAAACATACAAGGATCAACGTTCTGTCTTTATCCGTCTAGCTTAGCCATTGTGTGATCTTGTACTAGTTTGCATATCATTGTTTGTATCATTCATTCAGTAGAGTTTGGTTAGTGTTTTAGTCCTTAAAACACAAAGAGTGTTGGGAATGGTTGTACCCTTGTAAAGAACCAACGGGAGTGGTTGTACCCTTGTGAAAGAACCAACGGGAGTGGTTGTACCCTTGTAAAGAACTCGGTGTTTAGCTTAGTACCGGAAAAAGAAGTAAGCGACGTGTAAAGGTTTTATCCACCTAGAAAGGAGTTTGTTTCTTAGTGAAAGATAACTCTCGAGTTAGAGGCTCGATGAGTGGAGTAGGGCAAGGAAGAGAGTCCTTGTAGCCGAACCACTATAAACATCCGTGTTGTTTGGTTTGATCATTCCCCTCTTTACTTTTCTATATATTGTGTGATTACTTGTTTGTATATGTTTTATTTGAAATCACATTAAGTAACAAAGCGAAACAAATTTTAAAAATGGTAAAACTATTCAACCCCCCTTCTAGTTTTCCACACATATCTTGCACAATCTTTCCATATCTTCAAATGTCAACTCTTTAGCTTGAAGATCTATACAAGATATCTCAAAAATCTTTCTAAGATATGTTCATGATGCATGCCATGATGTCATCCTAACTATTTCTAATTTAAGAAATAAAGATGTAAATGTATATAATGTTATTCCTAGTAATCTTGTAATGTGTAAATGTGTTTTAAAAGACTTATCACTATAAATGTAAAAGTCTTAATCCTATATTTATGCTTTGCTTAAAGATAAACTTTTTAATTGTCATTAGCAAAATTAAGCAAAGATCGTAAAATATAAATAACGTTTTTATGACGATATTTGTATTAACAATAATGAATGAAAAACCTTGTTATAATAACATTGTTCTTTGATTTTTTCTGCTGCGTATCTATCTTTGTGATTGTGTTATCCAAGGTATAAGATCTAATCAATCTTGAGCTTAAATGGCCTAAGAACTTATAAATGGCGTGCATAAGTTCTATCAGGAGGTATCAGAGATTGGGAGCTCGTGATATCTGGGATTTACAAGGTTTTTGTGATCGTATATGTGAAGGCAGAAGGTGTCGAGTTGCTGTTTTTGGTATGTGATCATGTTAGGTTAGTGTTTAAGGTAATAATGTCGATTAAGCATTTTCTTTGATGTCAAGATTTGCTTGAAAGTGTGTTTCAATTTATTTAACTGCTGATTCCATCTTGTTAACCAACATGGGTTGCATAATCTTCTGTTTTTGAGTATTGATCTAAATCGGTAAAAATAGGATTTGCTTGAAAAACCTAAAATCGACATAACAGGAGTTTCAAAAAAGATGCACAGGTTTGATGATGTTGCTGATTCATTTTTAAAATCAATTCTTGGTTTTTGTTAACAATCGAAAAGACTAGGGCTTTTGATACAAACCCTAAATTCAAAGTCGACATCAATGATTCAAGAAAAAAGGTTTATGAGGATCCTAGCTATTTGACATAAGGGCAGAAGATGAAGCCAATGGTAACTTTAAAGCTGTGATGATCAACTTGTGTTGTATGGTCAGTATTTACTGATAAGCTCAGCTTATGTCGACAATCAATCTACGCTCCTGATTATTACTTCCTAATGTACTTTCTACTGCAAAGAGAGGTATTGAGGAATTATACTACTGCTGCTCATAGATCAAAGATTACTACTACTATAAGGTTAATATTGCTCGTTCCTGATTCATTAATGCTACTCCTTATATACTTAGTACTACTTTCGTTGTTAATGCTGCTAGCATGTGGTTAGTGCTGCTAGCATATTTTTAGTGCTGCTATTTTAACTCGTTAGCACTGCTTGTGTTTCATAGTGCACGATACATTTTCATAAAAGAAATTCTAAGGTTTACTTGGGGACAAGTAAAGTTCAAGTGGGGGGATATTTGATGAACTCAAATAAGTACATTTTATTACTATCATTTATCCTATTAATTTGACTTGTTTTACTATATTATGTATGAGGATTGATACTTAATCGTTTACTTTTGTAATTCTCAGGTAAAAACAAGCATTTGGTGAAACTTAGCGATTTTGGACTAATTATGGAGCAAAACGTGCATAAATTTGAAGGTCTACTGACATGGACAAGATCAAGTCAATTCTGCTCCAGATGCGCCGCATCTCACTCTCGACATGCGCCGCATCTCTATCAAGATATCACCAGATACGATCCAAGATACAAGAGGACATGCGCCGCATCTAATCATGGAGTTACGCCGCATCTTCTGGCGGTGTACGAATATTCCTGAATATTATAATCTTGGACCCCACGCAAAGTTAAGTACATGCGCCGCATCTACTTAGTAGATGCGCCGCATCTTCCCTCAGACAGAAACTATAAATACCCCGTAGACCAGACGAATTACAAGTTCCGGAAAACCTAAAACCGAAGTTCGAACAGGAGAAACAAAGGACGAATTCAGTCAAGGAGGCAGCACAAGACACACCCAAATCAAAGATACAAGAGCTGTAAGAAGGTGCTGCATGTGTTTAATTCATTAAGTAGTTTTGTTTTATTGTGTTAGCAAACTTTAATTCATCAGGATTGGTGGCTTGTGTAATGTGACAACGAAAGATTGCACTCCCTTTAATACTTGCTTTCCCATCAATTAAAGTTTATATGTTGATGTCTTTGGTTACTACTTATTAGTGCATTGATAACCTCTGTGTTTATTAGTGGCTTGCGGGCATTTGACTGCGGGACATAATGTGGCTCCCACGGTTATTACTAAATTGATCACTTAGGAATAACTTTTAGACATAAGTAATCATTAAGGGTTTACTCGCCGATAAGAATAGGACCAACGAGAAAGGGTTAACTACATACACTTCATATAAAGCTATTAATAAAACAAGTGACAATCTACTTAATCATAAGGACAGCCCTCTTATTGTCTCAAGTATTTATCTGTGTACGTGTGTGCTACTTGCTGATTCGTGCCTATTGGTTTATTTTATTATTTAATTGCAAACAAACCGTGCCAGTCTCTCAGGCTGAAACCCCCTTGCGTTAGGATATTTAAATACTGATTAAAATAACGAGATAATACGTTCCACTCTTAGTGATCGACACTCTACTTACCATTATCTTCATACTGACCGGGTACACTGCTCGTTAAGTGTGTGTGTTATTGATAAGTCGGCTAAATATAAATTTAAAACTTGAGTAGGCATTAAAACTGCTAAACCGCAACGACACATCACGCGCATCAATAGTGCACGATAGTGTTTCATAATGCTGTTGAGCTTCGTTAAAGCTGATGGTTATAATGGTTTTCTACTTAATACTGCTCATGTTTATATTAGTACTGCTAGCTTTCATTGCATTAGTACTGCTTGGGTTAAGAGTTAGTACTACTTGCCTTGTCAGATATCGGACAAAGTGGTATATTGGATCTCGGTTGGACAATGATGTTGGACAACACAACATTTTGGGTTCTCGAACGGCACCGAATAAAATTAAGATTAATTGATTTTTTATTTTGGTTGGATTTTGAATTGGAACAGTAAGGGTATGTTCCAACACACACACAGAAGGTAGAAGATTTTTGGATATTGGTTTACGTTCTTAAAGGTTTAATGGATCGTATTATTTGATTTAATTGATTACGAAGAAGGTTATTTATCACTTATTTGACGCTGAAGTGGAGTTTCACAAGTTTGTGTTTTATCATACCTTTTAGCATAAGGTAACTTGTTCGTGCATTCATGTTGTGACAAAGAATTGACAAATCTAGCAAGATGGTTTTGCTATCACTTTAAGGAGTTATGTTATTGTGCTCAGTGTCTCATTGAAGATGAGGATTATTGTCAAGAGATTGCGATCTCCCTATACTTCAGTTTTGAGTATACGTTCGAAGTCACATCTATAGTACAAGATATAAGACAGAAGTTTGGGTTGTTCTACTTCAGCATCAAGTTGGTAATACTTATTTTTCTTCATATATGATCATTACATAGTCTACAGATTTGAAGAATCATTTGATGTTCATGCACCACTCGAGGGGATGTTTTTTATCTTTATTATTGCTTATTATTATTACTACTGCTAGTTGAGGTTTCTACTGCTCGAATTCATTTATAACTTGTGATGCGTAATGGCGGGTAATTCAAAACATTGGAAGGCTTAGATTAGAAGTATAATATTGATTTTTGGTGGTCAAGATCATAGTTGCATACATTCCCTATTTGATTATAACAAAAAGGGGAAGAGATGTTGTAGTTGCATGACATGGAAATTACAAAGGAAATCAAGACTTAAGGGGAAGCTTGTTTCATTCATGGGTGAGATTTAATCATCTCAACTTCTCTACTTTGTCTAGGGAAGTTCGTACAAGATTCGTGGTTGTTTTGTCATCATCAAATAGGGGAAGATTGTTGGGTTTATTGATTTGATGAGATAAAACAAGAAGAATGAAAACAAGAAGGACTAAATCTGACTTTATGGAAATCTACAAAGGCTGAAGATTTAGAAGATATTCTGAATTGTTAAAAAGATTTAGTTCGTATTTATTTTATTTCCTTTGTAAACCCTAATCCTCCAATATATAAAGAGGACATGGGACATATTGTTTGGTGTGCACAAAATGTGTAGTCGACTGAATAGTGTCGTGTGTATCTAGGCATTTGTCATGTAAGCATCTAGGGTTTAGTTGGTTTCGCAACAAGAATCGTTTGATTCCTGATATAGTTAGATATACGTCCTACACTTGATCAAGTAGGATTGGGGCGTGTATGTGAAAGATAATGAATGAAAAACCTTGTTACAATAACATTGTTCTTTGATTTATTCCACTGCATATCTATCTTTGTTATTGTGTTATCCTAGGTATAAGATCTAATCAATCTTGAGCTTAAACGGTCCTATGAACTTATAGATGGCATGCATAAGTTCTATCACACACCCTAAACCCTAGAAGCATCACAAGACCCCTATAAATAGGGCTGCTCCTCACACACACAAGCATTTATTACTCGTCATAATTTTTAGCTTATTTTACTGCTTATTGTAATTTTAATTGTCTTTTAAATATTGTCATTTCCTTTTTCCAAAGTATTGTAATCATTTAAAAGTTTAATAAAATTCAGTTTAATTTCAATTATTGTCCAATTTACTTTAATGCATATATTGTTTGTTTTTTATTATTAAGCTTTAATAAGCTCTTATTACTGTGACTTATACTCAAACAAGCTTCTCAATAGCTTGTTTGAGTCTGAGCAGCTTGTGGTTTGATTTTGAAAACTGTTTGGTTTAGTAAATTGATTTTAAGACATAATAAGCTAAAATGGAAGATAAGCCAGAAATTGAAGGGCTTATAGGGTCTCACCAGCTTATCAATTGATAAGCTGGAGCTTGTAGAGTAGCTCCTCGAGCTTATTTGATCCTTGTTGAGCTAGGATCAAGGTAAAAGTTCTAATTCTTCAATTTAACTTTAAATAGCTTATTGCTTTTTAGATCTGCTTATTTTCTTATTATTTGTTTTAATCTTCTTATGATTGTCTATTATTGCTTTTATTTGCTTATTTGTAGTTTAAAACTCATTAGTTTAAGTTTTCATTAAAATTCATAAAAATCCAAAAGTAAGTCTTATAGTTATAGCTTATTGCTTAGTGCTTAATTTCTTTCTTAATCTGTTTTCATTTAGTCATTAAGTCATATTAATCAGTTTTCATCAAAATCTTATATGTGTAATATCTTTATTCAGTCTTAAAAATCATTTTCAGTTTTTAAAGGGGTGTTTGGGATAAGCAGCACTAAGCACCACATATAGTTTTTTTAATCAACTTTGTTTAGCTTAAAATTAGTCTATTAAGTAGTTTTTAAGTTGTTAAAAGCATTTATACATTGATTTTTATAACAACTTATTTTGATAAGATCTTATTTTGTTAAAAGCCTTTAGATTGGTTTTCAAAGTTTCAAGGTTCAAATCTTTTTATAACAACTTATTTTGATAAGATCTTCAATAGGTCTTTTTAGGAGTTGTTTTTGAATCATTATAAGTTGAGAAGTCATGCTATATCCTCAAGTTAAAGTGTAATAAATTAAGAGTCATTTTTAACCAAAATTTCTAGTTTCAAAAAAAATCAAATCAACATAGTTCAAAACCTATGCTTATTGGATCAGCATATGTATTTCATAGCTTATTTTTCATCTTATTTTTAGTTCAAAGTTTTTAAAATTTGTTTCTAAGTGTTATTTAGTAGTTAGTCTTAATCTGTTTTAAGGTTTTAAGGTTTAGCATTAGCTTTTAGTAGCTTATTTTTAAGTTAGAAAATAGCAGTTCAGCATAAAAGTTTCAAAAATTCCAAAAATAATGTTTAAATATCTGTCTTATCAGTATGTTTCTAAGCTTTATTTTTTAATCCAAATTATTTGAAAATTGTTTTATGTGTTCTTTGTTTGGTGTTCTTTGCTGTTTCAAAGTTCTAGCTTAATTCATTAGCTTTTGGCAGCTTATTTTAGTATAAAAAAGTAGTTGTTCAGGTCTGCTAGCTTTTATTAAAATAAATAAATAAATAAAGAAAAAAAGAAAAAATACTCAAAAATATTGCTTAAACTGTCTGGCTTATCAGCTTAATTTTAAACTGAATTTTAGTTCAAAATGTCTGAATTTGGTTTTACAAGTTCTTTGGTAAGTTATCTATGCTGTTTTGATATTTTCATGCATTAGCTTATTAGTTTGGTAGCTTATTTTATAGCTTAAAAGTGACCTTTTAGGCTGTTTTGTTATCAGCTTTCAGTTTTTAGCTTACTTAGTTTTTGAGCTTTTGGCTTATTAGGATTGCTTATTTTAGTTTCGAATTGCCTTTTTAGTAAGCTTTTAGGTTTTAGTAGCTTATAGCTTATAGTAGCTTATTTGATAAATCTGTTAGGTCTCTTTGTGTTTAGTTAAATGCTAGCTTTTTCAGCTTTTTCTAGCTTATTTTCAAAGATATAAAAATATTGCTTTTACAAAAGTTGCTTATTTTCAGCTTATTTGAATAAGCTGGTTGTTCCATTTTTTTCCCTAGATTCTAAACACTTTAAAGTACCTTTCCTTAAAATTTTAGATTTTTCTTTATTAGGTTAATATTTTTAATAATATTTTTTGATTAAAAGTTTTTTTAATTCATAATAAATAAAATAAAAAGCAAAAAAATATAATTCTTTTTTCTAAAATTATTTTTAATCATTTAGGAATTTTAGAAATTAAATTTGCATTTCTAGGGTTAAAATTTGATAATTTAGGTTTTTAGGCCCATTACGTTCCCGTTTAAGTGCCCTTTTTTAGTTTAGTTTGTGTGCTTTATTAAGTTGTTTTATGTGCTTATTATTTGTTTTCTTGTTTACGTATTCTATTTTAACTTCCTTAACCCAAAACATCTTACTTATTCAAATCACCCGATCACGAACCGAATCCGATTTTCCATTCACACTTCGTTGGGACATAAACGACCCAGGAATATCAACTACTTCCGGAAATAATATAGTTTGACTTGCTTCGACCGTTCGGGATTTTTTCTCTCGGTTAGAGAGCGAAATAATATAGTAATACTCCTCTGTTCTATTCTGATCATGAACTCCTATTCTGCATAGAGTTATCTTTGACTAAAACTTTGCTGCCATTTTCATCAGGAAATGAGGAAAAGGTTTTCGATCCCGGGATACTCGTTTTTTATGGAGTTGACTCTTTCACTCCAAAACGATCCCGTATCATCAGGGATACTTTCATGATCATAATATTTCACCAGAATATTTTGAAAGTGATCCTACTGGAGGTTGAGCTAGACCTCCAGTCTTTCCCCATGGACAAATAAATTCGGGGTGAGTCAAGCAAAACGAATCGATAATAAACAAGCGCTTCTTGGGAGGCAACCCGTGTTTCTATCTTCTTTCTATTTTCTAATAGGTGTAACGTGAGGAGGCCCGCCTCTTCCATTTCTTGTGTTTTGTTCTTTTTGTTTTATGTCCAGGATTTGCCCGAATTATGAAGACTCTCGTGCTCGTTGTTTTGTCTTTCATCCACTCGATTTTTATCCTTCAATGCTTATTGGGAAATTCGATATCCTAAATCTTATCGATTAATGTTTATCTATTAGCATAATTAATAAACAGCTTTACATTGCATAAGAGAACCCTTATTTCAAAACATTGAGGACAATGTTTCATTTTAGTCTGGAGGGTAATCTTTTGATTTGATTTTACCTTGCATTTTTGCCTTATACTCCAGCAACCCCGTTTTTCCTCTAAAATTCCAAAAAAATACAAAATTTAAAAATTTTGAAAAAATATAATAAGTGTTTTGACACATTGTTGACTTTCTGTTGGTGATAGTAGGAATAAAATTTTGACTTGATCGAGCGTGTTCAGCTCTAGCTTGTCTCCTAAACCTTTATAATTGACTAGGCATTTTCAGATCCTTTTATTTAAGATTTTAAATTTGCGAAGAACGAAAAATGATGGAGTTAAAATAAGTTAGATGCTAAGCGTGGAGTAGTTGGATCTCTTTAGAGCTCATCGAGGTTAATTGTGGCTTTTTGCTCCCGTCAGCTAAATAAACACAAAAAAAAATTAAAAAATCCAATAATTAAAGGTGCACGGTTTTGGTGATAGTTAGTTTTTACTCATTCTTTAGAGAATTCTTGCTTATGAGAGTTGGGTACACATCAAGGTACTACCAGTGTTACGGGGAAATAATACAACTGATTCTTGATATTTCGCTGCTTATGAAAGACCGTAGGACTCGGGATTTGGCGCCTCATTAAATGTGAAATAAACCGAAGCCATAATAGACTATTGTGCCCTGATGGCTCGTTCCCGTTGACATGGTTGTTCAAAAGGTGGAAGTAATAAATTAAATAATCCAAAGCCATAAAAGTTTTCTGTTTCCTGACGATTCGCTCCCGTTGACTTAGACTTCAAAAAGGCAGAGGAAAAACCCAAGGTCATAATAGGCTACTGTTTCTTGACGGTTCGCTCCCGTTGTTGCAGTTGTTATAAAGGACTGAGGGCTAATGTGCTTAATAATGCTAATAATGCCAAATTTCGACTCCGGGGATATCTAAATAAAGTTTTTGTCTCTGGACTCGTAGATGAGTTGTTTCGGATGAAATAAAAAGGATAACCCCTAAATCGTGTTAAATTAGGACCTTAATGTGGACCTCATTTTTATGGGCAGCGGTTCACGAGGGAAGGATTCTAAACTAGTTAGCGTCTAAACTGGGAGCCTTTATCGGACTAAAAATCTATCGAAATAAAATAAAAAATCATTTTTCAAAATAAAATCCTTAGAAGAAATAGGAATAAGGGAGCAAGGAGTAGCTACGCGTACACAATTAGCATCTATGTGTAGTGTTAGCATCTAATTTTATATTTAGCTGTGATATTGTTTTTAAGCTAGGTTTGGGGACTTGTGAAAAATTAAGGACGACGAATTTTATCCATATGGACGCTTTTTCATAAAAAGTGCTTCTTACTCTGTGATCCTAAAAGTTATTTAATAATGAAAGTCAGTATTTCGTCATAAAAAGAAACATACAAAAAGATAATATATATATATATAATCGTCAAACGAGGCATTTTTAGAGCTATTGATTTCTTAATCTCTTTTGGGGAACACTTTGCTACTTTTCAAAGTTTTTAGTAAAAAGAGGTTTGAAATTTTTGGTTTTAAAAGGGTGATGTAATGACATTGCATGAGGGCACTACAATACCTTAGTCTGGGAGATTTTGTTATGTGTGTTTTCACATACCCTTTATATATCAAAAGCGGACTCAAAAGACCAAAAACGTATTATAAATGCCAAATATATGATTGTTTTTGTGTTGGTGTATGTGCAGGTAACGGATATGAGAAAAACATAAAAATAAAGACAAAACGGACAAAAACGAGCACGAGATTGGAAAGAGCGTCAAAAGCCGAAGCCGGGGATGTGTTTCTACATTTTGGATCAAGCTAAACCTAGAAATACCAAAACCTAATCCCTAATGTTAAAACCCTTTTCACCATTTGTCCTTAACCTTTACACCGTTAGTCCCTAGCTATTTCAAAGTTAGTCCTAAAACTAACGGGTATTAAAGTCCTAAAACTATGGTTAATAAACAAACACTAGCCCAAGTTAAATAACCAAATCTAATATTAAAACCCAAGTCCACTACCCAAACCCAGAACTTAAACCTTTTAAAACCAATCAACACCCTTTAAAAAAGAAAAGGTGCGAATGTCTGTTTTCATTATTCACCGTCTCCCCCAAACTTACCCTGCCCTCTGACACACCAATTAACCCCACTTAAAAGATTAACCCTTCTAGAAGGACTGACACGAGTGACATTTCTACATAAATCACTCTAGGTATGAACAAACAAATTTACAACTTGACAAATGATCAAAAAAGTGAATTTGTGTTTAAAACTTCACATTTTAAATGTGACAATACATTTTTACAAAAATATACTTTACAAGTTATTTTTGTATAATTAAGAAATGTTTTAATGGAAAAATAAGTTCAAATAACATAACAGCTATTTTTCCCCCCAAAATCAGCTCCAAACTTCCCAAAATAAGTTTTCACTACAAAAGACAAAAAGAGGAGCGTTTTTGTCTGGCACGGTACCACAGTACCACTAAATTTAGTGGTACCATGTGTGATTTAGTGGAGCCGTGCCTTCATAACGGCCAGATTTTTTCTGCCTATAAATACCAGCCCACTTCACAGTTTTTGGGCATCCTTTTTCACACAGAACTTTCTGAGTTCAATACCCTTATCACATTTTCTCTTCTTGATTATTTAGTTTAGTTTTCTTTTGTTTAAGAGTGATCCATTCATCCAACCAAGTGATCACCTTCATTACTCTTCTAGTGAAAGAGAAGAACACAAGGTATCCAAGAAGATACAAAGTGTTGTAGTTGTAGTTGGAACACTAGTAACATTTGTTACACACTTGTTGTATCCTTGCATACATCAAGTTCATTTTTCTTTTGAGAGTTTGTGAGAGAAGATCATTGAAATCTTATAGAGATATCGATTATCTCTTGTAGCTTGTGAGCTAGTGTGTTGATCAAATTGATCAAAGGTAGTTCGGGTAGATCGAGTCTAGTGTGTTGATTGTGTGAAGTAGAGAGGATCAAGTGGATCATGGTAGATCAGTGCTAGCTAAGATTAGCACTCGACATCTAGCTCAGTGTAGGAAATAGGATAAGTGTTGGACACCTCTTTTAGATTCAAATCACACCTATGTATTATATGTTTAGAGAGAGAAAGATATGTGTAGAGAGTGAAAGAGCTAGAGAGAAAATAAGAGAGGAATTTCTCTTACACTTCACAATCCACCCTTCTCAAATGATAGGTTTACATATATATAGTTCTCCATGATATGAGATAAGGGAAGTGTGTCGTCTTTACATATTTCACTAATTCAACATTAACGTAAATACTAAGACTAAACTAGACGGCACACTTCTACTATCATGTAGACTATATTTTTACGATTCTAACGAGCTATTACATGACCATATTACAAGACTCATTGACTCGATAATGATCGTCACTTTAAGCATTCCCAACAATCTCCCCTAAGGGACGATCATTGAGATCTCCCTTTGATTACATTTATGATCATCACTTTTGCATTTCCAACAATCTCCACCTAAAGGGTGATCATTGAGATCTCATTCTGTGACATGTTGGTTATGGGTCCATCAATAGAAATGGAAGATCATTAAACTTCTTTGATGCTTGTTGTCTTGAATTTTGAGTCTTCGTGTAATAGCTTTGCTAGATTCTTTGTTCCGATCATGCTTTGTGATTTTACAACCTTAAATGACCAATACTTGAATTAATACAAAACGTGTTCCCAACAATCTCCTCCTAAGGATTGGTCATCAAGGTTGCTTGACGTCTTCTTTGGTTCTTCGGCTTCAACGTCTTTAGAATCTTTGTTCTTTGTTCTTGTTTTGATGTGATATGGTAGTGTCTTGATCTGCCTTCCACCAACGTTCTTTGATGACAGTGTCTTTACATCTTTTCTACCATGCTCATATGTCTTATGAGTTTTGTTCTTCATATCTCAAGTAGTTCTCACTTCATAAGCTTCATTTGTTTGACTTGTAAAGGTTTGACGTGCTTGATCCTTGACTTTTCTTTAACTTCTTTGAACTTTTGTTATCTCTAAGTCTTTGTGAGAACTTTATCTTCAGGATATGAGCATGATGGAAAATGGTGGTGGTGGAACTCCTGGTCTCCATGATTACCTGCAGTGTAAACAATTAGCGATAAATCATCCGGCACCTACAGATTCGGACTTCGAGATCGTCAATAGCATAGTGTGAAGACTTTCTCTAATCCTACCCAAGGCCGTTCTGAACCGAATACCCCCGAAAGGGCTTACACAGATACACCGAAGTGCATTAACGATTCAGTGAGTCGCTGAAGTATACCAAAGTATCACTCCACGACTGTAGACCGTTTTGGAGCTAACACTAAGCGTAATCCTCAATGGATTACCGAAGTGACCTGCTGTCAGGGCTGTTTCATGTTAACCCTGGCAGGATTTCCATTCAATCACTGAGAATCATAGTTTATGAATTCTCTCATAAATGTTCTCGGCAGATTGCTAAGATCTGCGAAGGACACTCTTATAATTTACAACTGGTGTTACTTTTGTTGAACAGCCAGTGTATGCTAAGTGTACCTAAGAGATCTTTGATGTATCTCATGGCACTAGACTCGATTAAGTGCTTATATTTGGTTGTCGGAGGCATGGAGCAGAGTGCCTCCTATTCAATATCAACACATCTCGCAGTGAGAGGTCGATAGATAATGAAGGGTTCTCCATGAGAAATGAAACAAGTGTCTTTTGAGAGACACCTGAGTCGGTAGAAGGTTTAGTGCAGTGCGTCACTGGGTCCATGATGGCTTAATCTTCAATACCGGTGTTACCGTAGTAACAACTAGTAGCATATGTATTGAATCCGGTGTCTGCCCTAAGGTTGATCAAATGGAGGGCTATTTCTTTTCACCCTTCTCTTTACTTTTCTTTTTTATTCTTCAACCCCTTCTTTTCCCTTTTCATTTCTTTACTCTTTTATTTATTTATTTATTTTTTTCATCATACCTAGGACTTTCTAGTACTAAACTATTGGTATTGTCCTTAGGTAGATCCCTCCGGCTCTGGCGGATCTTAGGACGGTTTTTCCTAACCTTAGTCACCTTATAACTCCATGACTATCCTATTGTTGCCACAAACCAAACTTTTTGAAAATCTCTCAAAGTGCTTATGATTGTATAAACATATTTCGTTAACACTTTGAGAGTTTCGTGATTTTTAGGAATACTCCCCCTTAACATGTGCTCATAAGTATTTAAGGTAAATTTGCACATGTCGGGTAGAGTTAGTACTTTTTGAATTGAATGATTTTCAATGAACATGATCGTTACGAGACACGTTTACATCACTAGTAAAACTAGCTTGAAATTATTACCCGTCCAGATCACATTCAAGGAAAATCTCTCGAAATCGGTACATTCTACTCAGCCACGTCCTTCGCGGGACACATTTACATCACCAGATAAACTGGCTTGAAATTATTACCCGTCCCGGACATGTCTTTTCGACTACTGACTTTTGCTATTGTCAATTCGAGGGTTCAATTCTGAGTTGAGCTCATACGAGATTTCAAACTTTTTGTTACCATATTTTTATCATATCTTAATTCTCCCCCTTAAAAATAGCATACTCATGTTATTTTTGTTAAACTTTTGATTAAAATATGATTTTTGAGGTTTACGGGAAGAATTTCAAGAACTTTTGTTTTCAGAACAAAGATTATGTTTCAAATACTCCCCCTTAACAAGGGAATACTTGTTCTATTGAGCAGAATTTTGAAAAACTTTGAAAAATTCTGGTTAATTCTACTCAATAGTAAGAAGATTTCGCTCCTTATATGAGGATTGTGGCACTGAAGCATACCACAGGGTCCTTTCATTACAAGTACGGGTTGTGCACTGTTATGTGTACACAAACCATTAAGCATGATTTTGATGGAACATTTTTGTTTTGGAAATACTCCCCCTCAAAACTCGCATTTGTTTTGAGAATTTTAAACTTTTTAAAGTTTGAGGGAATGAGTCTTCTTGAAGCAAAATTCTGAAAGATTTAGAAATTTCAATTTGAAAAATTCTTGAATAAATTTTGCTTCAAGGTAACTAAAATGTTATACTCAGACATACTCCCCCTCAAAACTAGCATACGTTTTGACATTTTTTAAACTTTGGAGTGAATTGGGGAGTAAAGATTTGAAAATCTTAAGCATAATTTTGAAAAGTTTTGAAAAACCTTTTGAAAATTTTTGAATAAATTTTGCTCAAGATTGAGTTTTGTGTCTGAACTCGTGAACGATTGATTGAATCAAACAGGTTTTTGTAAATCTGTTTCAAATGCTTATTTTCATTTTGTAATGATGCCACAGTATGTTCCAACTCAATATTTTTTGTTTCAAGTTTTTCCAAATCAAACTTGATTTTGGCATTCTCATAGTTTTCCTCAAAAACTTTTTCTTTTCCTTTAAGCACCGATGTCAAAATTTTTTCAGACTCGAGAGTTTGTTTTGGCAGTTCTGTTGTTTTGTTTTCAATTAATGAAATAGGTGAAGGACATTTGTCGTGAAATTGTTCAACATTCTGGTCAACCTCTCCTTCATTAGTGAATTGTGGTTGCTCAGAATGCTGTATTTCAAAAGATGAAGAAATCATATCATTGACATATAAAATGTTATAATTTGGTACCTCAGCCATAGGCTCTGTGTCATAAATGGGTCTCATATATGCACTTTCAGCATCAATATCATTCCCTGATATGCGTTTTTCTTTTTGTTGTTCTGATTCTGTCCCACTACTTTTCGTAACAACCAAACTAGCACCTATTTCTTTAACCTCATTAACTCGTTCCTCTTAAGTCTGCAACTTCCTTTCATTCATCATTCTGTCATACTCTCTTCTGTGAAGTACTCTTTCAGCAACTGACTTCTCAATAGAGTCCATTTGTTGGATCAACATGTCTTTGAAAGTTTGAACCTCGATTCGAGTGTATTCTAAGAAATACTTGCGTGCCATTACACTCTCATAATCCGAAGAGAACCACGAATCGATGAACTGTTGAAACTGTTCCTTGAGCACTGTAAAGACGACCGTAGATCCATTCTCGTGAAGTTCTTCGTTTTCAAGTTGCTTCTCCAGTTGATTCACGTTGAGGAACATGGTTTTTGTGAACATCTCAACGTCTTCTCCAAAAAGTGATGGAAATGCCCGTTTAAATCCATTCTCGGTACGAGTTCCTGCTAAGTCTTTGCTTGAGAGGACCTTAAGGTGTGAATAAATTAATCTAAAACATGCCGTGCATTTCTCTTTCGTTTATCTCTCTTTTTCTTGCATTATTAGCTCTTACGTATCTCTCTCTTTTGAACTTGATTCCATTTAAATTTCGGTGTGAATTGAAAAATGGATCTTGTAGAAGATAAAGAAGTTAGATTGTGTTTGTCAAATGAATCTTTTGTCAATCGTTCACGCTTTCAGAATAACTAGCAAAGTAGTTATATCCACACGAACCCAAAAAAAATATTCAACCCAAAAATAATACTCAATCTCGGATTCTTGAAGCTCAATCAAAACCGTGGTAGAAAATTATGTCAATAATTCAGCACCAAAAATGATATTTAAACCCGAAATACAAATGTTTGTACTAATTAGTTAACCAAAAATTTCGCCTGTTGGTAATATGCTACTCGTCCCTTAAACAATCAGCCCTATCTAAAATAGCAAACCCAAGTCCAATCGATTAAAATTATCGACCCAAGAGATATTTAAGCCCACGATTAGCCTAAAAGATTACCTAATTTTCGGGTATATAATGCTTGTAATATCACACTTGCCCTAAAAATTAGTTACCCTACTCACACACTTAAACCCGCAGCCACACCACAAAACCAGTAACCACAGAAAAATTCATCCCCTTTCTTGGTGCACTCACCAAAAATATTTTTGTGTAGACACAACTCAAAGCACAAATCTTCCCTTCTTCTTCCTTATAATCCAATCACCAAACAGGAATTTTCTTTTAACCCTTTTTTTCCTAACTACTCGGCTTCAAGAACTGAAGTGGCTTCAAGATCTTTATTGAAGGTCTCGGGTAAGATTTGATATTTGTACTTGTTTTCTGTTTATGTCAAACCGAAAAGAAGAAAGGATGAAACACTATTGTTTTTGTTCTTTTCTTTAATTTTCGGATAGATAAAGAAGGTTATGCTTCGAAAAGAATCGGTGATGATTTTCTCTTAATTACTTTTGTTTCAAGAGCAAAGCTTTTTGATACTTAGAAGAGAAAACTGGGATTCGTTTGATTGTTCTTCCTTTTAGCATTTGAGTCGTGTGTTTCTGTGGTGATTATATTGAGAAGGTTGGGAATAGGATAGTCATGGATTTGGTTGTGGTTTTGGATTTGAACCGTTTTGGCTGTGGCTGTGTTATCACGATATGTTCTTTTTTTTTTTTTTTTTTTTTTTTTTTTTTTTTTTTTTTTTTTTAATTTATTGTTGACTGTGTTGTTTGTTGTCTGTTGTTGTTGTTGTTGTTGTTGTTGTTGTCTATTGTTGCTGTTGGTTTAGGATAGTTGAGGTTTAGATGTTGTTGTTATTAAGCTTTTTTTTTTTTTTTTTAGAGATTAACTTGATTTGCGATAACTAATTGCGATAGCAGTCCAGATTTGCGATAGCAGTCCAGAATTGCGATAAGCTTGGTTTGCGATAAGCTTTATTTGTGATAACTAATTGCGATAGCAGTCCAGAATTGCGATAGAAGAGGGTTTATCTCAATTGCTTTACAAGCAATTTCGATAGAAACTTTCCGATGACTTTTCCGGCCAAAAATTTCCGACCAACTTTTTTCCGACGACTTTTTACCAGTTTTTGAACACAAAGTTAAATCGAAATAAGCTCAGACTGACACAGTAAATGAGTTGTTTTGGACACAAATGAATAGATCTGGACTGAAACACTAACAAGGCTGTTCTGGACCGATTGGACCAAAAAATATGCACTTTAGAACTAAGCTTTTGTTCGACCAAAATAAGCACCTAAAAAAACAGTAATAAGCTTCTAATAATCTGTTAAGGACCTTAAAAAAAACTTGCTTTTAGGATAAAACAGCAAAAATAAACTACGAAAATGACAAGAAATAAGCACGTAAAAAAGCTGTTTGGAACTTAATAAGCTCGAAATAAGCAGAAAATAAGCAGTGACGTGAATAGTAAAAACGTGAACAGTAACGGTAAAATAAAAATCACAAAAAAATAACTTCTAAGTCATCTTCTAGCTCTTGATACCACTAGTTGGACACCTCTTTTATATTCAAATCACACTTATGTATTATATGTTTAGAGAGAGAAAGATATGTGTAGAGAGAGAAAGAGCTAGAGAGAAAATAAGAAAGGAATTTCTCTTACACTTCACAATCCACCCTTCTCAAATGAGAGTTTTACATATATATAGTCCTCCATGATATGAGATAAGGGAAGTGTGCCGTCTTTACATATTTCGCTAATTCAACATTAACGTAAATACTAAGACTAAACTAGACGGCACACTTCTACTATCATTTAGACTATATTTTTACGATTCTAACGAGCTATTACATGACCATATTACAAGACTCATTGACTCGATAATGATCGTCACTTTAAGCATTCCTAACAATAAGCGACATTGTACGGTTTTCTCCGCCTGAAGGGAGGGTTGTTGACATAGTGCTTGAAACTCTCGAGTGTGGTACTCGGGGAGTGGAGTAGGACGAAGAAGTGCTTCATGACCGAACCACTATAAATTGCTTTGTCCCGGTTTGATCTTTCCATCTCTTTTCTTTACTTTCATTATTTATATTAGTTAGTATACTTTAGAGTTCATATTGGAGTTGATTGTTTTCACACAAGATTCGAATCAAAGTTTTTCATAAGTAAGGTTTTGAAACTAATTAAAAACCGGTAAAACTATTCAACACCCCCCTTCTAGTTTTCCACAATTGGTATCAGAAGCCACGTCAGTTAAGATTTTAAAGTAAATTGTATTTTAAAACTTGAATCGGTCAATGGATTCCGACAAATATCTAGAAGGGCAATCTATGCAAAGACCACCACTTTTCGAAACCGATTGTTTTATATATTGGAAAACAAGATTCGAAACGTATGTGAAATCAAAAGACATTGATCTTTGGCATATTATTACCGAGGGTGACTTTCAACCGATTCAAAAGAATCCGGAAACCAAAAGTGATGAAATAGTTCCTTATGATAAACAAAGTGATGAACTTAAAAGAAAACTAGCCAAAAATGATGAGGCTAAAATGATGATTTATAATGCTTTGCCGAAAAAGGAATTTGAAAGAATTTTCATGTGTAATACGGCAAAAGATATTTGGAAAACTTTGTTAGTCACTCACCAAGGTGATAATCCAGTCAAAGAGAACAAGATAGATCTTCTTGTGCAACAATATGAACAATTTTCCATTCCGAAAGATGAATCTATTGATAATACTTTTTCTAGATTTAATACTATTATTACTAGTCTTAAAGCTCTTGATGAACGTTACTCTAGCAAGAATAATGTTAGGAAGTTTCTTAGGGCTTTACATCCTAAATGGAGAGCAAAGGTCACCGCCATCGAAGAGTCAAAGGACTTAGCGACATTATCACTCAATGAACTAATAGGAAACTTGAAGGTTCACGAGATGATAATCAAGAAAGACTCCGATATAGTTAAAGGCAAAAGCGAGAGAGTTAGATTGCTAGCATTGAAAGCCAAAAAGGAGTCTAGTGATGATGAATGTTCAGATTCCGATAGTGAAGATGAAGAGTATGCGTTAGCCGTTAGAGACTTTAAAAAGTTCTTTAGGAGAAGAGGTAGGTTCGTTAGGCAACCTCGTGATGACAAGAAGCCATTACAAAAGAACCGAGTTGAGAAGAAAGGGACAAGTGATAGGAAATGCTTTAGATGCGGAGATCCTAGTCACCTCATAGGAGAATGTCCCAAGCCACCGAAAACCAATAACCAAAGAGCTTTCATTAGAGGCTCTTGGAGTGATAGCGGTGAAGAAGAAGAGAAGAAGCCCAACGATGAAACATGCCTAATGGCTCAGGCTTCTAATGAGGTACATTTCGACTCTTCTTATTATAGTGATGATAATTCGTCAATAGATGATAACATACTAAATGACGAATTGATGAACTCAAATAAGTACATTTTATTATCATCATTTATCCTATTTATTTGACTTGTTTTATTATATTATATATGAGAATTGATACGTTAATGTTTACTTTTGTAATTCTCAGGTAAAAACAAGTATTATGTGAAACTTGGCGATTTTGGACTAATTATGGAGCAAAACAAGCAAGATGTTAAGAGTCTACTGAAATGTACAAGATCAAGATCATTCTGCTCCAGATACGCCGCATCATACTTCTTACATACGGCGCATCACTATCAAGATTTCACAAGTTACGATCCAAGACAGCAAAGGACATGCGCCGCATAGAGAAATGGAGTTACGCCGCATCTTAAGGCGGTGTACGAATATTCCTGAATATATTAATCTTGGACCCCACGCGAAGTTAAGTCAATTCGCCGCATTTACTTATCCTATGCACCGCATCTAACCCTCAGACAGAAACTATAAATACCCCAAGGCCAGACGAATTTCGAGAGCTTAGTTTTTACAAAAAGACCGAAGACCACAGAACCCTAAAGCCGAATTCAGACGTGTTAGCAGCACAAGACACACCCTAAACGAAGATACAAGAACTGTAAGAAGGTCCTGCATGTATTCAATTCATTAAGTAGTTTTGTTTTATTGTATTAGTACACTTTAATTCATCAGGATTGATGGGCCGATTCCATGTGACTACGGAAAATCATGGGCACCCCTTAAAATTGCTTTCCCATTAATTAAAGTTTATATGTTGATGTCTTTGGTGACTTTTATTAGTGCATTGATAACCTCTGTGTCTAGCTGAGCATTGCTTAGGTCGCCATGCCCCTTCCTCGCCTATCTATTCTAGCGTATACGAAACGTGGGCATTACAAATGCTCAATATTCTAGGATAGTGGGATAGACATAAGTAATCATTAAGGGTTTACTCACCGATAAGATTAGAGCCAACGAGAAAGGGTTTATTATATACACTTCATATAAAACTAGCAATAAAACAAGTGACAAGCTACTTAATTATCAGGACAGGTCTTCTTATTGTCTCGAGTATCTATCTGTGTACGTGTGTGCTAATCGCTGATTCGTGCTCATTAGTTTAGTTTATATTTAATCATAACCAAACCGTGCCAGTCTATCAGGCTGAACCCCTTTGCCTTAGATTAGGTTGTACAGCTAACTTAAGATATTAAAATACTAATTCGAATAACTAGATAATACGTTCCACTCTTAGTGGTCGACACTCTACTTACCATTATATTCATACTGACCGGGTACACTGCTCGTTAAAGTGTGTGTTTTATTGATAAGTCGGCTAAATATAAATTTAAAACTATGCGAAGTAAGTTCTAAAATTTTAGGTAGAAACAAAACACTAAAATTAAAATTGCATGAACGCGAAGTGAAAATTTTAGAACTAAAGGATCAAGTCAAAAGACTTGAGAAAAATAAAGAAGTAGACGTAGGATGTAAGTCATGCATAATGTTGGTCCATGAATTGTATGTGGATCTCTAAGTAGCCTTGAATACTTAGTAGATGGTTGGGATAAATCCAAACCAGTCTAAGTGAGAAACCCTTAACGATTTTTAATGTTAATACGGAAACTTAACAAGAACAATGAAGAACACACACAGAGTTAACACTAACTTCGTATATTTCTATTAATCACAATTGTGAAACTCGTACAACTCACTTATCAAACTAACAATATTAGGAATCCTTTTATACACCAAGGAAACCCTAATACTAATCGACTAAGAAGATATTCACGAATCTTCTTGTTAGGATTTATAAAAGTGATGGTCATTTACGTTTTATATTTTTGTAATGTGTCGTTGTATTTAATTAAGTAAAAGTAGTCTATGGGCTTGGACCTAATATAATAGGTTAAATGTAATGTATTAAAGAGTCCATGTAAAAGTCCAACCTAAGTCCAAGCCCATCCACCCATCTCTCAAAAACTATAAATAGCACCTCCCTACACCATTTGGGAGGTTGGTGTTCTTAGGGTGCTTGAGGCTAGTAGAGAAGTAGTGTGTGCATATTGAATGAAAACTTTTTCTCCCTACTCTCTCTCTAGATCTTATCTTATCTTGTGCTTTATTGATTATTAGTTTGTGTGATAAGGATTGATCATAGGTCCTACAAGTGGTATCAAAGCCAAACATAGATCTAGGATTATCTACGTTTATTCACACGGTAGCAGTTAGTGTTTTGGTCATCCTACTGTTTCATTTGTTTATTAGTTTCACTTGTTTTCTTTTCATTTGTTTTGTTTATTAGTTTCTTCACGTCACTGTTTCACTTACATTTTTTTTGTCATGTTTTGTTGAGTTGTTGAGTTGTTGAGTTGTTGAGTTGTTGACTACTATTCCCTCTGCCAATCTTAAACGAAGCATCTCATTTGATCGAACTTCAAATCATCGAACTTCTTGTGATCGAGCTAAGGTTTTTTGATCGAACTTGGTGTTTAGTCGAACTTGGTGTTTAGTTGATCGAACTAGGTTTTAGTCGAGCAAGTGTTAAAGTCGAACTTCGCCATTGATCGAACCTCCTTTCTAGTCGAACTACTAGATTCATCGAACAACTGGTCTGTCATCAAACTTGTGTGAGATTAATCGAGCTAGATTAGTCGAGCTACATGTTTAGTCGAGCTAGACTATTTGAGTTTTTTTGATCGAACATCTGAAATAGTCGAACAAGTTCTTCTTTGATCGAACTAGAGTTAGTCGAACAACAACTTAACCGAACTTTTTCACCGAACAAGTTGTAACCGAACTTCTTCACCTAACTTTTTCACCGAACAAGTTGTAACCGAACTTTTTCACCGAACAAGTTGTAACCGAACTTTTTCACCGAACAAGTTGTAACCGAACTTCTTCACCAAACTTTTTCACCGAACAAGTTGTAACCAAACTTTTTCACCGAACATTGTCACCAAACTTTTTCACCGAAATTTTTCACCGAAATTTTTCACCGAACTTCTTGTTTAGTCGAACAAGGTTTTAACCGAGCATCTTTCATTAACTTAATATAGTTGAACTAGAAACCTGATCGGACATCTTTGTAGTCGAACATTTGAAGTAGTCGAATCAAGTAACCTAGTCGAACCAAAAATAAAGTTTAGTCGAACCAACCTTTTAGTCGAAGCATACTCTATTTGAACCAGAATCATAGACGAGCAACTTTTCCATAGTTGAGTTCATTCATAAGTGAGTTTGTTGAGCTTGTGTTTTTGTTCTAATATTAAAGTTGATTCTTGTCTATTTTATAGTATTGAGCTACTGTTGTTACACCATATTATTGAAAGTATAATATTGAGTTGCTTTTGACGTGTGATTCATTGAGTTTGCATGTGAAGTAAGTTTTCTTGTGAAGTGAGTATAACTTTTGACGTGTACCATATATTCATGTATTCAACTTTTGGGATTATCACGTGAAGTTTGATGTTGACGTTTCATCAACTTCATCAACTTTTGAATATCACATGTACTCAGTATAATGTGTTTGCTTTTGGGATTTAGTGTGCAATTTGATATATACGTGTTCGCTTTTGGGATTAAGTATCACAGTATCACGTGTTTGCGTCAATATAATATAGGGAATTTATCAACTTTTCAATATATAAACTTTGGGTTATCAACTTTTTCTCAACGACTCTTCAAGGACATCGACAAAGGACTTAAAACAAACTCAAATCGTGAACCTTAAACCGTAACCAACCCACTCCTAGATCTTTGCATCGATCCAACATCAACCTTATCACATACCGAAATTGAATGGAATCAAGTTCTCAAGCGGTAAAGATGGCTCAAATGGTGCCATACGATATTCACTCAAAGGAAAATTGTCTAGCACACTTTAAATCAGTTAAGAGTCAATGTGAGGCAATCTCAGAAGCAAGGTTACCGCTAGGGAATCCATATCCATTTCGTCGAGTTTTTGCAAAACTCTTCGGATCTGAAATGGATTATTCAACCTTTAGAAGGACACTCCTACATAACTTGTTTCACATAGAGAACCAAATTGAAGAAGGAAGTGAATGCAAAGAAGCATATCAAGCGCTCAAGACGCAGTTTCAATGGTTTCTCGACGTAGATTTCAGAATGATCAAAAAATCTCCAGATTATGAATCAACAAGCCGAATATGGAGTGAATGCGTCACTAGATACCTGGAAGTTGAAACGTTCAGAAATCAGTTGCTTATACTAATGAACACATTGGAATTGGTGCTTACTAAAAGATCACTTCATCTGAAAGGGATGCTGGAAGAAGAGAAATTGAAAGAACGGGAAAGAATTAAAATGGAGAAGCAGAAACGGGAAAGAGAGAAAATTGAAAGAGAAATGCTATTAAAGGAAACAGAGGGAAATGAGAAAGAGGCAGACAAAGAGGAACACACGGTCAACGCGGGAACTACAACAGATGCTAGCTTGGTTTTCGCAGAAAGAGATACATCTTCAGTACAGCAGATTGGAAGCAATACTCCAATGTATGATTCGGATGCTGATGGTACACACACGAATGAAGTTGTTTCGGATAATGAGGATGATCATATCAGACCTGCACCTGACAAAGCAACAGTACAACATTCACACGATCATGATAATGTTGATTTGTTCTATAACGTGTTTGCTCATGACAAGACACATCCTGCGCATCCTGAGTCCATAAGTGACACATATGTGGTTGAACGGTTTGATAGTAATATCACTCCCACAACTCCAGATATGTATCCTAATGGAGGAGAGCCTTCCCAGGATGGATCTTTTTATGAACAAGATCATGCTTTCTTTACTTCATTAATCGAAAATTTCAAAAATGAACTTGAAAAGTGCAAAGAGGACAATCGCATAGCTAAGCAAACCAACGTCTTATTATCCAAAGAGCTTGAGGAATTTAAAGAAATAACAAAAAGCAAAAACATTGAAATCTCAAACCTGAAATCTCAAGCTCAAAAATTAAATGAAGATGTTATCACACCAATCTTAAAACGAAATAAAGAACTTCAAGATGAGTGTAGCGATGCCCTATCACGTGAAAAACTTTCCATTCAAAAATTGGATAGAAATATGGGGCCCGCTAACACAAGGATCCAAGAGCTTTTAAAAGAGAACGTTGAATTAAAAATGAGATACTCAATGCTTCAGGAAACTACGTCAAATATTAAGATTGTTAATTCAAAACTTGAGAATGAAAATCAAGAGGTTTTAAAACGTGCAAACAATCTTGAAGAAAAACTTCGAAAAACAGACCAAAGTGCTCAAACTCTTCAAATGATGATTCCTAAAGCTGAGAAAGTTCATAAAGGAATGTCAGGAATTGGTTTTGAAAATACAGATCCGGTGGAACATAAACTTTTGCCGACTGATGCTCTGTTCATGTCTGAAGAAGATGAAAAATTAGCAGAGGAAAAACGCTTAAAAGCCAAAAAAGGAAAAAGCCCACTCTCGTACCAAGGCTTTGTGTATGGTTGTATACAATTGTCAGAAATACCAAAACCACCTTTTAAAAGAAAAGACACAAATGTGAAAAGATTTTTCAAAGAAGTTCAACTTGCTACTTATGATGCTAATTTATGGCAAAATAAAGCAAGGAAACAGTTTTGTAATCTTAAAAATCACATTGAGCACACCTTAAAGGTCATTTGGTCAAAACAACAATACACAAATAGTGACTACAATCATCTCATGTCATCAGACGCTTGGCTAAAAAGGGAAGTCTGTAAGCTTTTAAAAGATGAGATTGAACCTCTTGTGAAAAATATCAACTTAAGTTTTGAATACTTTGAAAAATTCCTTGTCACTGAAATGAGAGAAGATTTAAAGTACGTCCATTCTCTTGAAGACGAATTTGATGGAAAATGCTTAAATCTTGATATCCAAAAAGAATTTTTCACAAATCAAATTGAGTCACTTAAGTCGGTATCTGTCTGCCATAAGCATGAGAATGTGGATTTTTTGAAATCTGAAAATCTTTGTTTCAAAAGGAAAATCACTGAACTTTCAAAAGAAGCGGTTGAAGTCAAAGAAGAATTGTCAAAAAGAACTGCTCAGTTTGAGAAAGATTTAACAAAATTTCAAGCACAAAGTATTTCTTTCCAACTCAAACTGCAGGAACAAAAAGCATCTTCTGAAAACTCTTTGACAAAAGTGCTTAAAGAAAAGGAAAAGATTTTTGAAGAAAATTGTGATGATGCCAAAAGCAAGTGTGGAGACCAAAGCAAAGTCGTTCAAAATCTTTCAAATATTCAATATCAGAACTGCTTCCGCTGCAACATAAGAATGACTCTGCTTTGAAAATTCCAAATTCCGGAAGGTTTCCATTCATCTCAAAAACTAATTTTCGAAATGAAACACCGGGTTTCAACAATGGATGGAAAACTTCTTCTTCAAGTTTTAAAACTCCAAGAGAGACACCGGGTTTCTCAAACAATTTTCAAAAGAAAAAGAGTTTTAAATTACCGTTGATTCCACGAGTGCTATTTCAAAATGAAACACTGGTTTTTAGTCCTCGTTGGAATTCAACTTCTTTGAATCGGATTGACACAACTTACAAATGGATTTCAAAATATGGTAAACCCCTTGGCGCCGTGCTTAAATGGGTTCCCAAGGTTGTTGTCTAATCCTAAAAATTTCAATGGCTCTCGTATACTTCAGTACGAAACCCGAGCTTAACCCAATGGCTTCTAATCATATCAGATTAGGACCCGCGCCTCAAAGAAAGGAAAGTGCTCATTCAAAATAAAGGTTTTAAATATTTTTCGAGCACTTATCCTAAAAATCATGACGGCTTTCGTGCATTTCAGTTCGAAACCCGCGCTACATTGATGACTTCTGATTATATCTGATCAGGACTCGCAGTGTTAATGGCAAACAAAATCAAAGAATCCTTGAGCACATGATCAAGATTTTTCAAAAATATTTTTCAAAATCTTTCTCCAAATTATGTGCTCAAGGTTCTTCTAAAGTGCAAACTCCCTCTATACCCTTAAATGATTTTTAAACTCAAATGTTTAACCATATGCTTTGTTTAAGGGGGAGTAGAAAAACAAAAATGTTCCAATTTCATGCTCAAATCCGTCTATCTCTCCAAAAAAAATTTCATTTTAATCAGTTGATATCAAAAATATCACTGCATGCTATTTTTGAGGGGGAGAAGACGTGATTAAAATGTGATCAAAAGGTTTAAAGTTCGTGGAATCTCAAAGTATGCTCTCCAGTCAGACTCAGTTCTAACCCTCGAATTGACGAAAGCTAAATGTTAGTTATCGAAAAGACTTGTCCGAGACGGGTAATAATTTCAAGCTGGTTATCCAGTGATGTAAACGTGTCTCGCAAAGGACTAGTCTGAGTAGAATGTACCAATTCGAGAGATGATCATTGAATATGACCGGGACGGGTAATAATTTCAAGCTAGTCTAACTAGTGATGTAAGCGTGTCTCGCAAAGGTCATGTTCTTTGAAAGTCAATCAATTCAAAATGTGCGAGCTCTATCCCCACATGTGCAAATTTATATCAAAAATGCATGAGCACGTGTGAAGGGGGAGTATTTCAGAAAATGCAAAACTCTCGAAGTGTTATCTAAAATGGGTTTGATTCATAAAAACTTTTAGAGATTTTCAAAAGGTTTTATGGCAAGTGATCAATAATCTAGGATAGTCATGGAGTTATAAGGTGACTAAGGTTAGGAAAACCGTCCTATGATCCGCCAGAGCCGGAGGGATCTATCCAAGGACAATTCCAATAGATTATAATTAGAAGTCCTTAGGTAAGATTGAAAAAGGAGTAAATGAGAAAGGGACAGAAGGGGTTGAAGAATGAAAAAGAAAAGTTGATTGAAAGGGTGAAAAGAAATAGCCCTCCATGAAAACTTAGGGCAGAAACCGGGTCAATACATCTGCTATTGGTACTCACTAAGGTGATACTGATATTGAAGACAAGACGTCATGGACCCAGTGACGCACTGCACCACCCCTCCTAGCCACTCAGATATCTCTCAAAAGATATTTTTTTCATTTCTCACGGAGAACACTGCATAATCTATCGGGCTCTCATTCCGAGATGTGTTGATATTGAAAAGGTGGCACTCTGCTCCATGCCTCTGACGACTAAAAAAAATGCACAATAGAGTCTAGAGCCATGAGATTCATCAAAATATCTCGTTAGGAACACTTCCAATATGATACACTTGTGTTCGCCATAAAGGACACAAGTTGTAAGAGTCTTAATGAGATCCAAGGATCTTGCCATTTACATCATGATGGTTACATGCTTCAAACGGTCTACAGTCATAGGGTGATCTCTAGCGACTCACTGAATCATGGGTACACTTCGGTGTGTCCGTGTAAGCCCTCTCAGGGGTATCCAGTTCAGAACGGCCTGGGGGAGATTAGAGAAAGTCTACACACTATGCTGTTGACGATCTCGAAGTCCTAACCCATAAGTGCTGGATGATTATTACTAACAGTTTTATGCAGCTACCTATAAACATCCATTAACCATCACCACATACATCAAACATCTTCACCTCAACATACTCATACTTATGAAGAACATCCTCATCAAAGTTCAAATATAAAAGTTCAAGACAAAGAAGATCAAGTTAAAGACAAAGTGTTAAAGACAAAGTCAAAAAGCTAATCCAGATGTCAAGAACAAGTTCATATGATGAAAGATTATGGGGAGATTGTTAGCATAAGTATTAAGTCCAAGATGTATGAGTATGATTGAAGGTCACGACGTCACAATCACATGAAGATGCTGATCGAAGGCAAGAACAACCTCAAAGTCGATTCTTTGAAGATCACATAGCATGAAGGAACCAAAGACAAAGACTGCTATACAATGACATACAAAGCTCAAGACAATGAAGTCTAAAGATCTAATCATATGGAGCATCATTTGAATGACCATCCCTTAGGGGGAGATTGTTAGGATTTATAAAAGTGATGGTCATTTACGTTTTATATTTTTGTAACGTGTCGTTGTATTTAATTAAGTAAAAGTAGTCTATGGGCTTGGACCTAATCTAATAGGTTAAATGTAATGTATTAAAGAGTCCATGTAAAAGCCCAACCCAAGTCCAAGCCCATCCACCCATCTCTCAAAAACTATAAATAGCACCTCCCTACACCATTTGGGAGGTTGGTGTTCTTAGGGTGCTTGAGGCTAGTAGAGAAGTAGTGTGTGCTTATTGAATGAAATACTTTTTCTCTCTACTCTCTCTCTAGATCTTATCTTATCTTGTGCTTTATTGATTATTAGTGTGTGTGATAAGGATTGATCATAGGTCCTACACTTCTAAAAAGATACTTACATGTTTTGTATCTTTTCCTAACATATCTCTAACAAACTTTCCTTATACCACGACCAGACTTAACATAATAAGTCAACCAGACTTAATATAGACTACCAGACTTAACATGTATTACCAGACCTAATTAGAAAGATAGACCTAACTCTGACATATTACCAGACCTAAGTTTGTCTTCTCTTGAATTGTATGATAATTCCCAACAATCCTCCCCTAACTTGATCTTTATGCTCCATGAACTTCAAGTTCTTCTGATTTAGCTTTCTGAGGATCGAATCTTGAACACTTTGAATTATCTTTAGGTCTTGAACCTTTCTAGTTGCTTGAATCTTGATAAGCTCTTCTGATATGGTCTTTGCAGCAACATTGACTATATGTACATCAAATTCATTTAAGTTTCAGACTATTCTCATCACTTCCAGATGTGTTACCATCTGTGAGAGGTGAATCATTGAAAATGTAATGGATTTGAAATCTCTTTACCAATAGCCATTACCACTGGAGTAGCCAATGTTTTGGTGTGTCAGACCATGGTACATTAATAACCATATGATTTTTAGCAAATCATCAGCTTATCAACGGATTTGTTAAGTCTTTACCAAAAGCCGTTTGCTTCTGGACTAGCCAATTCTTTGATGGAAAAGCACCTCATCATGGTGAATTGATTACCATTTATGGTTTTCCACAGCCTTTACCACAAGCCATAACCTTGTGGGCTAGCCAACTCTTCACTTATCTTAGATATGGTGAGTTGAATACCATACAATTTTTGGCAAATTGTCAGCCATAAACGGATTTGAGCAATCTTTACCTGTAGCCGTTTGCTCAGGATTAGCCAGTCCTTGTGTTGATGAGACAAGGTGGACTGATTACCTTTTGTTGTGTTAGTGCTATGCACCTCCACTAAGTGAGAAGTTTCAATAATCTCACTTGACAACTTATGAAAATTCTTTCAAACATCCTCAAGCTACATCCCTTAATGACTGCAGTTTTATTAAATCCAATATCTGCTCATATACTTCATCCTTCTTCACAGCAGACAACTTTCTGTTTATCATATCTTTGCAAACACTTGATGACAGAGGATATTCCACTTCTGCAAGCATATAAATATCACCATCTTTATAGACAAACAATGTACCTTGCAGTTATAGAAGTAGATCCAGCTGGTAATCTTCTACTGTTCAGGGAGTTTCCATACTATATTTGACTCAGTTGGTGGCTCAAACATTACTTTCAAATTTCCCCAAAAGACTCTTGTAACATCATCTTCAGGTGGATTATCTCCAAATTTGATATTCACCACCTTGTATAATTCCTTTAAATCCTCCCTGCTTATATCATGTAAAATAGCAGCAAAATTCATATACATTACATTAGAGTAATCTTCCCTAATAATCATATATGAAGCTCTTTCTCCAGAGATAACAATTTTATAGTTTACTATCTTAGCAGGTTTCTTTGAGCTTTTAATTGTTCCCATAGTGGCTCCTTCAGATGAAGGTTCTTCCTCAGATTCCTCTTCTTCAATCACTTTCTTGTATTTACTTTTTCTTTCCAAACTTTTTCTTCTTTGAAACACAATTGGCTGTACTACTTCAGCTTGCACTTCTCCTGATAACTTCTCAACTTCAGGTTGTTTTTCAACCATTTTATCAGGTTCAATAACTAGTTTAGTCTCTTTAACCTTCCTACCCTGAAAACAATATTTCTGCACATCATCATAATCAACAGCTTTATAACCTTGATCTCTCTCAAATGCTTTGAGATATGCAATTTGAATCTCTTCATATGACTTCCCTTTCATCTTTTCCAAAGATAGATGCATTTGATTCTTTAGATACATCTTCATATCATGTTTCTTTTCTTCAATAGTCATTTTCTTGGGAATCTTTGATTTCTTCTGAAGCTTGAACTTTTCTAAGAATCCACCCAATGTATCATCATTGTCTCTTGCATTTATGAAGTCAGCTAACTGTTTGGCTTGTTCATCAGCAGTTAAACCTTCAACAGCTAGAAGCTCCTCATATTTTGCTCTCACTTCATCATCAACATTGAGCAGCTTTGTAAATTCATCAGATTCTTCAGCCAATTGTCTTGCATAAACTGCATCTTGCCTCTTTTGTCTTTCTTCTTTAGCAATATCTTGTGCCTTAATCCTCTCAATTTCAGCCTCAGATGCTAGTTCTTCTCTTGTTTTTCTTTTAGACTTCTTTGGCTTTTGTTAGGATCTATAAAAGTGATGGTCATTTACATTTTATATTTTGTAATGTGTCGTTGTATTTATTAAGTAAAATAGTCAATGGGCTTTCTTATGTAATCCAATAGCTCTCATGTTAGTCTAAAAGAAAAGCCCATGGAAAGCCCAAGTGGCTCATAAGCCTTGCACTATAAATAGTCTCTTCCTCCTCATTTGGCAGGTTGGCCTTTTGAATGAGTGTGTGAAAAGAGTGTGTGCTTAATGAAATATATTTTGTCTCTCTACTCTCTTTCTAGATCTTATCTTGTGCTTTATTGATTATTAGTGTGTGTGATAAGGATTGATTATGGTTCCTACAAGTGGTATCAGAGCTAGGTTAGTCTCTTTGTGCAGAATGTTGCTCTTCATTACCAGAATTAAGTTCATTACCAGACTCTAAAGAACCAGACTTTCCTTCACCAGTATTAATTTCAATATCAGACTTTTCATCAGACACTGTGCCATACTTTGCAGTCTCTTCCTCAGCAGATAAAATTAACCTTCTTTTCTTCCTATCTTGTTTAATCTTGCCCATGGATTGAGCCAAAGTTTCTGCTACTTCCAGTGTCTTTGGACTGATGGTGGTGATAGGTTCTTGAACTGGATGTTCTTGAAGTGGTGTTTGAAATATGTTTTCTTGTTCTTGTTCCAAATTCCTCCCCTGTTTGGAAGAATTTTCAGCTTCTCCCTCCTCATCATCAAAAGGAACACCCTTTTTCTTCATTGCCATTCACATTTTCTTTACTTTTTGCACCAAAGTCACATAAGCTCTTCTGAGTGCCTCATTAGACTTCTCCAAAATAGCTATCTTCTTTTGCAGTTGAGGAACTAAAATGAGAAGATTTTCCACAGTTATTGGTGCATGTTCCTCCTCCCTTGCAGGACTTGGAACATTTGGTTGTGAAGGTGAAGATTGTGGGATAGGTGTAGGTATTCTTTCAGCAGATGGTGAGGGTATAGCCGACCTAGATGATGCTTGGGCTTGTTCCTCATCAGGTTGCACTTGAGCAGCTCCAGATGTACCTGCATTGTTAGTACCAAGCATAGCAGCAAGCAAAGGTCTATGTGCCCCTTGAAAACCCCTTTTTATATTTGCAAAAAGTTTTGGAGTAAAGGCCACACTGATGTAAGGCACTTTATCCTTAGTTTCATAGTTCAAGACCATTTGCAAAAATCGTGGATACATTAAAAATTTAGGGTCCTTAGCATTTTTCACCATTCCTTCAAAAATTAGTTTTGAAAAATTAAATTTCCTTCCAAGTGATAAACATACCAATGCAGAAGCAATTCAGCTTCCAAATTGATCCCATCCACCACTCTTGGGACTTAAGCTTTGAAGTAAATGATGTACTAAAAACCTCCACTGTGGTGTAAAATGACTTTTCCAAAAGGTAAAACTTCCATCAGTGGGGTACCCAATGTTATCCAATCCCTCCAAAATATCATTACCAGGCAAATCAAATTCTCCTAAAGCATCATCCAATTGGAGACTTCCCCTAATGGAGGCTTCAGTAATGGTAAAACCATTTTTGTCAATAATTGCCCTTAAACATGGTGTCCCATCATCAAGAGTCTCAGAGGTAACCAACCCCCAGAACTGCTTAACAAGGGACTGATAAATAGTAGGATTATGAAGTAATGAATAACAAATGTAAGAACCTTTTAGGAAATCCACAATCTCCTCGAAACCTGCACTTTGATCTGGTTTCTTCAAGAAACCAACTTGATTATGCTTGTCAACAAACTTGAGGTTAGCCATGGATGAGTCAATGATTTAGGTCTGGTTGATTGGAAGGGTAGGGTTTGAAAATATTTGCGTATAAACAGAGTCGTGAGTCTAAAATAAAGATGATTTAAAATGGGAAGCAAATAAAGAATAAAAGGAGATAAAATATATCAAATTTTAGCCTTATATACTTTGTAAATATCTCTTTTTACCGAAAATAGTGCAACGGTAATATTTTAGATAAATCTTTATTACTCTGACCAGATCTAACGGTCATAAATTTAATACTACCCGACTTAAATTAGTCAACCATGCCGAATCATAAACTTACCAGACCTAACCAAAAGAGTGGACTTACACACTGATTTTAGCGGATGCAAGGCTTTACATCATCATCATTCCAATCTTTTCTGCAAAAATTAGTTCAACAACAAGAAAGGGAGACAAAAACCAATATTTGCAAGAAAAGGTCAGCACACAAGCTTCCAGATTTAACACTTAAGGGTACCCGATTTAAAAACTTGTAAATTTGCCTCCCCTTAAATGTACATTACCTCCCCTTAAGTGTAAACCTCTTTTTTTTTTTTTTTTTTTTTTTTTTTTTTTTTTTTTTTTTTTTAACACTAACGAATGTAAACTAAACATGGTCAACTTTCCATAAGGTACAAGTAATTACTCTTTGTCTGCAAGTATTAACCCATACACCAACCGAGCATTTAATAGCATTAAACCTTGATTTTTCCTATAAAACCACCAATTGTATTATCACAAAACCATCACAAACCAAAAGAAAAACCTTATTAGTATAATGGATCCTTCCCACTCAGAAATCATAGAGATTTCATCTGATTCTTCTTGGGATCCAAATGGCTCATCTTCTAATTCATCATCAGGAGGATGGGGTGGATATTTTCCACCAGGTTTCTCCTCAATAACAAAAGACAAAATAGCAAGGGAGACAATGCTGAAACATTGGTTAGCAGCATATGATCTCACTGAGAAAGAGCCAGAGTACTCTTCTTCATAGGATGAAGCAGAGGAGACTTCAGAAGATATAACTTCTTCAGAGGATTCTTCTATTGATTATGAAGCAGAGACCTCCAAGACTGTGACATCCAAGAGCACCAAGGTTGTGCCTCGTCCAACACCAAACAAGCAGGTTCTAGGACTCCTAAGTCCAAAGGTTAGAGACCTTATGGGTGAGAAGAGGACCAAGAAGACCATGCCTGATGTGAATGATAAAGGCAAAGGGAAGAAGAAGATGTAGGTGTTGGTGTTTGGCTTGCTAGGGTTTAGGCTTTTGTCTTTTGATGTGCTATGTTGGTGGTTGCCTTGTTTGTAACTTTGTTTATAATGAATAAAACTTCCAAGGTTCTTTAGTCAAAAACTGCAAAACAAAGTTATGCACAATATACCAAAAACAAACGTACTATGGAAAGTTGGATACAAATTAACTATTAAAAATAAGAATAACCATTTAGAACAGCAAGACTGAAAACATTCTAAGAATAAACAAATATACAAACTATAAAAAGTTAAGAAAGAGAAATCAGTTTTTCTTAACAATCCAGGCCTGAGTGGGCTTGAGTCCTCTTTGTGGAGCAACATACTTGAAGGTTTTGTATGAATATGCTCTAGTGAAACTATGTTTAGACTTATAGGTATACTCATTTTTAAATGGATTCCAAGCCCAGCATTCTGAGAGGTTATCAGCAGAACCCCCATTTGAATTTGTTTGATTTGCAACTGGTCTCCTCACAAGTGAATGAGGTTTGTAAAAATGATTTCTTTGATTGTTTGCATTCACCTGTGGCTTTTGAAATGGTTGTCTGGGTCTCCCAGAATTAACATAACCAGTATTCACATTAAGCCTCGCATAATTACCATTTTGCTTATTCACATTAAAGTTCCTAAAGCCAGACCTAAAATTTTGTCTACCAGTATTAACATACGAGTTAGGTCGGGTAGAGTTATTAAGTTGGACAGGTCTGGGAACAAACTAGTTGGCATGATTAATTCTACTAGCATTATTGCAAACTGGTTTATTTGAACCATGACCAATATTAGCATTCATTCTCTTTTGCTCAGCCTCTCTCTTCATTCTCTTTTCATGGAAGTCACCATCTCTAATCAAATGACTTAAACTTCCACAAACAAAACATCTTTTAGGAGCATAAGTGTAACTACTCCTAGATTCTCTATGAACACTATTGCTTCTTGGTGACTCATTCATTTTAACAGATTCCCTAGGAGTTTTTATGTGATTGACACAACTAGGTTTAACTGTCTCAGGCTTTGGTTTAGTCACTACAGGTTTAGTAACAACAGGTTCACACTTCTTAACAACCTTAGGTTCAGGATTCTCTTTTACTTCACTTTTTGACTCAGACTTAGAGTGATCAGAGGAACCATCAATAGATCCTTCAGATTCATTGGATTGACAAGAAGAATACTTACTGGTTTTGTCCTCTGAGGTGGTTGACTCAGGCACTTGAGGACCTTTCTTTCCATACACAAAAAGTGAATCATCTAACTCTTCTTTTTCAAGAGGAGTATAGTCATCACTTAATGGTGGTGGTACTCCCTTAAAGTCACCAGTCTTAACAAACCTATTATATAAAGGCTTATCAGCATAGTCCTCCTCTCTATTCTTAAATATAGCCTTATTCTCCTCTTCCTCATATCCTAAGCCACATTTTTTATTTGACTTAATTTGAGAATCCCAACACTTAAACAGATTATTATTTGAGTTGTTCCACTGAGCCACACGTTTTCTCAAATCATCCCTTTCCTTTTGAATTCTAAGCCCCATTTGTCTATACCTTTTAAGCTTTTCATCTTGTTCATATATTTTATTAGCTTGAAAGTATAGTTTTTCATTTAAAGCAGCATGTTGGTTTTGAAGGGTGACCTTTTGTGTCTCTAGTGTTTTTACAGCATTTTTATGTGCTAGAAGATTTACTTCTAGGTCACCTATTTGTCCTAACTGCTCATCACACAAAGCCTTAATATGATTATATGAATCAGTGCATAATTTAGAGCATAATGATACCTCATTACCAATGGCCATGAGAGCATGATCAGACTCCTCATTCACTCTTGGATGCTCACCCCAGTTGACACCTCCAGCTTCCATTGTCAGCAAGCTCATCTGATTCTTTTCCATCTTCCCATCTTCATCTCTTTTCCCATCAGCAGGCTTCTTCTCTGGACAGTCTCTTGAAAAATGTCCATGCTTGTGACAGTTGTAGCATTCAACTGTCCTCTTTGTGTATCCCACTGGTGATTTGTTGTTGAAGTTGATGGTACTTCCATATTGCTTCTGAAATCGTTTGACCCTTAAAGCAACCATGGCAATATGCCATTTTATGTCCATCTCCTCAACTTCAGCATCGTTAATCTGTTCTAAATCTTCACTAATAAAGCTTTCATCTTCCGTTTGGTTGGCAAAGAAAGAATGGATCACCTCATCAGTAAAACTTGAAGCAGATCTTTCACTTGAGGGATTTTCATAGATACCAGACCTAACACTACCAGGTTTAACCTTGTAAGTGCTGCTTTTGTTCTGTGACACAAAAGCAACGTTTGATGAACTGGTAGAATCCTGAGTATTGTTACTGATGTTCCTTTCAAACATCCTAAGATTATTGTATTGGTCATCAGGTGTCATTGAATCTACTTCCTCCTTTATCCTCATCGCCACAGATACATTACCCCATTCTGATGGTAAAGATCTAAGGAACTTGTGGTTTGCATCCTCATTCGAAACTGATGCACCATGAACTTCTAGCTGTGTTAACAGATGCTGAAATCTGTCATAGCCCTTCTGCAATCCTTCAGTTTTTGAAACACTGAATGTCTCAAATTGCTGTTTAAGAACAGCCTTTTGCATCTTCTTGGAGTTTGCATTCCCTTTAAATCGTTTCTTTATAGCCTCCCACATCTCCTTAGCATCAACCATGCCATGGAACCTTTGTAGATGCTCCTTAGGAATAGGCATAAGAAGCAAGGTTCTGGCCTTCTTTTCCTTCTCCACAGCCCTAATCTCCTCAGCAGATACTGGTGGCATTATTCTCAGCTGCCCATCAGTCCCTTGTGAAATTCTTTTCTTAGAGTTTCCCCTTTGAATAACCTTACATACATCACTATCAATATACTCCAGATAATGTTCCATCTCCATGGCCCATATATCATATTCTTCTCTTTTCAGTATGGGAAGTTTTATGTTTGAGATTGTGGTTGTGGATGGGATGGGTTGTTGTGTTTGGGATTTATTGGATTCGGGTTTTTCCTCCTCATTAACTGACTTAACTGAGTCAGTGTCATGAATTGAAAAATCATCATGTTTTGGGTTTTGATCTAAGTCAGACATTGTGTGGGATGAATTGAGTGAAAATAGGCTTTTGAGGTTAAGTGTTCTTCGAAATCAGAGTCTCTCGCCTTGCTCTGATACCACTTATTGGTCCACGAATTGTATGTGGATCTCTAAGTAGCCTTGAATACTTAGTAGATGGTTGGGATAAATCCAAACCAGTCTAAGTGAGAAACCCTTAACGATTGTTAATGTTAATGCGGAAACTTAACAAGAACAATGAAGAACACACACAGAGTTAACACTAACTTCGTATATTTCTATTAATCACAATTGTGAAACTCGTACAACTCACTTATCAAACTAACAATCTTAGGAATCCTTTTATACACCAAGGAAACCCTAATACTAACCGACTAAGAAGATATTCACGAATCTTCTAAAAAGATACTTACACATTTTGTATCTTTTCCTAACATATCTCTAACAAACTTTCCTTATACCACGACCAGACTTAACATAATAAGTCAACCAGACTTAATATAGACTACCAGACTTAACATGTATTATCAGACCTAATTACAAAGACAGACCTAACTCTGACATATTACCAGACCTATGTTTGTCTTCTCTTGAATCGTATGATAATTCCCAACACATAAGTCTTCGAGTAGAAAATGAGAAACTCAGAAAATGCTTTGAGGATCATTAAGTTTGAAAAAGGAACAAAGACACTTAATGATATACTTGAAAACATTAGGTATGGTCAACATACCGAAGCGGGCTTAGGATTTGACCCAAATAAAGCTTGGACAAGTAAAACGAAACAAGTGAAATTTGCCAAGCCCACAAGTTCTGTCAAAACAGTAGACGGCACCACTAAAGGTACAGACGACACCATTAAATTTAATGGTACCGTGGTACCGACAGATGCTGGAGACAGAACTGAGTCGAATTTGAAAAATAATTCAAGTCCTATACCAAGTCACATAGTTGCAAATGGTACCAAAGTACCTATTGCCAGTATAAAGGAAGTCAAAAGCTGTTACAAACCTCTGTCAACCCCCAGGCTCGGCTTTGTAAAACCCAACACTAGGTCAAAGACTCCTCCGCCTAGAAAAACAAATATTCCTAAACCTCAGTCAAGAACTCCTCTACCGAGAGGTAACTCTAGAAGACAAAGTTATCCAAGTAACTATCCCGTAGCTTGGAATAACCGTCAACTACAAAGTTACTTACCGTGGGAAATTTGTCCTCCGTTCCAACATCCTAACCAAATGCAACTAATGCATGGGATGTTTAATACTAACAACTTTGGACCTGTGAGATATTGGGGACCAAATATTTCAATGTTTGTCTTATTCAATAGATACGCTTGGGAATCGACTTGGAGCCTGACGAATGGGTCAAGGATAGTGGATGCACTAATCGTATGATGGGTAACTGAAGTCTATTCTCATCATACAAGGCATACAACGGAGGTAATGTCACTTTCGGTAGCAAACTTAAGGGCAACATAATGGGAAAAGGTACGTTTACTCAAAACTCCCTTACTATTAGAAATGTTGAGCCTGTAGATAACTTAGGATTTAACTTGCTTAGCATTAGTCAAATGGTAGACAATAAGTGTAGAGTTATATTCTCCGAAGAGGGTAGTGAGATCATTCAGAATTGTAAAACCGTAGGCAAAGGAGTTAGGAAGAATGGCTTATTTGTTATGAAAATAGGAAATAAGCCTCAGGATAAGATTTGCTTAGCAACCATAGATGATAATTCCAATCTATGGCATAGGAGATTAGGTCATGCCAATATGCGCTGGATACAATCATTGGCGTCTAAGGAACTAGTTAGAAACCTACCTAAGATTAAGTTTGATAAACACTTTTGTGACGCTTGTAATGTTGGAAAACAAGTTCATTCTAGTCACAAAGCCAAGAATATGGTCTCAACCTCTAGATGCCTAGAACTCCTTCATATGGACTTATTTGTTCCATCCGTCGTACGGAGCTACGGAGGAAATTACTACACCTTAGTAATAGTTGATGACTACTCTAGGTACACTTGGACTAGATTTGTTAAGAATAAGACACAAGCTTTCGAAGAATTCAAAATCTTTAGTAAGAAAGTCCAAAATCAACTAGGGTGTACAATAGTCTCAATTAGGACGGATCATGGTCGGGAATTTGATAATGAAGTGCAATTTGGAGTATATTGTGATGCTAATGGTATTACACACAATTTCTCAGCTCCACGCACTCCACATTCAAATGAGGTAGTTTAGCGAAAAAACCGTACTCTACAAGAGATGAGTAGAACGATGTTGAATGAACAATCAATTCCGCAAAAGTTTTGGTGTAATGCGGTGGACAACTTAACTTACATACTAAATAGGATTCTAATTAGATCTATCTTAGGAAAAACACCATATGAAATCTTGAAAGGTAGAAAACCTACTCTAGACTACTTTAGAGTGTTTGGAAACAAGTGCTTCATACTAAACACTAAAGACTACCTCACCAAGTTTGACCCGAAGTCTTACGAAGGTATTTTCCTAGGTTACTCCCAAAATAGTAAAGTCTATGTTGTCCTAAATAAGGAAACAATGAAAGTCAAAGAGTCACTCAACGTGACATTCGATGAAAGTCCTCCACCAACTAAGACATCACCCTTGGTGGATTTTGACTTATATGAGGAAGAAGCCGTTAAGGTTAATGGCAAGAAAACCTTAGAAAAAGAAATTGAGGATGAAATAGTTGAAGTTGATGAGGTTGTCAACATTAAGGAATCCAAGAACCATCCTATTGAAAATGTCATAGGAAACCTAAACCAAAGAACCCTTAGGTCACAAGCTCAAAGCAAAAGTAACTTCTTTTGTTTTATATCAACCGTAGAACCTAAGAATGTCGGTGAAGCGATTAAGGATGAAAGCTGGGTAGTTGCCATGCAAGAGGAGCTTAATCAATTCACCGCAAACCAAGTTTGGGATTTAGTACCTCCACCTAAGAATCAAACCATCATAGGAACTAAGTGGGCGTTTAGGAATAAACTAGACGAAAATGGCATCGTAACTAGGAATAAGGCAAGGTTAGTAGCACAAGGCTATTACCAACAAGAAGGATTAGATAACGATGAAACTTATGCACCCGTAGCTAGATTAGAGTCAATTAGAATACTCCTTGCCTATGCTTATGCCTTAGACTTTAAATTATACCAAATGGACGTGAAAAGTGCATTCCTAAATGGTTATATCAACGAGGAGGTATATGTTGCACAACCTCCGGGATTCGTTGATTTCGAGAAACCGAATCATGTTTATAAACTCAAGAAAGCACTCTATGGTCTCAAACAAGCTCCTAAAGCTTGGTACGATAGACTAAAGGCATTCTTAATTCAACATGAATATACCATGGGAGTGGTTGACAACACACTTTTTATGAAGAAACGTGATTTACATCTCATCATTGTTCAAATATATGTCGACGACATCATATTTGGCTCAACTTGTCCAGAACTGTGCGATGATTACTCTAAGATCATGCGTGACGAGTTTGAGATGAGCATGATGGGCGAATTAAATTTCTTCCTTGGTCTACAAATAAAACAAATGGAAGATGGTATCTTCTTTAATCAATCTAAGTATAGTAAGGAGATGCTTAATAAATTTAGTTTAGAAGAGTCTAAGCCCATGAAAACTCCCATGTCCACGGAAATTAAACTCACGAAAGATGAAGAAGGTGAGTCCGTGGATAGCACTAAGTATAGAGGTATGATAGGAAGTTTATTATACCTCACGGAAAGCAGGCCCGATATCATGTTTAGTGTCTGCCTTTGTGCTCGCTTCCAAGAGGATCCCAAAACCTCTCACCATGAAGCGGTTAAGCGTATCTTCCAATACATTAAAGGCACTATACACTTGGGATTATTCTATCCCAAGGGGACCGGTATAGAAACTGTTGTCTATGCCGACTCTGATCATGCGGGAGATTATGTGGATCGAAAAAGTACGAGTGGCGTTTGTACCTTCATGGGTTATGGTCTAACTTCTTGGTTCTCCAAGAAACAAATGGCTCTTGCTATCTCCACGACCGAAGCCGAGTACGTAAGCGCCGGAAAGGCATGTCAACAAGAACTATGAATGAAACAAGCTCTTAATGACTATGACATCCATCTAGATGACGTTCCCATTATGTGCGATAATAAAGGGGCTATTGACTTGAGCAAAAACCCTGTTCAACACTCTCGTACTAAACACATCAAAATTCGTCACCACTTCCTTCGCGATAACTTTCAGAAAGGAAACATTTCTATTGAGAAAGTTCCTTCTCAAGACAATATCGTCGACATCCTTACCAAATCTCTTAAACGAGAATCCTTCAACTACCTTCGTCTAGGTTTGGGAATGATGGAACATATTCCATAAATCTCATGACTATTAAAGTCATCCCGCGTATCCCTCTCATGACTATTTAAATATTTCACTGAATATATATTGAAGTCATCTCGTGTGTCTCATCTCATGACTCTTTAGAGCCATCTCCTTTCGTTTAGTGCGGGTTCTTCTCGTCAAAAGAATTTATTAGGTATAAATTCTTTCCTCGTGTCAAAAAGCCTCACTAAAACAGCGAGACTTATTCGTCAAAAATTAAAATGGGACAAAAATTCATCCCTGCAGATCACGGCACCACTAAAGTGGCATGACACCATTAAATTTAATGGTACCGTGGAACCGTGTATCTGAAAATGCCCTTATTTCAGTCTTCTCTTCCCACACCATTCACTTTTAAACTTTCCCAACTTCTTCCATTGCTGTCAAAGCCAAACCTCACAACCCAAAATTCAATTACACCTATTCAAGATCTAATTCAAGGCATTGATTCTCAATATTACCAACAACTTTCACATTTTCAACATGACTTGTAAGTCATTTAACTTTATTTTTATTTAATCTTGAGTCTAGGGTTTGTTCATGCATGAAAATTGAATTGGGGTTTTTCAATTTTGATTGAGTCTTTATGAAATTAGGATTAGGATTAGGCAATGTATAACTCTCATGATTCCCTTAACATAGGATTTGCATAAACACACTTAAATCACAAGTTTTGGTTCAAACGTTATTTTTATTAGATTAATTAGGTTTAAGGGGAATCATGACTAGAATACTTGCTATTAGAATTAGGAGTTATCAACACTCTAAGCTTTCAAAAAAAAATATATTTTTTTGGCGCCAAAACATTGATGTCACCAAACACCCCAATTCCATTGTTTTCAAAAAAATTTCACGAAACTAGGATCATGAAACATTTTTCGTGCATTGTTGATACAAATTAAAAATGTTTTTCTCATGCATACATGATCTCACGAATATTGATTGATTTACAAAACCAATATGTATTTATCAACATATTCGTTTGAGCAAAAGTGAAGATTAGGAGCGTTTGGGTAATCTCATTATTTTAGTTATAGAGTCGAGATTACCGCATCTCCACATAATTAGCATATAGGCATACACTAGGCACGTGTCTTTAATTGAAATATTCTCAATTTTAATCTTTGATAAATTTTTCATAGGTAACAAGATATATCACATGTTTGATTACGATCATGAACTGACAGCCGATTACATTCCCAAACCATCAATTGAACGAAACACCCCACTTTGTCACATACAAAGCTTCCGTCACCTAGAGTCTCGTTTCTTCCACGAAGGACGTATTGTCAATTCCTCCATTCTTAATCATGATCATATCCAAACCATGTTTCAAGAAATCGGATTCGATTGCTTGTTTCGGATTAATGATCTAATTTGTCCTCGGTTTGTCCTTGAGTTCTATAGACAAGTTAAACTCGTACATAACGAGGATCAAACTTTGTCTCTCCAATTCGTGATACAAAACCAAGAAATCTCACTCACTCTTGACCAATTTGCTTAAATTCTTTAACTTCTGAACCATGGACAATGTTCCTACACGGAAGGTTGGTCTCTCAAAACCCTTATTCCCACTCCATGTGAGATTATAGCTCATATTCGTCTTCCTCAAAAAGTTCATGGTTCTCTTAAAGAGAACGATGAAATTGAGTTCCGTGAGTCTCATGAGTATGACTTAGATCCACTCAAAGTCTATGTTGATGAAATTCATCCACATCTACGTAGATGGATAGAAGTCATTCGTGAAAATGTCTTTTGTCTTCCTCACAACCGTGAGCATCTTCCGGCGTGTTGTGCTCATATGTTGTATTGTCTAGTAACCGAGCAACACTACAATCTCGCTTACTTTGTGGAAAGGAGAATTGTCGGTGTCAGGGGTCAACTAAATAAGGTGATACCCTATGGCACGTTGTTTACTTGCCTATATCGGTTTGTCATGAACTCCTTCCCTCACCTCAAAAATAATCGATACCTCCTTGTCAACCCCACCAAGGCTCCTCTCACCCAAACCACATATAACTCTCTTTATTGGTAATGTACATCATCCCAAGGGAATCATGATGATAGTTCAGTATCGTGCTATGATGTTTCATCAAGTGATGATGTATGAGGGTGTGCTCAAGTTAATTGAACTATTTCATCTTATTAGGACTTATCTATAATAAATTATATTAGGGATTAATACTCTTTGTTATCTTGCATGCTTGACATTTAATCTATCACCTTGCATGAATATTTTATGTGATATTTGGGTGATAGCTTATATTTTGTCCCTTAATGTTTGCATGCTTATGGATTAATCTGTCAAATTACATGATAATCTTTATTTGCTAGGAGTAATCTTAATATGGGAACTATTAGGCAATTAAATCTTTAGTGATTTGAGGCACTAACATTTCCAGGAACTAGTTCCCTAGAAAACACCCTCTAGCTGCCCAGAACTAGGCTGCACAGGAAAATTCGTGACTCCAATGTCACGTAACCGTTAAATAGGCCACGGTACAGTGCGGTATTTAGTGGTACCGTGCCCTTGTTTGACGAATTTTCACTGTTCCCACTAGATCCCTGAACCTCAAACCTCAAACCTGTAAATTTTGCAAACTCACATACAACCCAAAGATTCCCTTACTACACCATAGGACACTACCATCACCTTTAATTCAAATCCCGTAACTCCTGCCTATATAAGGCCTCACCATTGCAAGCTTATCTTGCATCTCATCTTCAACCTTACATCACACTAACACCATGTCTTCCACACAAGGATCAACAAACCACATTTCCAAGAAACCTAGGATAACAGTAAGACCACCAACCAAACCTATCTTTGTTGATCTTACAAAAGATGATGAAGTCACAACACCACCTTCCCAAGCCACTCCTAACTCACCATCGCCACCTAATGCACCTTCCAAAACATCCTCTCACTACAAGAAAAGTGGCTTTTTAGGACCCCCATAAGCGTCATAAAATGGTACTTTTTAGGACCTTTCATTTAATAGGACCAAGGATGAAAGCGTTTCATGTAAGGCGGTCGTAATAGGTCCAAAGCGTCCTAATATCTCAAATACCTTATGAAACCAATTTTATGGTCGTATTATATGACTATGAATAACCCAAATAGCGTCCTAATAAAACCATATTAGGACACTTTTACAATATTTTGACATGTGCTTACCTACTTTTAATCTTTTGACACACTTAAAAAGGTCCTTAAAAGTTTGTTAGGACGCATATGATGCAACATCATAGCTATTTTAGCAACCAAGAAAAGGGTCCTAATAACTCAAATAAGATTATGATACCAATTTTATGGTCGCATAATAGGTCAAATAACGTCCTAATAAAAACATATTAGGACACTTTTACAATGTTCTAACATGTGGTAACCTACTTTTAATCTTTTGATACACATACAAGCGTCCTTAAATGTTGATTCTTAGGATGGTTATCATATAACATTATAGTTACTTTAACACCAAGAAAAGGGTCCTAATATCCCAAATACGATTACGAAACCAAATTTATGGTCGCATAATATGTCCATGAACAACCAAATAACGTCCTAATAACAACATATTAGGACACTTTTACAATGTTCTAACACATGGTTACCTAATTTTAATCTTTTGATACACATACAAGCGTACTTAAAAGATAATTGTTAGGACGCTTATCATGTAACATTATAGCTACTTTAGCACCAAGAAAAGGGTTCTAATATCTCAAAGAAGATTATGAAACCAATTTTTTGGTCGTATAAAATGTCTATTAACAACCTAAATAACGTCCTAATAACAACATATTATGACACTTTTACAATGTTAAGCGTCCTTAAAAGTTTATTGTTAGGACGCTTAATAAGTTTAATAGGACAATTTCAAAGTCCTGACAAGTCATATGATAGGACGCTATTTTCAGCATGCACACTCTATTTTACGATAATGAATAAAACATCAACTAATTATTAAATGAATAAAACGAAATTGTATTTCAAATAAGCAATTGTCATAACAAAAGCACTAAACATAAATAAGGTATAGACATTATCCAACATAAAGTCTTGTACAGTTGTTTGGGCCTTCTAATAAGAGTGAGAACCGCATCCAGCAATGTTACGAAATCAGGAACAAAATAATCCGCGGATGTCATCAGGAGATACATTAGCATATATCAAAGTTACCTGAAATAAAAAAGATTCACAACATATGTCAAATGGAGATAAATGTAAATCTACCGAGAAATATACAAGATGACAATATCTCTTACTTTGGTATTATCATCGAGATTCTTAAGAATGGCCTCAATAATCTGAAGCATTGGAGTGACTCCTGACCCACCTGCAATCTGGACAAATAAAGTATTTTACACACTACGATACATACTCTTCATGTTGATGATAAAAAAAAAATAAAATAAAAAAAAAATAAATAAATAAAAATCACTTACCATGCCAATGTGTTTCTTCATATTAGGGGTGTATTTGAGCTTTTCAATGGGTCTGCGAAATAAAATCCATTTTGTTAGTCGTATAAACAATTTCATCAAGAGTATCATAATACTAGTTTGATTAACTGGTTTACCCTTTTACTTCCATCACATCATACTGATATAAACACAAATCATCATTTCTTTACATTATCTAGATAACTACAATAACTGGCATAAAACTACCAAATCATCATTTATCTAGACTATAGGATCAAACAGATTACCGAAGATTCACCTCACCAAACACACACACGACATTATCCACACAACTATAAATGAATATGCTAAACTATTGACCTTTGAACATAAGTAAACAGAGTGAAATATAAATACGATAACCAAAAAAATAGCAAATGAGGTATCAAAACTTCACGAACATGTAGCAACATATATTAAAACACTACTTGTTAAACTATAGATACAATAATATATATCTCACTATCACGCTAACATTACATTTATAAATCAACAAATACCATCCAAAATCTCCAAATTATACCGTTACAATAATCATCACATAATTAGTCTACTATTAGCGATGCTAAACTTATGTATAGCCCTTTTGTTGATTTTCCATTACCATAACTATCAATACACATAAAACCTTAGAAACTTATGTAGTGCGACCTTATAGACAGAAGTGCAAGTGATGTAACCTTTATGTCATCCAGTCAGTTTTGGAAGCAAAGCAGATTGTTCGTAGGGACTCGTTGTAGTAACAATGAGATTCATCACCATTGACATTGGTAGTCCTGGTCGTCACTGCCATCAACTGAATAGCTTCCTTTGCCTACAAGATATAAATCAATCGACTGAAGATTAATCAACCTGTTTAAATAATTTATGAATCATATTAGAACTCTGAAATAAAATTTCGAAAAATTCCCATAGATACCTCAATGTCCCTAGTATTTTACCTAATTTTTTCAGATTTTATTAACTAGAATAGGTATGAAAGAAAAATTCATTTCCCTAACCAGTTCCAGAATCGGATCTGATGAAACATCTGAAAAGTAATTAATTCTCAACCCCATCTAAAAAATTTATAAAAATCTAAAAAAATTCCAGAAACTATTAGACATATCAAATATTACCCAGTTCAAAGGACACCTTCTAATTCGACAGGGTTTGAAAATGATAAATGAAAAACACGGACTGTTTTTTCAGACATACGAATTCGATTTGACACTTAATTTTCTAAAAATCAAAAAGTGGCCTTCCCGACCTCTAAAAATTGCAAGGTTAATTTCTACAGAAAGATCTTTCATTGAATTTAATTTTAGACTCAAGAAACACCCAAATACACATAGTTATCATCAAGATTGAATCAATTAAAGTCGGACTAATTTCCTGATCAGAAAACTGGTTCAATATTCTATGTGATCCTTTAGAGTTTTTCTATTCCAATGATTATTCCAAGATAACAAGCAATCATAATTGACATTAAAACATCCCTAGATTGATCCTCACATATTTTAACATGTTCATATCAATTAATTTTCAGATTCATATACATATTCGATTTATACATATTAGGGTTTATAATCAATTCGAATGGATCAATTTTTTTTTTTCTGATGTGAATGATTACCTTGGATCAAGAACACCAAAATCTTCCTTGTGTTGTTGCTGTTGATCGAATAAGGGAGAGAGACAAAGAGGCAACCGATTATTTTAGAGAGAGAGAGCTAGGGCTTTTTTTTTTTGTTTGTTCGGTTTATAAAAAAAAAAGAATACCGTATGTTTTATTGGGCTGAACAAGGATGGGCTATTATGGGCTTATTATCAATAAAATTAATACATGATGATCTCCTCTTTAGCTTGGGCCGAAAATGGTGTAGTAACACATAAAAATTTCGCCTAGTATAACTAGGATTCTAGGACACTAATTTTTTGATTGATAAATTTTAATGTAAGGTTATTATTTGGTAGTTTTATTAATTACATAACTTAGGACATAATCATTTTAGTTTAAGTATAATTTATATTACTTATATGATTTTCATAAGTTCTTAAAATTTTTAATTTGAGGGCATTTTTGTCATTTCATATTATGTTAAATTTCGGGTTTTACAACTAAATTATACTTAAACTAAATGATTATGTCCTAAGTTATGTAATTAATAAAACTACCAAATAAAAACCTTACATTAAAATTTATCATATAAGTAGGTCGTTGGATGGGGTTGTTCTCCGGTTGCCCGAGACGGGAGGGTTCGATTGTTGATGAAATCAATCGACCTAAGATAGAATAAGAATGTGTTAAGGGTTCTAGGGTTTGTGAGAATATGCAATGGTTGGTTGGGTTGTTGGTGAGGAGAGTGGTGATATTTGGGACGGAGGATGAAATATTTGGGAAGGAGGGCAAATTTGATTTTTGGGGAAAAATTTAGGCGGCTTGTGAAAAGTTGAGTGGGAAATTTTATTTTTGGAAAATAAAGAGTGTGCACTACTACACAAAGTGTTATTTGACACGGTTAAACAAAACACCGTGTCAAAAAACAAAAAAAATGTCTTTTGTTATGGTTTTAAAAAAAACCGTGTTAACTAAAATCCATTTGTTACGATTTTTTATTTTCTTTGTCATCAGCTATGGTTTATTTGTAAACCGTACCAAATAATATTTTTTTTCCTACGGTTTCTTAATAACCGTGATAACTAATCACTTTTCTGCTGCGGTTTTCTTAGAACCGTAGCAAAAAAAAAATGTCATCTGCTATATATGGTTTATTAGTAAACCGTACCAAATAATTTTTTTTTACGGTTTCTTAATAACCGTGATAACTAATAAGTTTTCTGCTGCGGTTTTCTTAGAACCGTAGCAAAAAAAAATTCTTATCTCTCGTTCATACGTATAACCATATCATCTCGACTAATTCGTTTAACATGTTATGTATAACCATATCATCTCGACTCATTCGTTAAACATGTTATGCATAACCATATCATCTCAACTCCTTCGTTTAACACGTTATGTATAACCATATCATATTGACTCATTCGATTAATATCTAATGTATAACGATAACATCTCGACTTATGCGTTTAACATGTTATGTATAACTATATCATCTCGACTCATTCGTTTAACACGTTATGTATATCCATATCATCTCGACTCATCAGTTTAACAACCTATGTATATCTATAGCATCTCGACTCATCTGTTTAACATCTTATATATATCTATCGCATCTCGACTCATCTGTTTTTACACGTTTTCATCTGTATTTACACGTTTTCAACCGTATTTACACATTTTCGTCCGTTTTTACATGTTTTTCTCAGTATTTACACGTTTTCGTCCGTTTTTACACGTTTTCGTCCGTTTTAACACGTTTTCGTCCGTATTTACACATTTTCGTCCATATTTACACGTTTTCATCCGGTTTTACACGTTTTCGTCAGTATTTACACGCTTTCGTCCGTATTTAGACGTTTTCGTCCGTTTTTACACGTTTTCATACGTATTTACACGTTTTCGTCCATTTTTACACGTTTTTGTCAGTATTTACACGTTTTCGTCCGTATTTACACGTTTCCGTCCGTATTTACACGTTTTCGTCCGTTTTAACCATTTTTTGTCAGTATTTACACGTTTTCGTCCGTTTTTACACGTTTTTGTCGGTATTTACACGTTTTCGTCCGTATTTCCACGTTTTCGTCCGTTTTTACACATTTTCGTCCGTTTTTTACACGTTTTCGTTTGTATTTATACGTTTTCATCCGTATTTACACGTTTTCGTCCGTTTTTACACGTTTTTCTCAGTATTTACAAGTTTTCGTCCGTATTTACACGTTTTCGTCCGTTTTTACACGTTTTCGTCCGTTTTAACACGTTTTCGTCCATATTTACACGTTTTCGTCTGGTTTTACACGTTTTCGTCTGTATTTACACGTTTTCGTCCGTTTTTACACGTTTTCATACGTATTTACACGTTTTTGTCAGTATTTACACGTTTTCGTCCGTATTTACACGTTTTCGTCCGTTTTTACACATTTTCGTCCGTACTTACACGTTTTCGTCAGTTTTTACACGTTTTCGTCCGTTTTTACCATTTTTTGTCAGTATTTACACGTTTTCGTCCGTTTTTACACGTTTTTGTTAGTATTTACACGTTTTCGTCCGTATTTACACGTTTTCGTCCGTTTTTACACGTTTTCGTCCGTATTTATATGTTTTCGTCCGTATTTACACGTGTTCGTCCGTTTTTACATGTTTTCGTCCGTATTTACACGTTTTTGACAGTATTTACACGTTTTTGTCCGTTTTTACACGTTTTCATCCGTATTAAAACGTTTTCGTCCGTTTTTACACGTTTTCATCCGTTTTTGCACGTTTTTCAATCCGATTCGGTATTTTACACGTTTTCATCCGTATTTACACGTTTTCGTCGTTTTTAACGTTTTTTCTTTCAGTATTTACACGTTTTCGTCCTTATTTACACGTTTTCCGTTCCGTTTTTTATACGTTTTCGTCCGTATTTACGCGTTTTCGTTTGTTTTTACATGTTTTCGTCCGTATTTTACATCACGTTTTCCGTCCGTATTTACACGTTTTTGTCTGTATTTACACGTTTTTCGTCCGTTTTTACACGTTTTTCATCATTTCCGTATTTACATGTTTTTCGTCCGTATTTACAAGTTTTCATCCGTTTTTACACGTTTTCATTCGTATTTACACGTTTTCGTCCGTTTTTACACGTTTTTCTCAGTATTTACACGTTTTTGTTCGTATTTACACGTTTTCGATCCGTATTTACACGTTTTGTCCATTTTTACAGGTTTTCATCCGTATTTACACGTTTTCGTCCATTTTTATTTGTTTTCGTCCGTATTTACAGGTTTTCGTCCGTTTACACCCGTTTTCGTTCCGTATATACTCGTTTTTGTCAGTATTTACACGTTTTCTTCCATTCATTTTACCCCGTTTTCATCCGTATTTAACACGTTTTCGTCCGTATTTACACATTTTCTCCAATCCGTTTTTTTACACGTTTTGATCCGTGTTTACACGTTTTCTATCCGTATTTACACGTTTTCCCGTCCATTTTTACACGTTTTTCTCAGTATTTGACACGTTTTCGTCTTCCGTGTTTACACGTTACTCCGTCCGTTTTTACACGTTTTCGTCCGTTTTAACACGTTTTCGTCCGTATTTACACGTTTTCATCCATATTTACACGTTTTCGTCCGTTTTTTACACGTTTTCGTCCGTTTTTAAACACGTTTTCGTCCGTATTTACACGTTTTCGTCCACATTTACACGTTTTAGTCCGATTTACACGTTTTCGTCAGTATTTAAACGTTTTCGTCGTATTTACACGTTTTCGTCCGTTTTTAACACGTTTTCATACGTATTTACACGTTTTCGTCCGTTTTTACACGTTTTTGTCAGTATTTACACGTTTTCGTCCGTATTTACACGTTTTCGTCCATATTTACACATTTTCGTCCGTTTTTACACATTTTCGTCCGTACTTGCACGTTTTCGTCTGTTTTTACACGTTTTCGACCGTTTTTACCATTTTTTGCCAGTATTTACACGTTTTCGTCCGTTTTTACACGTTTTTGTCAGTATTTACACGTTTTCGCCTGTATTTACACGTTTTCGTCCGTATTTACACGTTTTCGTCCGTATTTTACACGTTTTTGTCAGTATTTACACGTTTTCGTCCGTTTTTACACGTTGTCATCCGTATTTACACATTTTCGTCCGTATTTACACGTTTTTCTCAGTATTTACACGTTTTCGTCCGTATTTAAACGTTTTCGTCCGTTTTTTACACGTTTTCGTCTGTTTTAACACGTTTTCGTCCGTATTTACACGTTTTCGTCCATATTTAACGTTTTCGTCCGTTTTTACACGTTTTCGTCCGTATTTACACGTTTTCGTCCGTTTTACAAGTTTTCGTCCTTATTTACACGTTTTCGTTCGTTTTTACATGTTTTCGTCCGTATTTACACGTTTTCGTCCGTTTTTACACGTTTTCGTCCGTATTTACACGTTTTTGTCAGTATTTACACGTTTTCGTCCGTTTTTACACGTTTTCATCCGTATTTACACGTTTTCGTCCGTATTTACACGTTTTCATCCGTTTTTACACGTTCTCATCCGTATTTACACGTTTTCGTCCGTTTTTACACGTTTTTCTCAGTATTTACACGTTTTTGTTCGTATTTACACGTTTTCGTCCGTATTTACACGTTTTTGTCCGTTTTTACACGTTTTCATCCGTATTTACACGTTTTCGTCCATTTTTATACGTTTTCGTCCGTATTTACACGTTTTCGTCCGGTTTTACACGTTTTCATTCGTATTTACTCGTTTTTGTCAGTATTTACATGTTTTCGTCCATTTTTACACGTTTTCATTCGTATTTACACGTTTTCGTCCGTATTTACACATTTTCATCCGTTTTTACACGTTTTGATTCGTATTTTTACACGTTTTTCTTAGTATTTTTACATTTTTGTCCGTATTTACATTGACAAAAATGTGTAAATACGGATGAAAATGTGTAAATACAGACGAAAACTTGTAAATACTGACGAAAGATTGTAACAATGAACGAAAACGTGTAAAAACGGATGTATCGCATCTCGACTCATTTGTTTAACATCTTATATATATCTATCGCATCTCGACTCATCTGTTTTTACACGTTTTCATCTGTATTTACACGTTTTCAACCGTATTTACACATTTTCGTCCGTTTTTACATGTTTTTCGCAGTATTTACACGTTTTCGTCCGTTTTTACACGTTTTCGTCCGTTTTAACACGTTTTCGTCCGTATTTACACGTTTTCGTCCATATTTACACGTTTTCATCCGGTTTTACACGTTTTCGTCAGTATTTACACGCTTTCGTCCGTATTTAGACGTTTTCGTCCGTTTTTACACGTTTTCATACGTATTTACACGTTTTCGTCCATTTTTACACGTTTTTGTCAGTATTTACACGTTTTCGTCCGTATTTACACGTTTCCGTCCGTATTTACACGTTTTCGTCCGTTTTTACCATTTTTTGTCAGTATTTACACGTTTTCGTCCGTTTTTACACGTTTTTGTCAGTATTTACACGTTTTCGTCCGTATTTCCACGTTTTCGTCCGTTTTTACACATTTTCGTCCGTTTTTACACGTTTTCGTTTGTATTTATACGTTTTCATCCGTATTTACACGTTTTCGTCCGTATTTACACGTTTTCGTCCGTATTTACACGTTTTTCTCAGTATTTACAAGTTTTCGTCCGTATTTACACGTTTTCGTCCGTTTTTACACGTTTTCGTCCGTTTTAACACGTTTTCGTCCATATTTACACGTTTTCGTCTGGTTTTACACGTTTTCGTCCGTATTTACACGTTTTCGTCCGTTTTTACACGTTTTCGTCCGTTTTAACACGTTTTCGTCCATATTTACACGTTTTCGTCTGGTTTTACACGTTTTCGTCCGTATTTACACGTTTTCGTCCGTTTTTACACGTTTTCATACGTATTTACACGTTTTTGTCAGTATTTACACGTTTTCGTCCGTATTTACACGTTTTCGTCCGTATTTACACGTTTTCGTCCGTTTTTACACATTTTCGTCCGTACTTACACGTTTTCGTCAGTTTTTACACGTTTTCGTCCGTTTTTACCATTTTTTGTCAGTATTTACACGTTTTCGTCCGTTTTTACACGTTTTTGTTAGTATTTACACGTTTTCGTCCGTATTTACACGTTTTCGTCCGTTTTTACACGTTTTCGTCCGTATTTATATGTTTTCGTCCGTATTTACACGTTTTCGTCCGTTTTTACATGTTTTCGTCCGTATTTACACGTTTTTGACAGTATTTACACGTTTTTGTCCCTTTTTACACGTTTTCATCCGTATTAAAACGTTTTCGTCCGTTTTTTACACGTTTTCATCCGTTTTTGCACGTTTTCATCCGTATTTACACGTTTTCATCCGTATTTACACGTTTTCGTCGGTTTTTACACGTTTTTCTCAGTATTTACACGTTTTCGTCCTTATTTACACGTTTTCGTCCGTTTTTATACGTTTTCGTCCGTATTTACACGTTTTCGTTTGTTTTTACATGTTTTCGTCCGTATTTACACGTTTTCGTCCGTTTTTACACGTTTTCGTCCGTATTTACACGTTTTTGTCTGTATTTACACGTTTTCGTCCGTTTTTACACGTTTTCATCCGTATATACACGTTTTCGTCCGTATTTACAAGTTTTCATCCGTTTTTACACGTTTTCATCCGTATTTACACGTTTTCGTCCGTTTTTACACGTTTTTCTCAGTATTTACACGTTTTTGTTCGTATTTACACGTTTTCGTCCGTATTTACACGTTTTTGTCCATTTTTACACGTTTTCATCCGTATTTACACGTTTTCGTCCATTTTTATTTGTTTTCGTCCGTATTTACACGTTTTCGTCCGGTTTTACCCGTTTTCGTTCGTATATACTCGTTTTTGTCAGTATTTACACGTTTTCTTCCATTTTTACACGTTTTCATCCGTATTTACACGTTTTCGTCCGTATTTACACATTTACATCCGTTTTTACACGTTTTGATCCGTGTTTACACGTTTTCATCCGTAATTACACGTTTTCGTCCATTTTTACACGTTTTTCACAGTATTGACACGTTTTCGTCCGTATTTACACGTTCTCGTCCGTTTTTACACGTTTTTCGTCCGTTTTAACACGTTTTCGTCCGTATTTCCACGTTTTCATCCATATTTACACGTTTTCGTCCGTTTTTACACGTTTTCGTCCGTTTTAACAAGTGTTCGTCCGTATTTACACGTTTTCGTCCACATTTACACGTTTTAGTCCGGATTTACACGTTTTCGTCAGTATTTAAACGTTTTCGTTCGTATTTACACGTTTTCGTCCGTTTTTACACGTTTTCATACGTATTTACACGTTTTCGTCCGTTTTTACACGTTTTTGTCAGTATTTACACGTTTTCGTCCGTATTTACACGTTTTCGTCTATATTTACACGTTTTCGTCCGTTTTTACATATTTTCGTCCGTACTTACACATTTTCATCCGTTTTTACACGTTTTCGACCGTTTTTACCATTTTTTGCCAGTATTTACACGTTTTCGTCCGTTTTTACACGTTTTTGTCAGTATTTACACGTTTTCGCCGGTATTTACACGTTTTCGTCCGTATTTACACGTTTTCGTCCGTATTTACACGTTTTTGTCAGTATTTACACGTTTTCGTCCGTTTTTACACGTTGTCATCCGTATTTACACGTTTTCGTCCGTATTTACACGATTTTCTCAGTATTTACACGTTTTCGTCCGTATTTAAACGTTTTCGTCCGTTTTTACACGTTTTCGTATGTTTTAACACGTTTTCGTCCGTATTTACACGTTTTCGTCCATATTTACACGTTTTCGTCCGGATTTACACGTTTTCGTCCGTATTTACAAGTTTTTGTCAGTATTTACACTTTTTCGTCCGTATTTATACGTTTTCGTCCGTATTTATATGTTTTCGTCCGTATTTACACGTTATTTGTCAGTATTTACACGTTTTCGTCCATTTTTACATGTTTTTGTCAGTATTTACACGTTTTCGTTCGTATTTATACGTTTTCGTCCGTATTTACACGTTTTTGTCCGTTTTTACACGTTTTTGTCAGTATTTACACTTTTTCGTCCGTATTTATATGTTTTCGTCCATTTTTACACGTTTTCGTCCGTATTTACACGCTTTCGTCCGTTTTTACATGTTTTCGTCCGTATTTACACGTTTTTGTCAGTATTTACACGTTTTTGTCCGTTTTTACACGTTTTCATCCATATTAAAACGTTTTCGTCCGTTTTTACACGTTTTCATCCGTTTTTGCACGTTTTCATCCGTATTTACACGTTTTCATCCATATTTACACATTTTCGTCGGTTTTTACACGTTTTTCTCAGTATTTACACGTTTTCGTCCGTATTTACACGTTTTCGTCCGTTTTTACATGTTTTCGTCCGTATTTACACGTTTTCGTTCGTTTTTACATGTTTTCGTCCGTATTTACACGTTTTCGTCCGTTTTTACACGTTTTCGTCCGTATTTACACGTTTTTGTCAGTATTTACACGTTTTCGTTCGTTTTTACACGTTTTCATTCGTATTTACACGTTTTCGTCCGTATTAACACGTTTTCATCCGTTTTTACACGTTCTCATCCGTATTTACACGTTTTCGTCCGTTTTTACACGTTTTTCTCAGTATTGACACGTTTTTGTTCGTATTTACACGTTTTCGTCCGTATTTACACGTTTTTGTCCATTTTTACACGTTTTCATCCGCATTTACACGTTTTCGTCCATCTTTAAACGTTTTCGTCCGTATTTACACGTTTTCGTCCGGTTTTACACGTTTTCATTCGTATTTACTCGTTTTTGTCAGTATTTACATGTTTTCGTCCATTTTTACACGTTTTCATTCGTATTTACAGGTTTTCGTCCGTATTTACATATTTTCATCCGTTTTTACACGTTTTGATCCGTATTTACACGTTTTCAACCGTATATACACGTTTTCGTCCATTTTTACACGTTTTTCTTAGTATTTTTTACATTTTTGTCCGTATTTACATTGACAAAAATTTGTAAATACGGATGAAAATGTGTAAATACAGACGAAAACTTGTAAATACTGACGAAAGCTTGTAACAATGAACGAAAACGTGTAAAAACGGATGTATCGCATCTCGACTCATCTGTTTAACATCTTATATATATCTATCGCATCTCGACTCATCTGTTTTTACACGTTTTCATCTGTATTTACACGTTTTCAATCGTATTTACACATTTTCGTCCGTTTTTACATGTTTTTCTCAGTATTTACACGTTTTCGTCCGTTTTTACACGTTTTCGTCTGTTTTAACACGTTTTCGTCCGTATTTACACGTTTTCGTCCATATTTACACGTTTTCATCCGGTTTTACACGTTTTCGTCAGTATTTACACGCTTTCGTCCGTATTTAGACGTTTTCGTCCGTTTTTACACGTTTTCATACGTATTTACACGTTTTCGTCCATTTTTACACGTTTTTGTCAGTATTTACACGTTTTCGTCCGTATTTACACGTTTCCGTCCGTATTTACACGTTTTCGTCCGTTTATACCATTTTTTGTCAGTATTTACACGTTTTCGTCCGTTTTTTACACGTTTTTGTCAGTATTTACACGTTTTCGTCCGTATTTCCACGTTTTCGTCCGTTTTTACACGTTTTCGTTTGTATTTATAACGTTTTCATCCGTATTTACACGTTTTCATCCGTATTTACACGTTTTCGTCCGTTTTTACACGTTTTTCTCAGTATTTACAAGTTTTCGTCCGTATTTACACGTTTTCGTCCGTTTTTACACGTTTTCGTCCGTTTTAACACGTTTTCGTCTATATTTACACGTTTTCGTCTGGTTTTACACGTTTTCGTCCGTATTTACACGTTTTCGTCCGTTTTTACACGTTTTCATACGTATTTACACGTTTTTGTCAGTATTTACACGTTTTCGTCCGTATTTACACGTTTTCGTCCGTTTTTACACATTTTCGTCCGTACTTACACGTTTTCGGCAGTTTTTACACGTTTTCGTCCGTTTTTACCATTTTTTGTCAGTATTTACACGTTTTCGTCCGTTTTTGTTAGTATTTACAACGTTTTCGTCCGTATTTACACGTTTTCGTCCGTTTTTCACACGTTTTCGTCCGTATTTATATGTTTTCGTCCGTATTTACACGTTTTCGTCCGTTTTTACATGTTTTCGTCCGTTATTTACACGTTTTTGACAGTATTTACACGTTTTTGTCCGTTTTTACACGTTTTCATCCGTATTAAAACGTTTTCGTCCGTATTTTACACGTTTCATCCGTTTTTACACGTTCTCATCCGTATTTACACGTTTCGTCCGTTTTTACACGTTTTTCTCATATTTACACGTTTTGTTCGTATTTACACGTTTTCGTCCGTATTTACAGTTTTGTCCGTTTTTACACGTTTTCATCCGTATTTACACGTTTTCGTCCATTTTTATACGTTTTCGTCCGTATTTACACGTTTTCGTCCGGTTTTACACGTTTTCATTCGTATTTACTCGTTTTTGTCAGTATTTACATGTTTTCGTCCATTTTTACACGTTTTCATTCGTATTTACACGTTTTCGTCCGTATTTACACATTTTCATCCGTTTTTACACGTTTTGATTCGTATTTACACGTTTTCAACCGTATTTACACGTTTTCGTCCATTTTTACACGTTTTTCTTAGTATTTGTACATTTTTGTCCGTATTTACATTGACGAAAATGTGTAAATACGGATGAAAATGTGTAAATACAGATGAAAACTTGTAAATACTGACGAAAGCTTGTAACAATGAACGAAAACGTGTAAAAACGGATGAAAACTTGTTAAAACGGACGAAGACATGTAAAAACAGACGAAAACGTGTAAATGCGGATGAAAACGTGTAAAAACGGACGAAAACGTGTAAATACGGACGAAAACGTGTAAAAACGGACAAAAACGTGTAAGTACTGACAAAAACGTGTAAATAGGGATGAAAACGTGTAAAAACGGACGAAAACATGTAAATACGGATGAAACGTGTAAATACGAATGAAAACGTGTAAAAACAGACGAAAACGTGTAAAAACGGACGAAAACGTGTAAATACGGACGAAAACGTGTAAATACGGACGAAAACATGTAAATACGGACGAAAACGTGTAAAGGACTAACGGCCGTTAGTCTAAAGGACTAAATGTGAAAAAATAGACAAACCATAGTGACCATTTATGTAATTACTCATGTGAAAAAGAAGATGACAAGGGCTTTTTGGTCATTTTATTCAAAATTAGACTGGATCCGTAATATATGCAAACCACAGTGACTTAATCAGTAAAAAAAAAACTTTAGTGACTGAAAGTGAAAAAAAAAAAAAACAAACCACATTGACCATTTATGTAATTTACTCTTTAGATTAAAAATCCAAAATCTCTTCGTTTTCACTATTCAAACACGTATCACGAATCGAGATCACAAATTCCATTCATCCTTCGTTGGGGATAACGAACCGGGTTACACATACTTAACTTGTGTTTCCTAGGAAATAATTACACATTGATTTTAGCGAATCAAATTTTTGATAAACATTCTAAAAAACTGATATTTTATGACTCAATTATGAAGTGTCCTATTATGGTGTATGATAATATAACCATAATAAATAATCGTCTTATAAAGGTTAAGGTTATAAGACCCAACTGTCAAAGGTTCTATTAAGTTTTATTAAAATATAACTTTTCCAATTAAGCGGTCTATAAAATTGATGTTTTATGACTAAAATTTCAAGTGTCCTATTATGGTGTATCAACCTATGAGACCCAAGTGACAAGGGTCCTATTAAATTTTGTTATAATAAAACTGTTGCGAATAACCGTTGTAAAAACCTGATGTTTTATTACTTAAATAGCTAGTGTCCTATTAAGTTTTGTTATAATAAAACTTTTGCAAGTAAGCGTTCTATAAAACTGATACTTTATGACTCAAATTTCAAGTGTCCTATTATGGTGGATGAATTTATGAGACCCAAGTGTCAAGTGTCATATCAAGTTATGTTTTAATAAAACTTAATTTGAATAAGCATTATAAAAAGCGGATGTTTTACGACTCTAAAAAGAAGTGTCATATTATGGTGTATCATAAAAAAACCATTATGAATAAGCGTTCTATAAAGGTTAACGTTATAAGACCCTACTGTCAAGGGTCCTATTAACTTTTGTTATAATAAAAAACGTTTGCGAATAAGCGTTCTATAAAACTGATGTTTTATGACTCAAATATCAAGTGTCCTATAATGGTGTATCAATCTATGAGACCCAAGTGTCAAGTGTCATATTAAGTTATGTTTTAATAATACGTTTGCGAATAAGCGTTCTAAATAATTAATGTTTTATGACTAATGTATCAAGTGTCCTATTATGGTGTATTGTAATAAAACCATAATGAATATGCGTCCTTTAAGGGTCCTATTAAGTTTTGTTATAATAAAACTTTTGCGAATAAATGTTCTAAAATGCTGATATTTTATGACTAAAAAACAAAATGTCCTATTATGGTGTATGATAATAAAGCCATTATGCATAAGCGTCCTATAAAGGTTAACATTATAATACCCACGTCTTAAGGGTCCTATTAAGTTTTGTTATAATAAAAAACGTTTGCGAATAAGCGTTCCATAAAACTGATGTTTTATGACTCAAAATAAAATGTCCTATTATGGTGTATGATAATAAAGCCATTATGCATAAGCGTCCTATAAAGGTTTACGTTATAATACCCACGTGTCAAAGGTCCTATTAAATTTTGTTATAATAAAACTCTTTGTGAATAAGCGTTTTAACTAACTGATGTCTTATGACTCAAAACTCAAGTGTCCTATTATGGTGTATTATAATAAAACCATAATGAATAAACGTCCTATAAAGGTTAAAGTTATAAGACCCAAGTGTCAAGGGTCTTATTAGGTTATGTCATAATAGGACATCTAGTGATCAAGTGTCGTATTACACTATCACATAATGGGACACCAACAACTAAATGTCTTATAAAGTAATTTATTAGGATCTATATTTTAAGTGTCCTATTAAGTTATATGATAATATGACCCCAAATAATCAACCATCCTATTATATAACTTTTTAGGACACCGCCTAAGTAGCAAATATTTAAAAAGGACCCTAAACGCTCATATGTCCTATTAAACAGTTTTTTAGGACTCCATTATCATACCGTCCCAGACAAAGGGTCCTAAAAACCCACTTTTCTTGTAGTGTCTACATACACAACGTCTTCATAATCTCCTTCTCTCAACACCATGCCATCATCCATGGACTACACTCTTTCACCCATCACTCCCTTGGATTATTCCATGCCAACCCCATCACCCACAAACTCACCACCACCTCCCTCTCCAATCATGGGACAACCTATCGAACCTCGCCCATTTGATCTACATAGTGCTAATTGCCTATGTTGCCTCCACAACCGCAACCTTATCTTCTCATTGAGAGATGAGATTCACTTCCTGTTCTCCTATGTGGAGCATCACTTGACACCACCACCACCCCCATTCATGTCACCATCTCCACCACCTCCTAGCCCACAAAACTAAACATGTTCATGTCTAGTTTTCAACAATAAACCTTTAGGATCTCTTTTGGAAATGAAGCTTGCCTCTAGTCATTAAGGATTTATTTATGCTTTTTGTTATTTTATGAAAGGGCATGTGATGTGGTTGCTTTATTTTTGGTGTTTGGCTACTTAACCATTTTCTTGTTTGTGGTTGGATATTTGTCGTGATTGCTACATGTTAGATATTGTATATATTTGTTATCTAACTTTGTTTTGTAGCAAAAACCATTGCTAGATTCCTTGGTGTCCTCCAAACGAGGGGGAGTATACATCAAGGGGGAGCCTTAGCAACCTTTTTGCTTCGACAAAAAGGGGGAGAAATGGGATGTGAACTCATTACAAACTTGTTAAAACCAATTTTAACCTAAAATGAGTTTATGTTTTGTCATCATCAAAAAGGGGGAGATTGTTGATGCAAATAATGTTCTAAAAACGTTATTTATATCTTTCAATAAGTTCACGTTTTGGGGATGAAAAAATTTGAAAACACTTTACGTTAAAATTAACGTAAACAAGTTTTTAGTCGAAAGATACCATTTCTACACAAATCACTCTAGGTATGAACAAACAAATTTACAACTTGACAAATGATCAAAGAAGTAAATTTGTGCTTAAAACTTTACATTTTAAATGTGACAAAACATTTTTACAAAAATATACTTTACAAGTTAGATTTGTATAATTAAGAAATGTTTTAATGGAAAAATAAGTTCAAATTACATAACAGCTATTTCCCCCCCCCCCCCCAAAAAAAAATCAGCTCCAAACTTCCCTAAATAAGTTTTCACCACAAAAGACAAAAAGAGGAGCGTTTTTGTCTGGCACGGTACCACGGTACCACTAAATTTAGTGGTACCGCGCGTGATTTAGTGGAGCCGTGGCTTCATAACGGCCAGATTTTTTCTGCCTATAAATACCAGCCCACTTCACAGTTTTTGGGCATACTTTTTCACACAGAACTTTCTTAGTTTAATACCCTTATCACATTTTCTCTTCTTGATCATTTAGTTTAGTTTTCTTTTGTTTAAGATTGATCCAATCATCCAACCAAGTGATCACCTTCATTCCTCTTCTAGTGCAAGAGAAGAACACAAGGTATCCAAGAAGATACAAAGTGTTGTAGTTGTAGTAAGAGCACTAGTAACATTTGTTACACAATTGTTGTATCCTTGCATACATCAAGTTCATTTTTCTTTTGAGAGTTTGTGAGAGAAGATCATTCAGATCTTATAGACATATTGATTATCTCTTGTAGCTTGTGAGCTAGTGTGTTGATCAAGTTGATCAAAGGTAGTTCGGGTAGAGCGAGTCTAGTGTGTTGATTGTGTGAAGTAGAGAGGATCAAGTGGATCATGGTAGATGGGCGCTAGCTAAGATTAGCACTCGACATCTAGCTTAGTTTCGGAAATAGGATAAGCGATGTTGTACGGTTTTCTCCGCCTGAAGGGAGGTTTGTTGAGATAGTGCTTGAAACTCTCGAGTGTGGTACTCGGGGAGTGGAGTAGGGTGAAGAAGAGCTTCGTGACCGAACCACTATAAATTTCTTTGTCCCGGTTTGATCTTTCCATCTCTTTTCTTTACTTTCATTATTTATATTAGTTAGTATACTTTAGAGTTCATATTGGTGTTGATTGTTTTCACACAAGATTCGAATCAAAGTTTTTCATAAGTAAATTTTGTTAGGAATTCAGGAAAAAAGATATTCCTTGTTGCTGCCGATAGTGTAAAGTTGGTTCCTGCCGATAGCTGTGGTTCCTGCTGAAGCTCATTGCTGCTGATAGTTATATCTTGTTTCTGCTGATAGTAGTTGTTACTGCGGGTATTGTTAGTTGTTATCCCGTATGTTTAGAAAGTTTGTTAGATTTATTTTTAGAAGAGATCATGTTTATCTCTTTACACGTTTTCTTGTATGACGGGTTAGGGTTAGGGTTTCTTGTTATTATAAAAGGAACACCCATCTATGAGTTTGACATATCTTTTTACGACTTAACAATCTTCAATAATAATATCTTTTAGTTCATTATACGATCCATAGAGGATCATAGTCTTAGTTCTTTTCTTTTCTAGTTCGTGCTCAGAGATTCTCTTGTAGTGTGCTTGTGATTACATAGGCATCCTACCGATCCACTAAGGCTCAAAGATCTAGCAGGTGTGTTAGATTCAACAAGTGGTATCAGAGCCTCGTGAGGATCTCTGATCAAGAAGAAAAAGTTCTCAAAACAATCTCTCTAAACCCTTTCACAATGGGCGACGAAAACCCTGAATTCGCTACCATTAACAATGAAGAACCTGAACCCACAAAAGTTCAACAACAAATTGTTACAACCACTGTGTCCAACAGTAATGCTAAGTTTCCATATCTCAAGAAGGAAGAGTATGAAGTCTGAGCTATGAAGATGGAGTACTAGATCTCCAACAGTGATTACCATCTTTGGAATGTTATCCTCACTGGGAATACCAAGAAGAGAATTGGAAGAGATCGGAATGGGAGCATCATGATTCTCCCTCCTGCATCAGCTGAGGAGCAGCTGGCTGTGCAAAGGGAAACTAAAGCAAGAACTCTCTTGCTTCAGGCTCTCCCAGAGGATCACATGGGTGATTTTCATCACCTGGATGATGCTAGAGAAATCTGGCTTGCTGTAAAAGCTAGATTTGGTGGGAATGAGGAGTCCAAAAAGATAAGGAAATCCATGCTTAAGCAGGAATTCCAGGAGTTTAAGATCTCCGAGGATGAAGGAATTTACAAAGGGTATGATCGATTTCACAAGATCCTCTGCCAACTTAATCAGTTGCAGGCTCGACCAGACAATGAAGACTGCAACACAAAGTTTCTGAGGGCTTTACCTCCATCCTGGTCTCAAGTTTCCATAACCCTGAAAGCCAAAGGTGGATTGGATTACCTAAGTTTTGATGATCTGTACAACAAGCTCAAGACCCTAGAGATTGATATCAAAGGGGTTTCTACTTATTCATCTCATACACCTACTCATACTGCATTTGTTAGTGCTACCAGCACTAACAAGGTCTCTCATGGTGATAGCCCAAACCCTCATCTTCATCTGTTTCCTATTCTCCTGCAACACCAAGATCTCAATCAAGGACTGACAATGTTGTTGAGGAAATTCTTCATTCATTTGTTGATGAAATTGATCAATTTGATTTGGAGGAGATGGACATCAAGTGGCAGCTGGCTATGCTGTCATTAAAGGTTAACAGGTTTGAGCAGCAGTCAGGGAGGAAGCTCAATCTCAATGGAAGGGAAGGTGCAAGGTTTGACAGAAGGAAGGTGAAGTGCTTCAAATGTGGTCAGATAGGTCACTTTGCCAGAGAATGCCAAGACAAGAAAGTTGATGACAGAACAAGGTATTCGGCATTCAGAATGAAAGAATTGGAGCCAGAGGAAGCTAAAGCCCTAGTGTCTGTGGATTCAATGCTGGATTGGGAACAACATGAGGAGACTGGAGCTTCACGGATTTATGGGATGATTGCTGGATATGGAGCTGAGACACATGTGGCTGGAGAATTTGGTATGATGGGCCATCCATCTCAGGTACTTAAGTGTCCTTTTGATTGTGAAATTAAATATACTAAATTGCAAAAGGATAGTGAAATTAAATACACTGAGTTAAAAAGGGAGTTTGATGAGATTGAGCCTGAATATAATAAACTATTTGTTGAAATTCAAGCTTATAAAAAGGCTCTTAAAACTGTGGACAAACAAAAGGCTTGGCATGAAGCAAATCAGCTTGCTTATGAAGAGAAAATAAGGGTTTTACAGAGAGATTTAGAAAACACCACTAATGAACTTAAATATTCTAAATCTCAATTTGCTAAGATCAAATTAGAAAATCAGGATTTAAAGGCTAAACTAGATAGTGAAGTGGCTAGGATAAATTCATGGCAATAATCAAAAAAATATCTTGTTAACTATAATAATGGTAATCAGTCTGGTTGGCGTAAGAAAGGGTTGGGATATGATGTTGGGGAATATAACCCTAGAATATTTGACCCTACCCCTAAGGAAGTTGATTATCAAATTCCTGTTAAGTTTGTTAAGGAAGGAGGGATGAATGCAGTTCCTCCACCTATAAGAGGTGTTTTCAAGCCTGTCCCTATCCACTCAGCCCTTGACCTTGACTTTGATGATTCACAAATGACTTATGGCAAAAAGGAAAAGAACTTGCCTGATCTTGATTGTGACTCTAATGAATTTGTCTCTTGTTCTTACAGTGACAAATCTGAAGAAATCAAGACTGATGACTATGCCACATGTGGATCAAGTGAGAAGTCGGCATCAATAAAATCAGAAGATCTGTCTTCAAAAGTGGCTACTGATGAATCCCAAAGAGCTGAAGATGTTTCTTTTGATAATGTTAAAAACAATAATTTTCCTAGTTTTGGTTTTGTTTCAAACAGTTATGATTGTGATTTTAATTTTGTTAAGGATAATTTGGATTCATGTGTTGGTTTGAATTCTTCTGATTGCAATAAGAAAGATAATGTTAAGAAAAAATCCCCTTGAAAGAAATCTTGCTTTGTGTGTCGTAGTTATGATCATCTTATTAAAGATTGTGACTATTATAAAAAACAGATGGGTTAATATGCTTGTCAAAATAGGTCTGAGTGGAACAATGTCAATGAAATTCCCCCATATATTCCACAAGCAGCAAGAATAAAGTCTTGTAGAGCTTCTGTTGCTGCTGGCAAGCCAATTCCAGCTGGTAAGCCTGTTGTTGCTGGCAAGCCAGTTCCTGCTGGTAAGCCGGTTGCTGCTGGCAAGTCCATTCCTGCTGGTGATCCAGTTCCTGCTGCTAGGATCAATCCTGCTGGTTGGAGAAGCAATGCTGCTAGACCTTACTATAGATCAACTAGCACTTACTTTCAAAATGATATGTTGCCTGTTTATTTTGACACCTTACACATGGGAGGGGCAAGATGGGAAACTGCTGTTAAGTCCTCAGCAGGTTGTTCTTGGAGAAACAATAACCAATATATGAGAATGGGGTCCAAGAACAATGGTGGATCTCATCAATCTCCATGGTTTAATTTTTATTGATCCACAAGGCAGACCCAAGTCAGTAATGACTTGGGCCTCCTATGTATCTAACATTGTTGTATGTATTTTTGTTCTGTAGGACATTCCTTTTAAGAGTAAAGATGTAGGTATTGTTGACAGTGGTTGTTCAAGGAGTATGACAGGAAATTTGGAAAGGTTGCATGACTTTGTACCCTTACATGGAGGAACTGTGACATTTGGAGGAGGTAATGGAAAGATTACAGGGAAAGGAACCATTAAGACTCCTAAACTGGACTTTGAGAATGTTCTCTATGTGAAGGAACTCAAGAACTTCAATTTGTTCTCTGTCTCTCAAATATGTGACAAGAAGAATGGGGTTCTCTTCACTGAGACTGACTGTCTTGTGCTCTCCAAGGACTTCAAGATGCTTGATGAAAGTGAGATAGTACTCAAAGTTCCAAGGACTCACAACCTGTATTGTTTCAATCTGAATGATGTTAAGCCTGAGGGTAAACTTGCTTGTATGGTGGCAAAAGCTTCTATGGATGAAGCAAACAAATGGCACAGAAGAATAGCTCATGTGAACTTTAAGACCATCAACAAGCTTGCAAAGAATGGCTTAGTATAGGGCTCCCTTTCAAGACCTTCACAAATGAACATAACTGTGTTGCCTGCAATAAAGGAAAGCAACACAAGGCTTCATACAAGGCCATTACTGCTGTGAGCACCATCTCTGAGCCTCTGCAGCTGCTTCATATGGATCTTTTTGGTCCAACTTCTATCAGAAGTAGAGACCATAAGTATTTTTGTCTGGTGATTACTGATGATTTTAGCAGGTTTTCTTGGACTTTCTTTTCAGGTACTAAAAATGAAACCTATTCTGTGATTAGGGATTTTATTACCTTAATTGAAAACCAGCTAAATAGAAAGGTTAAGGCTATAAGGTGTGATAATGGAACTGAGTTTAAAAATTCAAATTTAATTGAATTTTGTGGGAATAAGGGGATTAAAAGAGATTATAGTAATGCCAGAACCCCACAACAAAATGGGGTTGCAAAAAGGAAAAATAGGACCCTTATAGAAGCAGCTAGATCTATGCTAGCTGACTCTAAGTTGCCTACCATGTTTTGGACTGAAGCAGTAAGCACTTCTTGCTATGTACTGAATAGGGTATCTATTACTAATCCCCACAACAAAACTCCTTATGAGCTCTTGTCTGGAAAGGTTCCCAACATTAGTTACCTTAAGCCTTTTGGATGTCATGTAACTATCTTGAATACTAGTGATCACCTAGGTAAATTTGAAGAGAAGGCAGATGAGGGGTTCATTGTAGGATATTCTGCTCATAGTAAGGCCTATAGGGTTTATAACTTGTCTGCTAAGAGGATAGAAGAAACACTCAACTTAAGGTTTCTAGAGGACAAACCTAATTTACAGGGTGCAGGTCATGACTGGTATTTTGACCTGGATTATCTGACTGATTCATTAGGTTATTCTAGATATAAAGCTAATCAATCTGTAGGTACACATGTTTATCCATCTAACAATGCAGGTACCTCAGATGATGAGTCTGATTCAGAGTGTGATGAACAACCCATAGTTGTTCCTTCTTTTCCCTCTAACCACTTTTCAAGTACAGAACTCAAAGATACTTCTGATACGGCTGAAGATAATTCAAGTTTTGAAGAAGACCTTGTGATGCGTGGTTTTGTAACCTTACAACAGGTTTTACCTCTCGAGGGATCTCAAGAGGCTTACAACCCCACCAGGCAGTGTACCTGACCGATGTAGTATAGTGTAGTGGTAAGTACGGGGGATTGATCGTTCTCCACAGGGAATAGTGTTCGTTAGGTATGAAAAGCTACTCTAATAGGTCTAAGGGTTGAGGAAGATTCTTTTTTTATGTTTTTATATTTTTATGAAAGCAAGTAAAATCTCGGTTTTGAAGGAGTGGGCGGAATTAGTTGCTAGTCAACTAACCCAAATTACTACGAATGCAAATAAAATAAAATAACAAAAATGAAAAGTTTGGTGGAAACTTATATGTAGAGAAATGTGTTTACTTAGATTTCCTTACTCCCTAACTATCTTTTACCGGTTAATTAGTGTGTATTAGTTGCGTGGATGACGGGTGTATTCCTTAATACCATTCGTGGGGTGGCGTACGTACTTCCCCAACTCTACAAGCTCCTACTTCACTCCTATGTCGAGCCGGCTAGGAAGCTCCTAACATGGGATCACTAGAATTCGCTTGTGCATTAAATACAACAATAAAAACCTTTAGTACGCCTTTGGTTCATGTTTCTTAAGACGTTCAAGCAAGTTACCGAATAGGAAGTTAGCCAGTTTTCTTAAGCCTAACATAGATAAACAATCATCCAATACAACTAACAACACACTAATAACCAATAATCAATAGCTAGGTTTCATTAGATCTAAGCAAACACAAGATAAATTTAGCCTAACATGTTAATCAAAAGACAAGAATAAGATAAAATCAAACAACACATAGACATATTGAATGATTAATTGATAACTTATCTTCAATGTAACATGGAAGATCTCAAGGCAAAAAGCCTTGAAAAAGAAGCTAAAATCGTCTTAGGGTTTTCTCCCAAAATTCCACACACAAAGTTCCACACTAATGACAAAAAATTAGAAAACTATATATAGATTTTTGGATCTGACGGCGTCACCTTATGGAGTGTGACGCCGTCACCTCGCCGCTTTTAGGGTTCCCGGATGACCTTCTTGACGCCGTCCCTCTTTAGCTCTTCAAAATCCATTCTGGCTTATCAAGGCTTGACGCCGTCGAACCTTGAACGTGACACCGTCCCCTTTTGATTTAAGCCGTGACGCCCTTGATCAGGTTAAAGCGTGACGCCGTCAGAATTTACATGCAATTTTCACTGGCTTATCATGAGTAAATTTCACGTCCACCTTTTCTTGCCAAGGCATGACGCCGTCCAGAGTAAAAGTTGACGCCGTCAAAGGTAACTTTTAGCCGATTTTTGAGACTTTGTCGTTTTCTTCACTTTAATGCTCCAAAAACGTCCAAAATGCCTCCTTTTCCAGATTTCTCCTCAAAAGTACCTAAAATGACAAAAGGAACGATTTAGGGCGATATTTGATCAAATAAATACGATTTAGGGCTTAAATGACCCCTTAAAAGCGGTACACTTTTCGCTTCATCAAATACCCTTACACTTGAGATTTGCTTGTCCTCAAGCAAATGCGCTTTTATTCTAATCAAAATACAAGTTAGGGGTCATTTAATGCAAACATAAAAGTAATTACAACAAATAATCGTTCCACTTCAATCATAATAAGCACGGATATTACAAACTAGCACCTCACAAGTAGTGTTTAGATACTCACATCTCTCAAGTGTCATCAAAATAAATCTCATAAATGAAAACGGATAATATCTCTCACTACCTGTCATAGCAAATAGATTACCATAGGCTTGGGAAAGGATCGAAAACCTCCTCCACTAGGCGTAAGCACCTAAGATAAACTATCAAAGAGGGCTTTTAAATGGGTTATAACGTTAGGTGTAGGGAAAAGGAAAACACGGTTTTGTTGGATAAGGGATATTTTACTGGTGGCGAGTTAAAAATCTTGATCAATTACATGTACTATACAATGTTGCTAAGCCAAGACTAGACTCAATCTTAAGCTAGAAACGAAATAACAAAATAACAAAAACATAAAACAAACATAAAATGAAACGGGATGGTAGTCCGTATGTTTTTTCTATTTTTCATTTTCTCATTTTTTTTTTATTTTTCTTAATTTTTTGATTTTTTTTTTTTTTTTTTTTTTTTTTTTTTTTTTTTTTTTTTTTTTGCATACACTTTTGCCCTACCATCCAAAATAATACATCATAGGGGCATTGCATTCCCCTTACACTTGAACTTTTACATAACTTTACAAATAACTATTCTAATGACTCGAATTAAGATAATTGAAAAACTTGGAGTACTTTTAAAACATTTAGCACATATGGGGGTAATAAATAATGTTCTTCCCCATTACTCCATTACACTAGTACTTTACCCATGAGTCCCAATCGTCCCAAAACAATATGTACAAGGATATGACTCGACTTAGCAACCATGTAATCAATTAGATAATTAACTTGGGTTTAAACAAATGTTGTCACAATAATGCACTAAAAATGAGTGCATACAAGGTAGGCTAAGGCGATTTGGGTGTACATTTAAGTGGGGTGTAACAAATTCTTCCTTTAAGTAAAATGCTTAAAGGTCGAAACGAAAAGATAGGCTCTGAGGGGTGTACTAGGGGTATCGTGTACTAAAAATGAGTACAACGCAAAGGGTGTGGGAGAATTATTTGACCAATGTAGCCAATGTAATTATAACAAACACACAAGTGTAAAACAATGGGTTAATCCTAATGCCTCTTATCATGTAGTAAATCTAACTACACGAATGTAGTCTCACTTGTGGCCTCGGAATGGTCCTAACGCAAGTTCTAGAATCTAAGTGCTACCGGTACACACATCATAGCATAAATGCTTTTCCTACCAATTCTAGGGGTGAACCTCACATATTTGGGGGTGGAAATTTTTTTTTGTGGTACGGTTTTTGTGCTAGTCATATAACTCCTATCCGTGAGACGCTCATTAGATCAAAGTTTCACTCCTATATGTTGTAAAAAAATTTAAATTTGGCACTAAAATTACCCTAACAGGTATTTATCTCAGTTTTATTACACATCTACTGTCACAACCCGTAATTTCAGGTCACTTTCCTAACCTCGACAAATCACCATTCATGTCCATCATTCATCATTCATTTCAGCGTAACCGGTTTGGTTTAGCTGCAAAATTTATGCATCATCAGTAGGATCATTGCATTCGGACTAGTAATAGTCTGCATATCATCATATTTACATTTTCATACTATTCCACTCGTAGGTTTATCAAATTAATATTTTTGTTACATTTGACGTTTTACGTATAATTACTTTTAATTAAAACGTTAACGCGCGATCAATAAATGTGACTAACACGTCCGACAATCCCCACGATGGTCCCGATATATTCTATACTCATTTTAACATCAAGAAAATTATAAAATTCATTTACCCGGTATTTTGCGAATTTATTTAATTTATATCGTACGTTTTATATAATTACGACGGTTTTCGTAAAAACTAAACAATAATTGCCCGAACACCCAATAATTGTACCCAACATATTTTTGTAATTTTTATGACTTCGTCAAGTCCCGACTAACTCCGTTAAAATTTATTTCTAGCAAGCACGGTACCCGGTTACACCTAAAACTAATTTAATTACACATAAACATATATAATCATCACATGATCTAATCACAAGGAGGGCCCCCCCCCCTTGGTCTTGTGCGCCGGCCATGAGCCCCCAAAAAACACCCCAAGACTTGCAAACTTCACTTCTCATTTAATGCACACCAAATCTTGTCTAATATATATATTTAACTTCCATATTTTCACTTCATTTTACATAACATTTCAAGAAAACTCAAGTAAACTCTCTCATCTCTATTTGTGTGTGTGTGTGCTCGGCAAAACAAGAACAAGAGGAAGAACACATCAAACTTTCAAGATCAATCCATAATCAAGTCTCACTAGTATTCCTTTAAGGGTTTTGAAATACAAACTCAAAGGTTTCTTAGGTTTTCGTCATCTTTTTATCACTAATCTTTCAAGTAAGTTGTCAAAACTCATTTTCATAATTTTTCCAAGTTAATATCATGTTTATATAATTTTTGTACAAGATTTGCAAGTATATGTTAGTTATACCACTCCTTTTTAAACCTTTTGCAACTTATGAGCCCTAGAAGTGTTATATACTTAGATCCTTGTTAGATCTACATGGATGATGATGTTTAGGACCCTTGACACCTTAAAAAGATATATGGTAAGTTTTAGAATGATTGGTGGTTGTTTGTGACATTTTTGGACAAGTTAGTAACTAGAAAATCAAGTCTTAACAAGTATATAAAACATTCTGTCCTTAAAAGTGAAACGTGGGAAAATCGGTAGGTGTGAGATAAATTTTGGCCAAATATTTAGAAAATACATTCCGAGACGAAGCCGTGGCCGAAAACGGGGATAAAAACGAGTTAATAACGAAGGAGATATGATTTTTCAAAGTTTAACGACGAAAACTAATTTTCAGAAAATAACATGCTGTTACACGACTTTCGACGGACAAACTGAGGCGTTTAACGCGACCTAGATGACCCGGGCTACTGAAAATATATTAGTACATGTTTATACGAAACCACGGATATAAAGAACGTCGAAAACGAGCTAATAACGAACAAGATACACGCGTTTAAACATCGATAATATACCTTTCATTTTGACAGCTTTTTAACTAGAAAATGTTTACGTACTAGAAACTATATTTTTCACGTAACGACTATGGAGAACCGTAATTCTTACCCGTTGGAACACGTACGATCAAAGACTTATTAACACGACTATCATATTACATTTCATGTTTTCAAAACGCCGATACTAACACGAACGTTTTATACACTTTATTACATGACTAGTTTTGACGAAACAAGTTAACATATTTATATCAAGTTTTGGAAGAACCTTACATATTAACGATAACTATTATTTTCAAAGTACGAGTGGTATAGGTTACATATACATGTACATGCACTACATTGCCTCATAATCTAAGTAGATTATGCTCATTCATGATAGGTAGCGGCTAGTGTACGCGCCTTGTTGTTCCCGTTCATCGCATACTCATAGCATTGTTGTACCATCACTTGAGGTGAGTTTTCATAGCCCCGTTTTTCAATTTATTATTTCATTTCAAATCCCACGGGGGAGAATACATTGCAACCATTTTTATATGCGAGCCCTAGTATCAAATTCCTTGTACATAGATTAAGTTACCTTGTTGCCATATGAAAGTCCCCTATATCATGAACCGTTAATTTACCTGTAAGCGAGAGTGAGTGGATAGATCTATCGAGGGTGACGCCTCCATCCGTGTTGGCTTTGACCAACAACCGATAGCGGATGCATTTCATGTCTTTTTATTAGAGTGCCTGGCAAAACACTCTGAGGGGCACCACAGATTCAGTCATAGTTTCGGGGTCATGAGCTTAAGTCTATTGTACACCATTTTTATGTGACTTATGTCATACACTTTATACTTGTGGCTATCGTATACCTTCATTTTATTAAACCTATGATCTCTCACCAACTTTATGTTGACCATTTTTAGCAATGTATTTTCAGGTAATTAGCTAGCGTGTGGACATGCATTTGGCTATTTTGGAGTCGCGGGGTCGACTTGCATCACTTATTTTCATGCACTTATGTAAACGTTTGATCTACTATGGTTTTGTTATATAAACTTGCAACATCATTTGGGACCTATGTTTTGTAAACTCTGATTTTATTTATGATCAAACGTGTATTTTCAAACGGCACTTTAGGTCGTTCAATATATCCATTGTATGAGACGCCATGAAAGTCACACCAAGGTATTCATATCCGCTGCCATTAACAGGTAAATTCAGGGTGTGACAGATTGGTACCAGAGCAATGGTTATAGCGAACTAGGCTGTCCTCATACCCTAGACTATAACTACCCCAACGGTAGCGTCTCATCATTTCATCATAAGTGCATATTTATTATTTATGAGTTTCATTACATGAGTTATTCATTTCATTTTGCATTGTTTCCCCAGAGATATGTCTTCTAACTCCCGCCCGATTATCATACTTTCCGATGTGGACATTGAGGACGCTATGTCTTCCACTATACCCATGGTTACACCTGTTCAGCCTGCACCACTTTCACCACCTTTGGCACAGGATACCGAGGCTTTCTACGAGGATGAGGTTGCTCCTACTCCTCAGATTTCACCCATTGCACCACCTCTTGTTACCCGTCCTCTGACAGAGTCATCATCCCATACTTCATCAGTTCCAGCCGAACCTGTTCTTATGTTTCCTCGCCGCAAGACGATCATTGGTGCTCGTAAGAGCGTACGTCGTGTTACCACTACATTCAGGACACCAGACATTCCTACACTACCACCATCATCAGATTTACCCACTACTACACCTGCTACTACTCCTTCACCTGCTCTATCTTTGCCGCCTAAAAAGCGTGCAAGATGCACTACCCCAGCCTTACCCACTACTCAGATTTCAGATTTACCACCACCTGCACATTACCACATTGGAGAGAGCTCGCGGGCTGCTGCCGCGAGGGTACCCACTGCTCTTACCTTGGATGCCCAACTGACTGATCAGCAGGGGCAGTTAGCTTGATTGAGTTACCGAGTAGATGAGATCCTTGCGCCTCGACTAGATGTGGTTGAGGAGGATGTGGAGGATTTGGTTCAGGGTAGAGTTTCTATTGATGTGTCTTATCATGGACTGGAGACACGTCAGCTAGCGCATCAGGAGTTGATAGACCAGTTGAGGGATGAGTTACCCGAGATTCGGGACAGAGCCGAGCAGACTCAGGAGGAGCTACGCCGCCAGGCTAGTGAGTTGACATCAGTTAGAGCTGCTTTGACTGCATCACAGAGCAGAGAGACCGATCTTCAGTTGCGAGTGGAGCAGCTGGAGAAGGTTGCTATTTCCATGTCCAAAGTGGTCAAACTTTGGAAGTGTGGACCAGGTGGACCAGGTGGAGCACCAGGGAGTGCTTAGTGTTAGACTTTATCATGTAGCTTGTACTGTTATTATCCTAGTCCCGGGGTGTGGGACATAGTTATGAACTTGTTGTCTTTTGGTTGTAGTACAAACAAATGTATCAAGTATGACTCTACTATGTAGGATTTGGTTGTGCTATTATGATATCGGTCCACGTAGGCCGAAATTTTCATGTATGATATTCATGTGTTGTGATTATTCTATGAAATTTCATGTCATGGTTGTATTTATACATGTCGTGGTTGTATTTATACATGTTGTGTTTATATTTATGCTCGTTGTGGAAATATATATACAGGTTGTGGTTGTATACGTTTTGTGCGATAATCATTTCTAGTATGATTGTTGTTGATGTATTCTGTTGTGATGTACCAGAATTATGGCACCTAGGAAAACAAGAGCCAAGGCCGCTGCAACGGCTACCCCAGATATGACTCAAGCTGCTATCAGGAAGCTCGTTAGGGATAGTATAGCCGAAGCTCTAGAGATTGAAAGAGCCGCTGTTGCCGCAAAAGCTGCCGAAGATGCTTCTCAGCTAGAGACATCGGGAGAAGCTAACAACGGGACTAATGGAAAGAAATGTACGTACAAGGATTTCAAGAGTGGAGATCCTACTTTGTATAAGGGTACTGAAGGGGCTACTGCCATGGTTCGATGGTTCGAACATACCGAATCCGTGTTTATCTTATGCAACTGTCCGGATGATTCCAAGGTAAAGTTTGCCGTTAGTACACTCCGTGATCAAGCCTTATCATGGTGGAACTCTTACGCGAAGCCCATAGGGATGGAGAATGCTTACAAGATCACGTGGGATGAATTCAAGAAGCTAGTGACTAAGAAGTTTTGCCCACGAACTGAAGTGAAGAAGTTAGAGATAGAGTTTTATGATCTGGTAACCGTGGGGAATGATATCGAGACTTATATTAGGAGGTACCAAGAGCTAGCCGCTCTATGCCCATCTATGGTGCCTGATAATGAAAAGTTGGTTGAGAATTTCATTGGTGGCTTGCCCGAAAACATCCGTGGTGATGTGATTTCTTTTGATCCGCAAACTCTGGATGAGGCAATCAGGATGTCTCAAAAGCTCATAGCTCAAGTTCTGAAGAAAGTGACACCCGCCAACAACAACAACAACAATAACTCCAACCGAAACCGCAACAACAACAATAACACCAACAATTACCGGAACAACAACAACTACTCCAATAACCGAAACAACACCAACCATAACAACAACAACAAAAGGAAATGGGATAACAACCAAGGTAACAACGCCAACCAACCACCACCCAAGAGGCAAGAGACTGCAAAGGCCTATGCTGCAGGTCCGACAGAAAAGAAAGGTTACTCCGGTACTCTACCAAAGTGTAACAAGTGCCAAACACATCATAACCCGGGAGATTGCCCTAGGCCTTGTCAAAATTGTGGGAAAGTTGGTCATCAAGCTAATGGATGTAGGTCTGCTCCTGGGGGAAACAATCAGAATCCACCGCCAACGTGTTATGGTTGTGAAGAAGTGGGACACTTTAGGAACAATTGCCCGAAGGTAAGGAATCAAGGCGGAATAGCTCGAGGGAGAGCTTACGTCATGGGTGGAGATGATGTCCGCGAAGACCCGAAGGTTGTCACGGGTACGTTCCTTGTCAATAATCGTTATGCTTCTATTTTATTTGATTCGGGAGCCGATAGAAGTTTCGTTTCACTTACGTTTGCACCTTTACTCAACATTACACCAACCGCACTAGACATTTCATTTCAAGTTGAACTAGCTAATGGGTCTTTAGTTAGCACCAATACAGTTCTCCGTAATTGCACCATCAATTTCCTTAATCATCCATTCAACATAGATCTCATGCCCGTAGAACTAGGTAGTTTTGACATTGTCATCGGCATGGATTGGTTGTCCCGTCACCGTGCAAAAATTATTTGTGATGAGAAGGTTGTTCATCTTCCTTATGATGGGGAGACATTAGTTGTTCGGGGAGAGCGACGCGGAACTAGACTTAGTATCATATCATGCATCAAGACCGCGAAGTACATCAAGAAGGGTTGTTATGCATTTTTGGCTCACATTACTGAGAAGAAGTCGGATGAGAAACGACTTGGGGATGTACCAATTGTTAAGGACTTTCCCGAGGTTTTTCCGGAAGAATTACCTGGACTACCACCTACGCGTCAAGTTGAGTTTCAGATCGACTTAGTGCCAGGAGCCGCACCTGTTGCAAGAGCACCGTATCGTTTAGCGCCTTCCGAAATGCAAGAGTTGTCGAACCAATTACAAGAATTACTGGACAAGGGATTCATTAGACCGAGTTCCTCGCCTTGGGGAGCACCGGTTTTGTTTGTGAAGAAGAAAGATGGATCTTTCAGGATGTGCATTGACTACCGAGAACTGAACAAGTTGACGGTGAAGAATCGTTATCCACTCCCTAGGATTGAAGATTTGTTCGACCAGTTGCAAGGTTCTAGTTATTACTCCAAGATTGATTTGAGATCCGGTTACCATCAGCTTAGAGTTCGGGAAGAGGATATCCCGAAGACCGCATTTAGAACACGTTATGGACACTATGAGTTTCAAGTGATGCCGTTCGGATTAACTAACGCACCTGCGGTATTCATGGACCTCATGAATAGGGTGTGTAGGCCGTATCTTGATAAGTTTGTGATTGTATTTATCGACGACATCTTAATTTATTCCAAGAGTAAGCAAGAGCATGAAGAACACCTCAGAACGATTCTAGAACTGCTCAAGAAGGAGCAATTGTATGCCAAATTTTCTAAGTGTGATTTTTGGATACGAAGGGTTCAATTTCTTGGTCATGTCATTGATAGCCAAGGACTACAAGTTGATCCAGCAAAGATTGAGGCAGTTAAAGATTGGGCTACGCCCAAGTCTCCGACAGAAATTCGCCAATTTTTAGGACTTGCCGGATATTACAGGAGGTTCATTGAAGGGTTTTCCAAGATAGCTAAGCCGCTGACCAAGTTGACACAGAAGAATCAGAAGTACGAATGGGGAGATAAGCAAGAGTCCGCATTTCAGTTGTTGAAACAGAAGCTTTGTAGCGCGCCGATTTTAGCACTACCAGAAGGAATTGAAAATTTTGTGGTATATTGCGATGCATCACACAAAGGGCTTGGAGCCGTGTTAATGCAGAACGAGAAAGTGATTGCTTATGCGTCACGTCAGCTTAAGAAACACGAGAAGAATTACACTACACACGATTTGGAATTGGGTGCTGTAGTTTTCGCACTCAAGATTTGGAGGCACTATCTTTATGGCACCAAGTGTGTGGTATATACCGATCACAAGAGCTTACAGCATATACTTGATCAGAAGGAACTCAATATGAGGCAACGTCGTTGGCTAGAGTTGCTTAGTGACTACGATTGTGAGATCCAATATCACCCGGGAAAAGCTAATGTTGTAGCTGACGCTCTTAGCAGGAAAGAACGACCCAAACCTTTGAGGGTCAGGTCATTGGGAATGACAATTATTTCACCTTTACCATCAAAGATCTTAGAGGCTCAGATTGAAGCACTCAAAGAAGAAAACCGACCACACGAGAAGATTTATGGTATGCCCGAGAACAAGAATGGTTTTGTAAAGAGGTCCGATGGAGTGTTATGCTTCAAGGACAGAAGTTGGATACCCCTTTATGGTGGAGTACGAGAGTTGATTATGCATGAGTCGCACAAGTCGAAGTACTCTATTCATCCAGGTTCTGATAAGATGTATCAGGATCTCAAGCAACTTTATTGGTGGCCCGATATGAAAGCAGAGATAGCGGGGTATGTTAGCAAATGTCTTACGTGTGCTAAAGTGAAAGCCGAGAATCAGAAACCGTCAGGGTTACTTCAACAGCCAGAGATTCCTCAATGGAAATGGGAGCGTATTACAATGGACTTTGTTACTAAACTTCCTAAGACTTCAGGTGGATTCGACGCTATTTGGGTCATAGTAGATCGTCTCACCAAATCAGCCCATTTCATACCGATTAGAGAGACTTATTCCATGGACCAACTCGCTAGACTTTATGTCAAGGAAATAGTCTCAAAGCACGGTGCACCAGTCTCCATCATTTCCGACAGAGATAGTCGTTTTACTTCAAATTTCTGGAAGTCACTACAAAATGCATTCAACACCAAATTAGACATGAGCACTGCCTATCATCCTCAGACCGATGGTCAGAGTGAGAGGACGATTCAGACATTAGAAGATATGCTCAGGGCGTGCGTGATTGATTTTGGACATGGTTGGGCTAACCATTTGCCATTAATCGAGTTTTCTTATAATAACAGTTATCATTCGAGCATAAAGGCCGCACCATTTGAGGCATTGTACGGTCGTAAATGCCGGTCCCCAGTGTGTTGGGCCGAAGTTGGTGAAGTACAATTAACCGGTCCAGAGATGGTACGAGATACAACCGAGAAGATTGTTAAAATTCGAGAAAGGCTCGAAACAGCTAGAAGTCGACAGAAAAGCTATGCAGATGTTCGACGCAAACCATTGGAATTTCAAGTTGGAGATAAAGTCATGTTGAAGGTTTCGCCTTGGAAGGGCGTGATCCGATTTGGGAAACGCGGGAAGATGAACCCGAGATACATTGGGCCATTCAAGATTCTGGAAAAGATTGGTCCGGTAGCCTACAAGCTTGAACTTCCGCCAGAACTCAGCAACGTTCATAACACATTTCATGTTTCAAACCTCAAGAAGTGTCTTTCCGACGAGTCGTCCGTTATTCCACTTGAAGAAATTCAACTAGATGACAAGCTTAATTTTGTGGAAGAACCGGTAGAAATCATGGACCGTGAGGTCAAGCAATTGAAGCAGAGTCGAATTCCTATCGTGAAGGTTCGCTGGAATTCTCGAAGAGGACCCGAGTTTACTTGGGAACGAGAAGACCAAATGCGACGCAAGTATCCACACCTTTTTCCCGAGCCTGCTTCTGAAACCAACAACAATTGAATTCAGGGACTGAATTCCCTCTTGGAGGGGCGACTGTCACAACCCGTAATTTCAGGTCACTTTCCTAACCTCGACAAATCACCATTCATGTCCATCATTCATCATTCATTTCAGCGTAACCGGTTTGGTTTAGCTGCAAAATTTATGCATCATCAGTAGGATCATTTCATTCGGACTAGTAATAGTCTGCATATCATCATATTTACATTTTCATACTATTCCACTCGTAGGTTTATCAAATTAATATTTTTGTTACATTTGACGTTTTACGTATAATTACTTTTAATTAAAACGTTAACCGCGCGATCAATAAATGTGACTAACACGTCCGACAATCCCCACGATGGTCCCGATATATTTTATACTCATTTTAACATCAAGAAAATTATAAAATTCATTTACCCGGTATTTTGCGAATTTATTTAATTTATATCGTACGTTTTATATAATTACGACGGTTTTCGTAAAAACTAAACAATAATTGCCCGAACACCCAATAATTGTACCCAACATATTTTTGTAATTTTTATGACTTCGTCAAGTCCCGACTAACTCCGTTAAAATTTATTTCTAGCAAGCACGGTACCCGGTTACACCTAAAACTAATTTAATTACACATAAACATATATAATCATCACATGATCTAATCACAAGGAGGCCCCCCCCCCTTGGTCTTGTGCGCCGGCCATGAGCCCCCAAAAACACCCCAAGACTTGCAAACTTCACTTCTCATTTAATGCACACCAAATCTTGTCTAATATATATATTTAACTTCCATATTTTCACTTCATTTTACATAACATTTCAAGAAAACTCAAGTAAACTCTCTCATCTCTATTTGTGTGTGTGTGTGCTCGGCAAAACAAGAACAAGAGGAAGAACACATCAAACTTTCAAGATCAATCCATAATCAAGTCTCACTAGTATTCCTTTAAGGGTTTTGAAATACAAACTCAAAGGTTTCTTAGGTTTTCATCATCTTTTTATCACTAATCTTTCAAGTAAGTTGTCAAAACTCATTTTCATAATTTTTCCAAGTTAATATCATGTTTATATAATTTTTGTACAAGATTTGCAAGTATATGTTAGTTATACCACTCCTTTTTAAACCTTTTGCAACTTATGAGCCCTAGAAGTGTTATATACTTAGATCCTTGTTAGATCTACATGGATGATGATGTTTAGGACCCTTGACACCTTAAAAAGATATATGGTAAGTTTTAGAATGATTGGTGGTTGTTTGTGACATTTTTGGACAAGTTAGTAACTAGAAAATCAAGTCTTAACAAGTATATAAAACATTCTGTCCTTAAAAGTGAAACGTGGGAAAATCGGTAGGTGTGAGATAAATTTTGGCCAAATATTTAGAAAATACATTCCGAGACGAAGCCGTGGCCGAAAACGGGGATAAAAACGAGTTAATAACGAAGGAGATATGATTTTTCAAAGTTTAACGACGAAAACTAATTTTCAGAAAATAACATGCTGTTACACGACTTTCGACGGACAAACTGAGGCGTTTAACGCGACCTAGATGACCCGGGCTACTGAAAATATATTAGTACATGTTTATACGAAACCACAGATATAAAGAACGTCGAAAACGAGCTAATAACGAACAAGATACACGCGTTTAAACATCGATAATATACCTTTCATTTTGACAGCTTTTTAACTAGAAAATGTTTACGTACTAGAAACTATATTTTTCACGTAACGACTATGGAGAACCGTAATTCTTACCCGTTGGAACACGTACGATCAAAGACTTATTAACACGACTATCATATTACATTTCATGTTTTCAAAACGCCGATACTAACACGAACGTTTTATACACTTTATTACATGACTAGTTTTGACGAAACAAGTTAACATATTTATATCAAGTTTTGGAAGAACCTTACATATTAACGATAACTATTATTTTCAAAGTACGAGTGGTATAGGTTACATATACATGTACATGCACTACATTGCCTCATAATCTAAGTAGATTATGCTCATTCATGATAGGTAGCGGCTAGTGTACGCGCCTTGTTGTTCCCGTTCATCGCATACTCATAGCATTGTTGTACCATCACTTGAGGTGAGTTTTCATAGCCCCGTTTTTCAATTTATTATTTCATTTCAAATCCCACGGGGGAGAATACATTGCAACCATTTTTATATGCGAGCCCTAGTATCAAATTCCTTGTACATAGATTAAGTTACCTTGTTGCCATATGAAAGTCCCCTATATCATGAACCGTTAATTTACCTGTAAGCGAGAGTGAGTGGATAGATCTATCGAGGGTGACGCCTCCATCCGTGTTGGCTTTGACCAACAACCGATAGCGGATGCATTTCATGTCTTTTTATTAGAGTGCCTGGCAAAACACTCTGAGGGGCACCACAGATTCAGTCATAGTTTCGGGGTCATGAGCTTAAGTCTATTGTACACCATTTTTATGTGACTTATGTCATACACTTTATACTTGTGGCTATCGTATACCTTCATTTTATTAAACCTATGATCTCTCACCAACTTTATGTTGACCATTTTTAGCAATGTATTTTCAGGTAATTAGCTAGCGTGTGGACATGCATTTGGCTATTTTGGAGTCGCGGGGTCGACTTGCATCACTTATTTTCATGCACTTATGTAAACGTTTGATCTACTATGGTTTTGTTATATAAACTTGCAACATCATTTGGGACCTATGTTTTGTAAACTCTGATTTTATTTATGATCAAACGTGTATTTTCAAACGGCACTTTAGGTCGTTCAATATATCCATTGTATGAGACGCCATGAAAGTCACACCAAGGTATTCATATCCGCTGCCATTAACAGGTAAATTCAGGGTGTGACATCTACTATTAAACAAACAAAAATCAAGCGTAAGAGCATTCTCTAATCGTACTTTTACCCCCCCCCCCTTACACTTAAGATGAACATTGTCCCCAATGTTCAAATAACAAGATGTAAAAGAAAAAAGTAAAAGAATGAAATCAAATACTCCCCTGATTCGCTCGGTGGATAATGAAGTAACACGGTTAAATCTTCTTCCAAAGTAATGTTGAAGCTCCATGACTAATGCATCGCCATAAGCTTGATTCAAAACATTTCCTTGTCCAAAATAACCTGTTAAACCTGAGAAAACAAACACGAAAACCTGCATAACATCGGCGGGAAAAATGTATATATAAGGATATAATGCTTGTATCTTCGCCGGGAAGGAGAGTGATGGATCGTGTTTTGGTTGATCTTATGTGAATCGGGAGGCCTTGGATGATGGAAGATCATCATCTTCATGGTGAAGGTTAGAGAGAGAAAGTAGAGAAGAATAAAGAGGAAAACTTGATGATATTATTGATAATGAAAGGTGAAAAATAAACACAAGCTTCAACCCTCCTAGTGAAGTCTAGGAGGTGTATTTATAGAGCCAAAACACATGACTTTACAATATTGACGGTTCTAGTCCATGTGTTTGTGGCAAATAAGATAACTAATGTAATCACACATATGTTGTCACATTTTGGTGCGAGAAGCGTACCCAACAATCTTCCCCCAATGTGGCAACATATGGGATTACTTACATCATATCCTACAAGTAAAAAAATACAAATAAAGAAATGTCTTCATACAGTCTTCACTTGTAGTCAAACGATGTAATATGCATAAATTGGATTAACTTCCCCCCAATTCATGCTGCATGTCTTTAACGGCTTCTTCAACTACTTCTTTTTGGTGAAGTTTCTGAATCAGCTTCCCCCCAAACTGACAACCGTCTTCAGCAGATTCGAAACTTTGATGTAGTTAACACGTCTTCTAACTTTTGAAGGTTGTAAGTACGCAGCGGAATTTGTAGATGACATTGTAAACCACACCAAGCAAACGATTATGCTTAATGCGGAAGCTCCGTTCGGGGGTAACATGCAAGAAATTAGCAAGATCTTCTCACATAAGTAGGCTACTTCGCACATCACACCCTGCGAAAGTTGAAACGAGTACACCAAAATCACAAAACTGAACCACTGATCATCTCTGCGGACGTCTTCCGGTAGTAATAAAATTGTAAGCTCGATCACGTGAGTCTGTTATGCGTCCCTGATGTGCAAATTTCTTCCCCCTGAATGCAGATCCATCTGGAAAAAGAGTGTTTTCGCAAAAAATGCAAAGAAAGTCAAAGAAAGTCAAAGCACATCTACTCTCTCTTCCCCCACGATGTCTTCGCGGAATCGGAAGCATACACACTATGGTTACGACGGAAACGGAGGCAGCGTACACCCTGTATGTCCAATTAAGCGAAGATGTGTGAAGTACCATAAATAGCCCGTGAGAATCAACTGCTGATAGAATCTCTACTCTTCTAAACTCTTCTCATCTAACTCTTTACCGACCCCATTATCATTCTGACGGCTTTTTGTAGTGACCACTGATGAAGAAAACCCAGTATTACGAACTTGAGACTGAAGTAAAATAACCCGAACTTGTGACTTAAGCTTGCACTATTGTCTGACTAAGTACCTATACTGAGCACTACAACGTAACTCCTTTAAGCATAGGTCATTTCATATACCCATCCAACCATCCTTTACTGTATATGAACTCATCTTGGATATCCACATCTTTGTGTGACACTTGAGCACTACAACGTAACTCCTTTAAAGTGATAGCTATACTCTGTGAGCACAACAACGTAACTCCTTACATCAGGTATAACTAGATAACTCAAGTCTTAATCATTTTGAAGGTTATAAGCTCGAACAAGGATCTCGAAGAATCATGCATCCAACCAACCCCGATATCTTCAAGATACTAAGTACACGCACCCGTGATATCCCACTTCAACCTCAAATAAATAATAAAGAATTAACCCCGTAGTCACATCTTGCGGTTCAATACCCAACACTAGCCTTTTGACGGTTTAAGTGAACTATGATAATGGTTTTATCCCGATCTTGTCAAAATCGTATCCCCGTGAAAATAAGTCATACTGTCTCTTAAAACCCCAACAATAATCTATAATCCATATATTTGGCAAAAATTCAGCACAACATAACTAATATTCGATTATAACATGTAAAGCCCAAGAAAAATTGAGTCCAAGTCCAACAATCAACCAACCTCAACATACCCTTATCAAAATTTTTGGCCCAAACAAGCAAACAAATACAACCCAACAAAGAGTAATAATAAAAGTTTTCATCCCGGGCCCAAAATTAAAGAAGATCCGATCCAAACATCAACCCTAATATATTTGGGTATTTAATGGTTATTAAACCATAAATTACTAACCCTAATTTCATTTCATCATAACACATCCGCCTCTTTCACTCTCTTCTTAGCAGTCACCAACTCAAACTCTAATCTCACATAATCTTCTCCGCCCACCACACTTGTATTACTCTCAAATCTCATCTTTTGTCCTTCACCACATTCAATCCGAATCACATATCAAATCGAACAATCAAAACAAACTACAAACTCAGATTCATACTGGATCCATATCTACTGATGGTGCACAATATCAAATCAAGATGCTCATTAAAGGCGTCAAGATCCTTTGAAGGGTCACGGTAGGTTCCTTATCTGTTGTTGTTTTCAATTGAACGAAATAAAGAAGGAGCATAACATAATTGTTATGATTCCCTCTTTACCTTTTCGGATATTAATAGTGAAGAATTGGCTTCAATAAAATCTGTGATGAAACTTTTTCGTGTGTTAGACCTTATGTGGTCGTTGATGTTACGCAGACTAATCACGAAAAACGTATCTGAGATTTGATTTGTTAATACGAGTCTTGTTGTAGGTGGGTTTAGAGATTTTGTAGTTGATTGTTATAGTTTGTGATGAGATGGGACTGAATGAAGGTTGGATTTAGATTAAGTTGGTTGTGATTTTAATATTGTATGTTATAATTGTCGTTGTGGTCTTCTGATTCTCATCTTCTTCTTCTTTTAATTTTCGATAAGTGCTTGACTTGTTGACCCGTTGACTGTTGACTATTGACAGTTGACCCGTTGACCTGAGCAACTGCGATAAGTCGTCTTGTCCCAACTGCGATAAGTCGCTTGTCACAACTGCGAGAAAAGTTGTCACAACTGCGATAACAACGCAACTGCGATAACAACGCAACTGCGATAAAATTATCGAATTTCTTATACAAGAAATCGAATCCAGATAGAAGAGGGTTTTATCGCATTTGCTTTACAAGCAACTGCGATAAATAAGGGTTTTGACTTGTTGACCAAGAACTCCGGCGGTTTTCCGATGAGTTTTCCGGTGATATATCCGACCATCTCCATATATTACCAGTTTCCGACCAATATTATCAGACCAAAAAAAATGACCCGATCAATATTTGGACAACCCTTTTTCTGACCAGCTTCACGGAATGATATAACTAAAAATAGTCATAAACTGATAAACTTTATAAGCACAGTAGTCATGAAAAATTTATAAACTTTATAAACTTTATAAAGAAAAAAGGGTAAACTGTTATGAAAAATAGTATGGACCAGAAAAAATACAACATAGTTTCAATATCCAAAACAGATCATATCCACGAGAGAAAGTACGAATTTGACAAAGTACGAATTTGACAAGATAAATTCACACAAATCAACCAAAACTAATACCCTGGCTTCCGATACCAATTGATGGATCGTGTTTTGGTTGAACTATTGTGAATCGGGAGGCCTTGGATGATGAAAGATCATCATCTTCATGGTGAAGGTTAGAGAGAGAAAGTAGAGAAGAATAAAGAGGAAAACTTGATGATATTATTGATAATATAGAAAGGTGAAAAACAACACACAAGCTTCAACCCTCCTAGTGAAGTCTAGGAGGTGTATTTATAGAGCCAAAACACATGACTTTACAATATTGACGGTTCTAGTCCATGTGTTTGTGGCAAATAAGATAACTAATGTAATCACACATATGTTGTCACATTTTGGTGCGAGAAGCGTACCCAACAGATTTTATCATAACTAAGTCCCAATTTTGCAGATTCCTGGAGATTATAAGTTGGAGATTTTAATAAAAACTTTTTATGAAAACAAAACTTTCAAAAATTTCTGAAAATTAAATCTGACGCTGTCAGGTTATAAACCCTGACGCCGTCAGAAATGACCTGACAAAAATTTTCATTTTAAGTTTCCGGAAAATTTCTGGAAAAACCTTTACCTTACTTCCTGGCAATCCTGCAAAACATCATTATGACTCGATACAAGCATTTGACTCAAACAAATACGAATATGTATGTTAATTTATTATTATTACGATTCATGTTAATTTGTGTTCTAATAAACCGATTTAGATTTCCCTTACACTTAACTTTTGCAAAATACCTTTATATGTAGTTAAGACGAAGTTAAAAACAAAATAAAGCATTTTCACAAATTAGTTTTGAACATGAATCAATACTAATAAAAATTAAACACACATACGGAAACAAATAAAAACAAACAAACAAATAAATAAACACACAAAGCAAATAAATATTGGGTTGCCTCCCAAGAAGCGCTTTTCTTTATTAACGAGTCTTGTAGCTAGACTCAAAGTCACGTACATTACGTGACTTCTTCATCGAAAGTTATGTCTTCCTCATTGATCATTTCATTACCATTCTCTTGATAATGCTTGACTCGTTGAATATTCACAGTGAATTCTCTATCCTCGTCGTCAATTAATACAACGGCTCCGGTTTTAGAAGAGCTCCTTACGGTAAAAGGTCCATACCATCTAGATTTAAGTTTCCCAGGAAATAGCCTTAAGCGAGAATTATATAATAAGACCTTGTCTCCTTCTGAAAACTCCTTGGGTCTCTTAATCCGTTGGTCATGCCATCTTTTCGCCCTTTCTTTGTATGTAATGGAAGATTCATAAGCCTCTAATCTCAATTCATCGAGCTCTTGGAGCTGTAAGAATCTATTTGTTCCCGCAACTGTATAATCCAAATTACAGGCCTTAAGTGCCCAATATGCTTTGTGTTTCAGTTCTACTGGGAGGTGGCATGCCTTGCCATATACCATACGGAACGGGGTTGTCCCGATTGGTGTCTTATAGGCGGTTCGAAATGCCCACAAAGCCTCATCGAGCTTAAAAGACCAATCTTTTCTGTTTTGATTAACCGTTTTCTCTAATATTCTCTTTATGGCTCTATTAGTGTTTTTGACTTGACCGTTGGTTTGAGGATGGTAAGCGGTGGAGAATCGGTGAGAGACTCCATACCTTTTCATGACTTTCTCCATTTGTGAATTGCAAAAATGGGTTCCCCTGTCACTAATAAGAGCCTTCGGAATTCCGAACCTAGCGAACAATTTTTTTAAGAAATGAATGACTACCCTAGCGTCGTTAGTCCTAAGGGCTTGTGCTTCCACCCATTTCGAAACATAATCAATGGCCACCAAGATGTATTCATTCCCTCCAAAAGATGGGAATGGTCCCATGAAATCAATTCCCCAGACATCAAAAACCTCACAAACTTGTATATAATTCTGTGGGGCTTCATCCCTCCTAGAGATATTCCCAGCTCTTTGACATGCGTCACAAGTTTGTATCATTCCCTTCACATCACGAAATATTGTAGGCCAATAGAATCCCGCGTCGAAGACCTTTCGTGCAGTAGTGCTTATTCCGTGATGTCCTCCAGATGGACCTGCATGACACTCTTTCATAATTCTGACAGCCTCTCTTTCCGAAACACAACGCCTGATTACCTGATCTGGGCATCTTCGAAATAAGAAGGGTTCATCCCAAAAGTAGTACTTTAATTGATTAAAGAACCTCTTTTTTTCATGCCTGCTCATATGCTCAGGAATGACTCTACTTGCCAGGTAGTTAGCATAATCCGCATACCAAGGTTCAGAATCATTTATTAACATGAGCTGCTCTTCAGGAAATGTTTCCCGAATCTCACTCTTGTCAGATTCAGCGAGGCTGGGGTTTTCGAGACGAGAGAGATGATCAGCCGCAAGATTCTCTGCTCCTTTCTTATCACGAATTTCAACATCGAACTCTTGCAATAGTAGGATCCAACGAAGTAACCGTGGTTTAGCATCCTGTTTAGCAAAAAGATATCGAATAGCTGAATGATCCGTAAAAACAACCGTTTTAGAAAGGACAAGATACTGGCGAAATTTATCAAAAGCGAATACCACGGCTAGTAATTCCTTTTCAGTGGTAGTGTAGTTTTCTTGAGCAGGATTCATGGTTTTGCTAGCGTAGTATATTGGCTGAAAGTGTTTGTTAAGCCTTTGGCCTAATACTGCTCCAACAGCATAATCACTAGCATCGCACATGATTTCAAAGGGTAATTCCCAGTTAGGGGTAACCATAATTGGAGCTTGGGTAAGTTCCTGCTTCAATAGATCGAATGCGTCCTTGCACTCTTGAGAGAAGTCGAACGGGGCATCCTTCATGAGTAACTGAGTCATTGGTTTAGCTACCTTTGAGAAATCTTTAATGAATCTCCTATAGAAGCCAGCATGACCCAAAAAGCTACGGATTGCCTTGACAGTTGTTGGATAGGGAAGTTTGGATATAGCTTCAATTTTTGCCCAGTCTACTTCGATTCCACTTCCTGAAATTTTGTGCCCCAGCACAATCCCTTCTTTTACCATAAAGTGGCACTTTTCCCAGTTTAGTACCAAGTTGGTCTCCTCACAACGTTTGAGCATTTTCTCAAGGTTAGCAAGACAGCGATCAAAAGAGTTTCCAAAGACTGAAAAATCATCCATAAAGACCTCCATGCTGTCTTCCATTAACTCATGGAAGATTGCCGTCATGCAGCGCTGGAAAGTGGCGGGGGCGTTACATAGTCCAAAGGGCATTCGCTTGTAGGCGAAGGTGCCATAAGGGCATGTAAACATGGTCTTTTCTTGGTCCTCAGGAGCGATAGGGATTTGGAAATACCCTGAGAACCCATCTAGGAAGCAGTAGTACTCATGCCCTGCTAACCCTTCCAACATTTGGTCGATAAATGGGAGAGGGAAATGATCTTTTCGGGTTGCATCATTCAACTTCCTATAATCGATGCACACACGCCATCCAGTTACTGTTCGTTGAGGTACTAACTCATCCTTATCGTTCTTCACCACCGTCATTCCTCCCTTTTTTGGTACAACCTGTACAGGACTTACCCATGGACTGTCCGAAATCGGGTAAATTAGCCCTGCATCTAGGAGCTTAATGACTTCCTTCTTTACGACTTCCTTTATGTTGGGATTTAATCGCCTTTGAGGTTGCACGGTGGGTTTATAATCCTCCTCCATGAGGATTTTATGCGTACAAAAGGTAGAGTCAATACCCTTGATATCGGCTACACTCCATGCTATAACTCCTTTATATTTTTTTAAAACTCCTAAGAGTTTATCCTTTTGTTCACTTTTCAAAGAAAGCTTATGATTACCGAAAGTTGATCTTCTCCTTGAAGGAAGGCATATTCAAGGTTGTTCGGGAGTTCCTTGAGTTCTAACGTGGGTGGCTCGATGATGGAAGGTTTAAGTTTGTTCTCGGGTTTACGAAGCTCAAGCTGTTCGATTTCTTGTCTGGGATAGAAGGAGACTGCATTCACATCCATAGTCTTCTCCTCCTCTAAGATGGGTAAGAAAGCTTCATCTCGCAACCAACCAGCTTCCACCTGTTCATCTACACAATTATCAATCTCGTCGGATAGTTCATCGATTTCTTCGATGAAATACAGTTGATTATCTGCTTCGAGAGAAAGATTCATTGTGTCCTTGATGTCGAAGGTTAAGCTATCGGCCCCCACTCGTAAGGTTAGTTTGCCGTCATGAACATCAATAACAGCACGAGAAGTTGCAAGGAAGGGTCTTCCTAGAATGATGGGCACAAGATCATCTTCTTCCATTTCTAGGATGACGAAGTCAACTGGAAATTTAAACTTCCCTACCTTAACCAGCACATTCTCGCATATTCCTAAGGGGTATTTGACTGATCTATCGGCCAGTTGGATGCTCATACGGGTTGGTTTCAACCCAGAATACCCTAGCTTGAGGAACATGGAATGCGGCATAAGATTGATGCTTGCTCCTAAGTTGGCTAAAGCATTCTTGACTGAAAGAGATCCAATTGAGCAGGGCAAGGTGAAACTACCTGGATCTTCCACCTTCTTTGGTAGCCCTCGTTGAGTCACCACAGAACATTCTTCTCCTAAGGTTACAAGACCCTCGAGTCCTTTCCTGTTGGTGAGCAGCCTCTTGAAGTATGTACTATATTTGGGCATATGATAACATGCATCAAGAAGGGGTATGGTGACAACCGAATTCTTCAAGTATGACAAGAATCTTTTATTATCATTTTCGACCTTTTGATTCTTGAGGCGAGATGGGTATGGGACTTTAATGGGTTGCTTGGCAGAAATAGGTGGGGATGGAGTTACCGGAGGGGTTTGCTCGGGATTTTCGTCGTTCACATTACCTTCCTCCTCATGAGGGGTGTCAGGTTCCATGACGTTAGATTGTTGAGCTGGGTAAGGTGGATCCTTAGTAGTTGTTCCAGCACGAGTGGTGATGGCGAGTAAGGGATCTCCTTGAGGTTTTCCAAGGCCGTCGAGAGTGGCGTTGAGTTCTGCGAATTTGGCCTTCACGTTGGTTTGTTGGCTATTGATGAGGTTGTCGAGACCATTTAGTTGCAGATTCTTTTCAAACGTGAAATGCCCGAGGTCATCCTCAAAAGTGCTCCTAACCTTATATTCAGGATATTCTCCTCCTCCTTCTTCTCTCACACGATTTCCCCAAGGGGTGAAATCATTGTTTTGGTAGAAAGTTAAGAGCGAAGGATCATCGAAGATGTCGTGGCTTGACAAGCATGCTTGTTCGGTGGTGGTATCATCCCCGCATTCCTCCACTTCATGCGGGCCACCACATTGATCACAGATCAAGTATGGGTTTGATAACCGCTTAGTTGGTTGCGACTTGTCTAGATAAGATACCTGATCATTCAACCTACTCACCCGGCTAGCAAAAGAAGGCTCTTTCATGATCTTGGAAACGCTCATGATCGAATCGGGTTCATCCCAGGTATCGTCTTGATCATTCGCGTATTCCTCAATTCTATTCCATCCTTCTTCAACGCTTAGTTTGGCTATTTTTCCTTTTGATGAATTATTAATGCCCAATTGGTCGTTTTTGGAGACACTGTCATAAAAGATTTGGACAAGAAGCCAGAGTTCAATGCCATGATGAGGGACCTGTCTAATTAGATCCTTGAATCTAACCCAAGATTTGTGAATAGGTTCTGCTGGTCCAACATGGAAGCGGAGAATTTCGTCTCTCAACTTTGAAGTTCTTCCTATGGGAAAGAATTTTTCAAAGAATTTTGAGATAAGCTGTTCCCATGTGAAGATGGATTCGGAAGGAAGTTGGTTATACCAGTTTCCGGCTTTTTCATGAAGGGTGAAGGGAAAGAATCGCAACCGGGAGGTATCTCTAGTGGCTCCGTCCGTATGGAGGGTATCCACTATTTTCAGGAAGTCCTTGATGTGTTGGATTGGATCTTCAGTTTTCAATCCGTGAAACTTGCATACACTTTGGACTAGCCAAATATCAGTTGCACGCAAGACCCCATCCGTGTGTTCATTTGGAAAAACGATAGCATTGGAAAAACCACGAGGGGTGGGAGAAGAGTAGTCCTTGAGACATTTAGGGATTGGGATTTCGGGAACTTCCATATCGTGATTGGGTTGAGGGCTAGGAGGTGTAGAATGATGATTGGATTCTTCCTCGGAGAGGGCATCATCAAAATTGATCGTGGATGGTTCAGCCGCTTGGTGGAGTCGCCTTAATTTATGCATTTCCCTTTCGGGTTCAGCATAGGGTGTGGCAAGAGTCTTTATCGAGCTTCGGCTCCTAGTGATTCTAAGATTAGGGGGGTCATCATCCAAAATTAGGGAATATCCTCCTAAAGTGCGGGTTCTAGGAGGTGGTGGTTGTTGTGGTGGGTTGTTGGGATTAAGGATATTACCATCTTCCATGATGTCGGATGGTATGGTTACGAACAAAGACACGAAGAAAATAGATAGACTAAAGAAAACCTAGAAAAATAAAACAAAAATCTCACTAGAAAGGAATCTAGTGAGTAGACCTATAAAATAAAAATTCAACCTAAACAATAACTATTCCCCGGCAGCGGCGCCAAAAACTTGATGCGTGGTTTTGTAACCTTACAACAGGTTTTACCTCTCGAGGGATCTCAAGAGGCTTACAACCCCACTAGGCAGTGTACCTGACCGATGTAGTATAGTGTAGTGGTAAGTACGGGGGATTGATCGTTCTCCACAGGGAATAGTGTTCGTTAGGTATGAAAAGCTACTCTAATAGGTCTAAGGGTTGAGGAAGATTCTTTTTTTATGTTTTTATATTTTTATGAAAGCAAGTAAAATCTCGGTTTTGAAGGAGTGGGCGGAATTAGTTGCTAGTCAACTAACCCAAATTACTACGAATGCAAATAAAATAAAATAACAAAAATGAAAAGTTTGGTGGAAACTTATATGTAGAGAAATGTGTTTACTTAGATTTCCTTACTCCCTAACTATCTTTTACCGGTTAATTAGTGTGTATTAGTTGCGTGGATGACGGGTGTATTCCTTAATACCATTCGTGGGGTGGCGTACGTACTTCCCTAACTCTACAAGCTCCTACTTCACTCCTATGTCAAGCCGGCTAGGAAGCTCCTAACATGGGATCACTAGAATTCGCTTGTGCATTAAATACAACCATAAAAACCTTTAGTACGCCTTTGGTTCATGTTTCTTAAGACGTTCAAGCAAGTTACCGAATAGGAATTTAGCCAGTTTTCTTAAGCCTAACATAGATAAACAATCATCCAATACAACTAACAACACACTAATAACCAATAATCAATAGCTAGGTTTCATTAGATCTAAGCAAACACAAGATAAATTTAGCCTAACATGTTAATCAAAAGACAAGAATAAGATAAAATCAAACAACACATAGACATATTGAATGATTAATTGATAACTTATCTTCAATGTAACATGGAAGATCTCAAGGCAAAAAGCCTTGAAAAAGAAGCTAAAATCGTCTTAGGGTTTTCTCCCAAAATTCCACACACAAAGTTCCACACTAATGACAAAAAATTAGAAAACTATATATAGATTTTTGGATCTGACGGCGTCACCTTATGGAGTGTGACGCCGTCACCTCGCCGCTTTTAGGGTTCCCGGATGACCTTCTTGACGCCGTCCCTCTTTAGCTCTTCAAAATCCATTCTGGCTTATCAAGGCTTGACGCCGTCGAACCTTGAACGTGACGCCGTCCCCTTTTGATTTAAGCCGTGACGCCCTTGATCAGGTTAAAGCGTGACGCCGTCAGAATTTACATGCAATTTTCACTGGCTTATCATGAGTAAATTTCACGTCCACCTTTTCTTGCCAAGGCATGACGCCGTCCAGAGTAAAAGTTGACGCCGTCAAAGGTAACTTTTAGCCGATTTTTGAGACTTTGTCGTTTTCTTCACTTTAATGCTCCAAAAACGTCCAAAATGCCTCTTTTTCCAGATTTCTCCTCAAAAGTACCTAAAATGACAAAAGGAACGATTTAGGGCGATATTTGATCAAATAAATACGATTTAGGGCTTAAATGACCCCTTAAAAGCGGTACACTTTTCGCTTCATCACCTTGCTAGGCTTCAAAGACAAGAACATCAAGCCAAGAGAGCTGCTGAAAAGTTTGGTTCTGAGTTTTCACAAGAAACAGTGGAGCTATTGAGAAATGCTGAAGCTGAAGTCAGAAGACAAATGGCTTCTGCTGGTGGTATTCCTGTTCCTGCTGATGTCAATTCTGCTGGTAGTTCACCTGTTACTGCTGATACATCTGCTGTTCCTGCCGATGTCACCACTCCGGCTGCTTCTTTGTCTACTCCATCTGTTGATTTTTTGGGATTTAGTGAGCCTCCAACTAGATTCCCAAGTCCATCTGATCTTAGAAGTTCACTCTCTTCAGCAGCTAAGCTGAATGATCCTCATCATCAATCAAGATCTGGAATTTTCACTCACTCTTCTTATGATGGTGAAGCAAATCCCTCTATTACTAATCAAGCCACAACCTATGAAGTAGATCCTGTTGTTACCAAGAGGATTAACACTGTACATCCTCAATCTTTGATTCTTGGTGATCTCAATTCCCCTGTTCAAACAAGAAGCAGGTTAAGTCAATCCAAGTTTGGAGAATCTGCTTTTCTCAGTTATATTCAGGAACAGTTAAGGAGCAATCACACTGACTATCTTCATTGCCTCTATGCTTGCTTTCTATCTCAAATTGAACCAAGTAGTGTAGCTCAAGCCCTTGATAATTCTGATTGGGTTGAGGCTATGCAAGAGGAAATGCAGCAGTTCAAGAATCAGAAAGTATGGGTATTAGTACCATTGCCTGAAGGAAAACATGCAATTGGAACTAAATGGATTCTCAAGAATAAACGGGATGCTAGGGGAATTGTGGTTCGAAATAAAGCTAGATTGGTAGCTCAAGGACATAGACAAGAAGAGGGTATCGACTATGATGAGGTGTTTGCACCAGTAGCAAGAGTTGAAGCTATTCGATTGTTTTTGGCTTTTGCTTCATTTATGGGGTTTGTGGTTTATCAGATGGATGTGAAGAGTGCATTTATGTATGGAAGTATTGAAGAGGAAGTGTATGTTACTCAACCACAGGGATTTGTGGATCCACAGCATCCTGATTTGGTTTATAAAGTAGTGAAAGCACTCTATGGACTTCATCAAGCTCCAAGAGCATGGTATGCCAGGTTGTCTGCCTTTCTACTTAAACATGGTTACAGAAGAGGCACAATAGATAAAACACTCTTCATAAGGAAGAATTTTAAAGATATCATCTTGGTACAAGTGTATGTAGATGATATTATTTTTGGTTCCACTAATGAAGCTTGGTGTAAGGATTTTGAGGAATTAATGAAAAGTGAATTTGAAATGAGTGCTATGGGGCAGATGACATTCTTCTTGGGCTTACAGGTTCAACAGAGACCAAATGGTATCTTCATAAACCAAGAAAAGTATGTTCATGACATACTTAAGAAGTTTGACTTGGAAAGTGTGAGGACTGCAACAACACCTTATGAAGCTTCAAAGCCTAAATCCAATACTGAACCTGATGATGCTGTAAATGTTCACTTATACAGGTCTATGATAGGTTCTTTGATGTATTTGACAGCTTCAAGGCCTGATATCATGTTTGCAGTCTGTGCTTGTGCTAGACATCAGGTTACACCTTTGACTTCCCATTTAAATGCTGTCAAGAAAATCTTCAAGTATTTAAAAGGACATCCTAAGTTGGGACTTTGGTACCCAAAGGATTCTTCTTTTGTACTGGAAGCTTATAGTGACAGTGACTATGCTGGAGCTAACTTTGATAGAAAATCTACTACTGGGGGTTGCCAGTTTTTGGGAAGAAAGTTGGTTTCTTGGCAATGCAAGAAGCAGACTATTGTGGCTACATCTTCTACTGAGGTAGAGTATGTTGCTGCTTCTAGTTGTTGTGGACAGGTCCTTTGGTTGCAAAATCAATTGTTAGACTATGGGTTCAACTTCATGAACACTAAAATTTTCATTGACAACCAAAGTACAATCTGTATTGTTAAGAATCCAGTATTTCACCAAAGAACAAAGCACATAGAGATTCGGCATCATTTCATAAGGGATGCTTATGAGAAGCATCTCATTCAGGTGCTTAAGATACACTCTGATGAGAATGTAGCTGATCTGTTGACTAAAGCATTTGATGGTCCAAGATTCAACTATCTGGTGGTTCATATTGGAATGCTCAATCCTTAGGTGCTGAGATTAAGGGGAGGTTTAAACCTAAGAGGTGGCTTGTTGTTATTGTATATCTTTCTTTCTTGGTTTTTCTTATTTTCTTTCTTTTTCTTTTGGTTTGTTACTTATCTTTTAGTTAAAAAAAAATAAACTGCAAAATAAAAAAATAAAAAAAAACTTCTTGTATATTGTGTGTGCTAATAAGTTGGTTTTGAGCAACACCTTGCAGGTACAGTGTTGGTATTTACACCTACACAACAAATGGTATTCAACTCACCATGTCTCACAGACAAGAAAGAGTTGACTCACCATGAGGGTACGGCTCTGGTGTGATAATCAAATCCGTTGATAGCTGTAATAGCTTGCTCAAAGCTATAGGGTACTTCAACTCACCCATGGTTCATTCCTGAGAGTTGAAATGGTTCTCAATTCACCATGGATGTAACCCTTTATGGGATCCAAAGAATTGGCTAGTCCACAAAAGTATGGTTTGTGGTAAAGATAATTGGTATCCATATTTGGTATTCAATTCACCAAGGTTCAGTTGAAACCAAGAATTGGCAAGTCCTGAGCAAACGGCTACAGGTAAAGACAAGTCAAATCCGTTTAAAGTTGCTGATTTGCTAACAAATCAGATGGTTATCAATGTACCATGGTCTTACACACCAACACATTGGCTACTCCAGTAGTAATGGCTATTGGTAAAGAGACATCAAATCCATTAATTTTCAATGATTCACCTCTCACAGGAGTTAACACACCTGGATGTGATGAGAATAGTATGAAACTTAACTGATTTGATGTACACTTTGTCATGGTTGCTGTCATGAAGGTGCCTAGTTGCTGCTGATATGATTTCCTGTTGCTGCTGTTTGTTTAAGTTGCTGCTGGAAGTCATTTCACTTCAAGATCTATCAGGATGTTGCTGCTGATCACTTTCTAATGCTGTTGCTGGACTAATCCTCTGCCTATGGACTTCAAAGATCTATCAGAGAATCTTGCAAGTTAACCTAGTCAACTTCAAGATTAGGGGAGAATTGTTAGGAATTTAGGAAATAAGATATTCCTTGTTGCTGCCGATAGTGTAAAGCTGGTTCCTGCCGATAGCTGTGGTTCCTGCTGAAGCTCATTGCTGCTGTTAGTTATATCTTGTTTCTGCTGATAGTAGTTGTTACTGCGGGTATTGTTAGTTGTTATCCCGTATGTTTATAAAGTTTGTTAGATTTATTTTTTGAAGAGATCATGTTTTTCTCTTCACACGTTTTCTTGTATGACGGGTTAGGGTTAGGGTTTCTTTTTATTATAAAAGGAACACCCGTCTATGAGTTTGACATATCTTTTTACGACTTAACAATCTTCAATAATAATATCTTTTAGTTCATTATACGATCCATAGAGGATCATAGTCTTAGTTCTTTTCTTTTCTAGTTCGTACTCAGAGATTCGCTTGTAGTGTGCTTGTGATTACATAGGCATCCTACCGATCTACTAAGGCTCAAAGATCTAGCAGGTGTGTTAGATTCAACAATTTTTGAAACTAATTAAAAACCGGTAAAAGTATTTAACCCTCCCTTCTAGTTTGCCACACTTCTCAATAGCTTGTTTGAGTCTGAGCAGCTTGTGGTTTGATTTTGAAAACTGTTTGGTTTAGTAAATTGATTTTAAGACATAATAAGTTAAAATGGAAGATAAGCTAGAAATGGAAGGGCTTATAGGGTCTCCCCAGCTTATTAATTAATAAGCTGGAGCTTGTAGAGTAGCTCCTCGAGCTTATTTGATCCTTGTTGAGCTAGGATCAAGCTAAAAGTCCTAATTATTCAATTGTAGCTTTAAATAGCTTATTGCTTATTAGATCTGCTTATTTGCTTATTATTTGTTTTAATCTGCTTATTATTGTCTGTTATTGCTTTTATTTGCTTATTTGTTGTTTAAAACTCATTAGTTTAAGTTGTCATAAAAAATCATAAAAATTCAAAAATAAGTCTTATAGTTATAGCTTATTGCTTAGTGTTTAATTTCTGTCTTAATCTATTTTCATTTAGTCATTAATTCATATTAATCAGTTTTCATCAAAATCTTATAAGTGTTATAGCTTTATTCAGTCTTAAAAATCATTTTTAGTTTTTAAAGGGGTGTTTCGGATAAGCAGCACTAACTAAGGTTAGTGCTGCTAGACCACTTATAGTTTTTTTAATCAACTTTGTTTAGCTTAAAATTAGTCTATTAAGTAGTTTTTAAGTTGTTAAAAGCATTTCTACATAGATTCAAAGCTTTTAGATTGGTTTTCAAAGTTTCAAGGTTCAAAGCTGTTTATAACAGCTTATTTTGATAAGATCTTCAATAGGTCTTTTCAGGTGTTGTTTTTGAGTCATTATAAGTTGAAAATTCACCTTATATCTTCTAGTTAAAGTGTAATAAGTTAAGAGTCATTTTTAACCAAAATTTCAAGTTTCAAAAAAATCAAATCAGCATAGTTCAAAACTTATGCTGATTGGACCAGCATAGGTATTTCATAGCTTATTTTGAGTTCAAAGTTTTTAAAATTTGTTTCTAAGTGTTAATTAGTAGTTAGTCTTAATCTGTAACACCCCAACCCGACAAGGGCAAAGGTGTCACAGATACGGATTCTTATCAGAACAAACACAAGCATATGACATAAATAATACAATAGGATTCTAAGGGTTACAAACAAAATCTGAATTTACAAGGTTACAAGTGAGATATACAATAATCACTAAGTCTGAATATAACTTTTCAAATCATCTCAAATCCAATTTAGCTAGCAAGGTCTTCTAAGTCAAGGCTCTCTCTAATAACAACCCAGCTTCCAACTAAAACCTGCCGCACACGAAAAGAAAACGTGCGGCTGAGCTTACAAAGCCCAGTGAACAGATATATAATAAACGGAAATGAAAGCAAAAGAAATGAAAGTAAAAGGACAAGAACAGATATAGCATAATGAAATAGATAAGTCAAGGTACAGAGAGAGAGAGTAAAGGTTTAGGACAGTAATCCACCACGAGCCCAGAAACATATCATATCAAATCATATACCAGGGTGTATGGAGGGGTGACCTCAGCATACCAAGACAAGGTTGAGGGGATACCTCCAGGGTTGGAGTTGCAAGCTCCCAGGGTTGTGAAAGGCATGTATTGCACACAGTACCAGTCACCAGACATACCAGATATATCAGAAACAGAACAAGACTAGGATGCATCCATTCGCCCCCCAAGAACAAATCATATTGGCCATAATAACAGGAGTGTGCACATATCAGAATCAAGATGGGGACGGTGTAACCAAATCACTAGGGCTACACACTAGTCATGCCAGTGGTGCATCACAGACACGGCCATGTTACCTTCATGGCTAGGGTCACAAATTTGGCTCGGGTATCAAACTGGGATTAAGGGTCACATGTCAAAGGTTCACATCATAATCAGGTTGTCTATCAGAAGGTTCAACATCCGCAGGTCAATCTCAGCAGGTCAATATCAGGTGGTCAATAATCAGCAGGTCAGTAACAGTTCATTTAAAAAGGGTTTCTAGTTAAGAGTCCATTTAAAATAATCTTTATTAACGGTCTTCATAAAAATAATCCTTCAAAGTAGAGTTCATAAAATGATCTTTTAAAATGGTTTCTCATGCAGATAGTCTTTTAAAATAGTTTTCATACAAGTTAGTAAAATCCCAATCAAAAGAGTATTGTATCACATTTGTAAACTTCATTTTTAAATAGCTTTTCTCAAATCATTTTTCAGGTCAGAAATTAAAGGCTTCACAGTCTAGGTTCATATACTAGGTCAAAGGTTCAAGGCAAAGGATTCATAGCAAGGTATCAAATGTCAAGTATCATATTAGGGTTCACATCAGGGTTCATATCAGAATTCAAGACAAGAGATCAATGCAGAAGTTTATTATTAGAAGGTCAAGTCTCAGGTATCAATCAGAGGCTATACAGATCAGAACATGAAAGAGATCACAGGAAACCTTAAAGAGAAGGTCAGAATATCTGTACCTTATTCCAGAAGCAAACACAAATCAGAAATGGATGACACAGAGTGGATCAGGACCTCTCTTTCTTCACACCTAGAGGGGTAGACAAGAATTACAAACCCTTCCTTTTTAAGTAACTTTCCATTTTAGCTTTTAGATTCATCAAGTTACTCTTTTAGTCCTTTAGGTTTCATAATTTACACTTTATACCCCTTTACTTATCAAAGTTACAAAATGAAGCCCTAGATTTACTTAGTTTACATTTTAACCCCTCTCATTAATTTATTAACACATCACGCATTTTATTTTCCAAGATTACAGAGTGTACCTTCAAATTAACTTATTATACGAATTACACCCTCAAGTTTCACGATTCACAATTTATAACCCTTCGCTTAGGAAAATAACAATTCACACCCTTTTTACATGTCTTGACAGTTTTTAGGTATTACTGGACTCGTTTTAAATAATTTGCAAACCATATTAAATCTTCGAAATAAAATCTATAAAAATTCACAGACGTTCCCCAGGGTCTTGAGTATTTTATGTAATTTTTCCAGATTTTATTAAGTTGTCTAGATACGAACTAAAAATCCTTTCTCCCAACCTGTTCCAGAACCAGATTAATTAAAAACACCCGACCATTTTTCATCTTCTTTCCCAGTCTATAAAATTTATAAAATTCTACAAAAATTCCATTAATTAGCCAACATGTGATATATTACTCAGCTAAAAGGACACATCCTAATTCGTTATGGTTTGAAAATGATAAATGAAAAACCCGGACTGTTTTTCCAGACTTTACAAATGCGACCAGACACATAATTTTCTAAAAATCAAAAAGTAGCCTTACAGGCCTCTAAAAATTACAAAATAAATTTCTCCAGGTAGCCACTTCATTGAACTTAGTTTTAGACTTAAAAACCATTACAATACCCGTTCACATCATTTATTTATAGCCGGTTAAAGTCGAGCCAAGTTCCAGATCAAAAACAGTTATCACAGAATCATATATATACTTAGGGTTTCTTCATCCCGTTCATTAATTTTCGACACCAAACGACTTTAGGTGAGCCCACAACATATTTAGATCAATTCATATCAGTTTAGTACCCATTCAAATCGGATTATTTACCACAAAAATTCAGTCAACCATATTCTTATGAGTTTTAGGGTTTTCTAGATTGTATGATTTTATGTGACTATGTTATGATCTTCTTATAGCATTCTCTTATGATTGTGTGTATACAATTCGACAAGATCATCACATGTGAATCAAAATTAAACAAGAAGAACAAGGATGGTACAAATACCCTTGCTGCGCGATAAGAAGGACAAAGGGCAAGGATTGATTCACAAAGTTTCCAGCCGAATATACCTAGCCAAAGCTCCTTTCAAACGACCTCTTAACCCACGATCAATAAAACCACTACGAACTGTTGTAGCATCATGATAACACCACCAATTTGAGCACACAAGAACCTCCTAATTGGCCTCACAACTGATCGAATGGCAGGAAGAAAATGGCATCCGAATGGTGTCCTAACACCCTCCTTCGAACCGCCCTAAACACCTGATCAAGAATCCACACGATCAAAAGGGTAATGCACGTTTAGGAACCACAATAACACCTCCTTCTTGCTGCTTGATTGATCGGAAAAAAATGGAGAAACAAGGGGTGGCGGCCAGATTTGGTCATTAGGGTTTCTTTCATTTTTTTTTTTGTTCGATGATTGAAATGGAGAGGAGAAAAAGAAAAGCCGGTCCTCTACTTTACTCTTGTGGGTTTCAAATTGGGCCAAAAGGGCTGAGTGGGTTTGTGGGCTTAAGCGTTCATGGCCTTTGATTTTTTATTGTTTGCGTCTCAAAGAAAAACGGCCCAAAACAATTATTCGTTTAACGCAATTAATATATTTTATGTTACAAAGATATTTGAGCTTCAAATATGTTCAAAATTCAATTGTATAGTTTAGTTTTAATTATTTGGATTTACGGTTTATTCGTTTAGTTAATTTCGGTTCTATAATTAATCGTATCTTTAACTTAGGAAAATTTTAAATTAAACGAAAAATAAAAAATAAAAATTTAGGTAGTCAGAATTTAGGGTTTTACAACTCTTCCCCTCTAAAAAGGGAATTTTCGTCCTCGAAAATTGAAGCGAAACGAAACGGAAAACATAACGGACCGGAAACGGAAATGCGAACGACTTAATTCTGACAACTCAATCAAATAAGGTGGGTTCAAATTTTTCAGAAGGAGACAAATTGTGTTGATTCTGATCAAAAGGTCCACGCAGCGTAAAATGGATGATAGGCTAATCTTCAGGAAAGCTCATACGGAAATATGAACTAAATTTCGGATCAATTAACTGTATCAACAGTAGAGAATTCTTCAAAGAGTTTAAGATTCATAACTGAGGTCAACGGAATGCAAATCGAGAGTTCAAACTCATTCAGATATCTAATGAACGAAAACAGAGTATGCGCATAGATGGGATGAACCTAAGGTCTCACTAATCACAGATAATCCATCAGGAATCAAGTTCTAAACTTCTTAGGTACTTCCCAAGATATCCTATGGCCACAATGAGGGCACGTTATATGGTGTAAGTATTATCACGTTAATAATACTAGCACCACATAAATATGCCTTCATGATGATCATACTTTATCTCGAGTCGTAAGCAAAACAATCTATCTTCATCCACCTAGTACTTCTACAGTCTCAGAGGTCAACAAAAACAAATGTCATAATCAAGAGGGAAAGCCAAACTACATGCCATGGAGATTCTCAAAATGCCCAAGAAGCATCGAAATGATTAACAAAGATCAGAGGTCAGAGTCGGAATCTGAAGGTAAGGATCAAATAGTGTCAGGAAATTACTATGCAATTCTTAATGCTTTCAAGATTCATTTAAGTTTCAAAACTTAGGTGGTGCAAGGCATAGGCTTTCAATTTCCAAGGGGGATCTCAAGAGGCTTAAACCAAGAGTAAGGTACGAATCAGAGTGATGCGGAAGCAATGATACCTAAACAAATGCCTTATAGTCTACCCATTCCTCACCGGTCAGAACTTAAGCTCCTATAGGGAAATCTTAACGCAAAATTTTCAAAGGTTGTCTTACGAGTGCCTACAGGGAAAGCTTAGTGGTCCTATCTTACACAGGTCAAGGGTAAATGTATTACGAAATCGCAGCCTGTCGCTCTGATACCATAATTGTAACACCCCAACCCGACAAGGGCAAAGGTGTCACAGATACGGATTCTTATCAGAACAAACACAAGCATATGACATAAATAATACAATAGGATTCTAAGGGTTACAAACAAAATCTGAATTTACAAGGTTACAAGTGAGATATACAATAATCACTAAGTCTGAATATAACTTTTCAAATCATCTCAAATCCAATTTAGCTAGCAAGGTCTTCTAAGTCAAGGCTCTCTCTAATAACAACCCAGCTTCCAACTAAAACCTGCCGCACACGAAAAGAAAACGTGCGGCTGAGCTTACAAAGCCCAGTGAACAGATATATAATAAACGGAAACGAAAGCAAAAGAAATGAAAGTAAAAGGACAAGAACAGATATAGCATAATGAAATAGATAAGTCAAGGTACAGAGAGAGAGAGTAAAGGTTTAGGACAGTAATCCACCACGAGCCCAGAAACATATCATATCAAATCATATACCAGGGTGTATGGAGGGGGTGACCTCAGCATACTAAGACAAGGTTGAGGGGATACCTCCAGGGTTGGAGTTGCAAGCTCCCAGGGTTGTGAAAGGCATGTATTGCACACAGTACCAGTCACCAGACATACCAGATATATCAGAAACAGAACAAGACTAGGATGCATCCATTCGCCCCCCAAGAACAAATCATATTGGCCATAATAACAGGAGTGTGCACATATCAGAATCAAGATGGGGACGGTGTAACCAAATCACTAGGGCTACACACTAGTCATGCCAGTGGTGCATCACAGACACGGCCATGTTACCTTCATGGCTAGGGTCACAAATTTGGCTCGGGTATCAAACTGGGATTAAGGGTCACATGTCAAAGGTTCACATCATAATCAGGTTGTCATATCAGAAGGTTCAACATCCGCAGGTCAATCTCAGCAGGTCAATATCAGGTGGTCAATAATCAGCAGGTCAGTAACAGTTCATTTAAAAAGGGTTTCTAGTTAAGAGTCCATTTAAAATAATCTTTATTAACGGTCTTCATAAAAATAATCCTTCAAAGTAGAGTTCATAAAATGATCTTTTAAAATGGTTTCTCATGCAGATAGTCTTTTAAAATAGTTTTCATACAAGTTAGTAAAATCCCAATCAAAAGAGTATTGTATCACATTTGTAAACTTCATTTTTAAATAGCTTTTCTCAAATCATTTTTCAGGTCAGAAATTAAAGGCTTCACAGTCTAGGTTCATATACTAGGTCAAAGGTTCAAGGCAAAGGATTCATAGCAAGGTATCAAATGTCAAGTATCATATTAGGGTTCACATCAGGGTTCATATCAGAATTCAAGACAAGAGATCAATGCAGAAGTTCATTATTAGAAGGTCAAGTCTCAGGTATCAATCAGAGGCTATACAGATCAGAACATGAAAGAGATCACAGGAAACCTTAAAGAGAAGGTCAGAATATCTGTACCTTATTCCAGAAGCAAACACAAATCAGAAATGGATGACACAGAGTGGATCAGGACCTCTCTTTCTTCACACCTAGAGGGGTAGACAAGAATTACAAACCCTTCCTTTTTAAGTAACTTTCCATTTTAGCTTTTAGATTCATCAAGTTACTCTTTTAGTCCTTTAGGTTTCATAATTTACACTTTATACCCCTTTACTTATCAAAGTTACAAAATGAAGCCCTAGATTTACTTAGTTTACATTTTAACCCCTCTCATTAATTTATTAACACATCACGCATTTTATTTTCCAAGATTACAGAGTGTACCTTCAAATTAACTTATTATACGAATTATACCCTCAAGTTTCACGATTCACAATTTATAACCCTTCGCTTAGGAAAATAACAATTCGCACCCTTTTTACATGTCTTGACAGTTTTTAGGTATTACTGGACTCGTTTTAAATAATTTTCAAACCATATTAAATCTTCGAAATAAAATCTATAAAAATTCACAGACGTTCCCCAGGGTCTTGAGTATTTTATGTAATTTTTACAGATTTTATTAAGTTGTCTAGATACGAACTAAAAATCCTTTCTCCCAACCTGTTCCAGAACCAGATTAATTAAAAACACCCGACCATTTTTCATCTTCTTTCCCAGTCTATAAAATTTATAAAATTCTACAAAAATTCCATTAATTAGCCAACATGTGATATATTACTCAGCTAAAAGGACACATCCTAATTCGTTATGGTTTGAAAATGATAAATGAAAAACCCGGACTGTTTTTCCAGACTTTACAAATGCGACCAGACACATAATTTTCTAAAAATCAAAAAGTAGCCTTACAGGCCTCTAAAAATTACAAAATAAATTTCTCCAGGTAGCCACTTCATTGAACTTAGTTTTAGACTTAAAAACCATTACAATACCCGTTCACATCATTTATTTATAGCCGGTTAAAGTCGAGCCAAGTTCCAGATCAAAAACAGTTATCACAGAATCATATATATACTTAGGGTTTCTTCATCCCGTTCATTAATTTTCGACACCAAACGACTTTAGGTGAGCCCACAACATATTTAGATCAATTCACATCAGTTTAGTACCCATTCAAATCGGATTATTTACCACAAAAATTCAGTCAACCATATTCTTATGAGTTTTAGGGTTTTCTAGATTGTATGATTTTATGTGACTATGTTATGATCTTCTTATAGCATTCTCTTATGATTGTGTGTATACAATTCGACAAGATCATCACATGTGAATCAAAATTAAACAAGAAGAACAAGGATGGTACAAATACCCTTGCTGCGCGATAAGAAGGACAAAGGGAAAGGATTGATTCACAAAGTTTCCAGCCGAATATACCTAGCCAAAGCTCCTTTCAAACGACCTCTTAACCCACGATCAATAACACCACTACGAACTGTTGTAGCATCATGATAACACCACCAATTTGAGCACACAAGAACCTCCTAATTGGCCTCACAACTGATCGAATGGCAGGAAGAAAATGGCATCCGAATGGTGTCCTAACACCCTCCTTCGAACCACCCTAAACACCTGATCAAGAATCCACACGATCAAGAGGGTAATGCACGTTTAGGAACCACAATAACACCTCCTTCTTGCTGCTTGATTGATCGGAAAAAATGGAGAAACAAGGGGTGGCGGCCAGATTTGGTCATTAGGGTTTCTTTCATTTTTTTTTTGTTCGATGATTGAAATGGAGAGGAGAAAAAGAAAAGCCGGTCCTCTATTTTACTCTTGTGGGTTTCAAATTGGGCCAAAAGGGCTGAGTGGGTTTGTGGGCTTAAGCGTTCATGGCCTTTGATTTTTTATTGTTTGCATCTCAAAGAAAAACGGCCCAAAACAATTATTCGTTTAACGCAATTAATATATTTTATGTTACAAAGATATTTGAGCTTCAAATATGTTCAAAATTCAATTGTATAGTTTAGTTTTAATTATTTGGATTTACGGTTTATTCGTTTAGTTAATTTCGGTTCTATAATTAATCGTATCTTTAACTTAGGAAAATTTTAAATTAGACGAAAAATAAAAAATAAAAATTTAGGTAGTCAGAATTTAGGGTTTTACAAGTAGTTAGTCTTAATCTGTTTTGAGGTTTTAAGGTTTAGCATTCGCTTTTAGTAGCTTATTTTTAAGTTAGAAAAATAGCAGTTCAGCATAAAAGTTTCAAAATTTCCAAAAATAATGTTTAAATATCTGTCTTATCAGCATGTTTTTAAGCTTTTTTTCTTTAATCCAAATTATTTGAAAATTGTTTTATGTGTTCTTTGTTTGGTGTTCTTTGCTGTTTCAAAGTTCTAGCTTAATTCATTAGCTTTTGGTAGCTTATTTTAGTGTCAAAAAGTAGTTGTTCAGGTCTGCTAGCTTTTATAAAAATATAAATAAAAAAAAATCAAAAATATTGCTTAAACTTTCTGGCTTATCAGCTTAATTTTAAACTGAATTTTAGTTCAAAATGTCTGAATTTGGTTTTACATGTTCTTAGGTGAGTTATCTATGCTGTTTTGATATTTTCATGCATTAGCTTATTAGTTTGGTAGCTTATTTTATAGCTTAAAAGTGCCCCTTTGGGCTGTTTTATTATCAGCTTTCAGTTTTTAGCTTACTTAGTTTTTGAGCTTTTGGCTTTTTATGATTGCTTATTTTAGTTTCGAGTTTCCTTTTTAGTCAGCTTTTAGGTTTTAGCTTATAGCTTATAGTAGCTTATTTGCTAAATCTGTTAGGTCTCTTTGTTTTTAGTTAACTGTTAGCTTTTTCAGCTTTTTCTAGCTTATTTTCAAAGATATAAAAATATTGCTTTTACAAAAGTTGCTTATTACCAGCTTATTTGAATAAGCTGGTTATTCCACTTTATTTTTTCTAGATTCTACACACTTTAAAGTACTTTTCCTTAAAATTTCAGATTTTTCTTTATTAGTTTAATATTATTATTAATATTTTTAGATTAAAAGTGTTTTTAATTCATAATAAATAAAATAAAAATCAAAAAAATATAATTTTTTTTTCTAAAATTATTTTTACTCATTTAGGACTTTTAGAAATTAAATTTACATTTCTAGGGTTAAAATTTGATAATTTCGGTTTTTAGGCCCGTCACGTTCCCGTTTAAGTGCCAGTTTTTAGTTTAGTTTAGTTTGCGTTAAGACTTAATTGTGATTTGTTAACTTGTTTTATGTGCTTATTATTTGCTTTCTTGTTTACGTATTATATTTTAAGTTCCTTAACTCAAAACATCTTACTTATTCAAATCACCCGATCACGAACCGAATTCGATTTTCCATTCACTTTATGTTGGGACATAAACGATCCGGGAATATCAACTACTTCCAGAAATAATATAGTTTGACTTTCTTCGACCGTTCAGGATTTTCGCTCTTGGTTAGAGAGCGAATTGACTAAATTGGTCGGTTTTTGGACTTATTATATATATATATATATATATATATATATATATATATATATATATATATATATATATATATATATATATATATATATATATATATATATTACCTGATACACACCAATGTCTCTGGTCTCGTACTTAGTGGTTATGTTCTTTTAAAAAAATGAATTCGGGTTTTCTATTTACACTTTTCGGAAATAGGGTCGATACGGCATATCAAGTAATCCGGTACGGCGTATTAAGGTAACTTCGTGTGGGGTCCAAGATTAATATATTCTGTAATATTCGTTCACCGCCTTTCTGATACGGCGTATCATAAGAATCCATACTGTTGATCCCAGTTGAACAATTGATCGAATTCCCTTAGCCTTTAAAGGTATAGCTGTACTAGATAAATCTAACACAACTAAGGTATAGAAATTGTCTTGAGCTTATTAAAGTTTATGCGGGATCTAAACTTTAATCTTAAGAAGAACTTTGATGTAACAGTAAACAATAAACACAAGAATTCAACAAACAAAACGCTTCAATATTATTGATGAATAATATGAATACTCAACAGTATTAGGGTTTACAACCTTGTAGCTATCGACTAAAAAAGTATCTAACACAATGCCCTAGGACCTCCTTTTATAGACTAAGGAGTCCTAGTCGACTTACAATTACTTGTTCTACAAGAATAAATCTTTTGTAAATCTTTTATATACTTATCTAAACGCGTTACACAACTTTCCATACATATCTGATAAGCAAACCGACTAAACAGTTATAAATAACACTAACAGTTGTAACTTTAAGACCAGTAGCATTAACTCTTCATTAGTTCTAAGTTTGTACTGGCATCACTAAGTTTGTTCTAGCAGCACTAACTACTTAGCAGATTTTCCTTTAAGTTCTCAGCAGTCTTAACTTGTATGAGCAGTCTTAACTCTTTCATAAGCAGCATTAAACACTTGGCATATTTTTCTTTGAAATCCAATAGCAGTCTTAATACCTTTGAGCAGCAGTATCAATATTGTGAGCAACAGTAACCATCAAGAAGCTTTAAACCCAACAATCATCCACTAAACTTGATATTTTCATCCAAAATCATTCAGTTTCTTCAATCAATTCTTCTCCATCACCAGGAGGATGCTTCCAAATATTTTACTTCTTGTTGATCAACTGTAGACAATCTCAGGGGATATGTTTTCTCCACCAACAAGTAGATTACGAGAGCCTGTACTGTCAGGACATGAACTCCACAAGAATGATAAAGCTTCCAAGACAGTACTCTATTTTCATACAAATTCCTCCATATTTGATATTCTACATCAGGTTCAAACATTGTCTTCAGATCTCGAAGATCTCCCCATAAGACATAATCATAGACATTACTTGGTCTTGATGATCAATATTTAGCCTTCACCAATTTCCACAGTGTTTCTATTAGCTCTTATGATTTCCTAGTTTACTTTCTTTCCTTTTTGTAGATCTGTCAGCCAACAATACTTGGAGGTTTAGTAGCTAAAGGAATTGCATCAATTGTTGGTTCATCATCATCATCATCAGCAATAACCATCTTTTGTTGAAGTTCAGCTGTTTCTTCCTTATCATCTACCTTTTGCTCTTCACTATCCTTTACTTTTTGCTCATCAATCTTTTGATCCACTTTTTGTTCATCCATCTTATGTTTCTTAGGTATTTGCTGCTCTAACTCTGTGCCTACTTTTTTAGAACTTCCTCCCACCACCTCTGTCTCCATATGCACAAATATGTTTACTTTCTTGAAAACCTTGTCAAATACTTCTTGAATCTTTTCAAAACTCATATTCTTCATCTGACTTTGCTTCCAATTATCCAGATTCTTCAAATAAGCACACACTACTTTCCTTTGTTTAGTCTTGGTGGGTGGTTTGTTCCTTTTTGCTTCTGCCCTCTTGTTTGCAAAGAACTTTTTCCTTTGTTATATGAACTCCATAAGCAGTTTAGCTTTCTCTATGTCAAATAACTTTTCTTTCTCTTCTTGTTGAAGTCTTTGAGCTAGCAAATAATCAACATCAAACTTAGCTTCTATATCATCCCATTGGTTCACAAGTGCAATGTTCTTAGCATCATTCTCCGCTGCAACTCTTGCTTTCTCTGCCAAAATCCTATTTTCTTCATCAAACTCTTCATGTAATTTTCTAGCAGCTTCAGCATCAGCTAAGAGTTGTTCTTTCCTTGACAGAGGTTTTTCAGGCTCTATTATAATGCTTTTTCCTTTATAAGTTGAGGGTTATGAAGTTATTGTTGTTGTTGTTGTTGTTGTTGTTGTTGTTGGTTGAACAGCTGGTTCTCTGATAGTAACTCCTTTTTTCTTTAGGTCTTGTGCTCTTTAACTTTGTAAGTGCTTGGGCTATTGTGATTTCATCATCAGTTATTGTATCAGCAGTACTAACATCAGCAGTACTAACTTCAACACTGGTAGCATTAACTTTGTCACTAACAACTTTATATTAAGCAGCATCAATGTTTACCTCAACAGTTTTAACCAACTTAACTTGTTCTTCTACAACAGTTTTAGCAGTATTAACCTCTTTAACCATATCTTCAGCACCAACAAAAGTAATTTTAGCCTCATCATCTTTATCCATAACTAAAGCATCAACATTTTCATCAATCTTTGCATCTTCAACAACAAAAGTATTTCCTTCATCAAACATCTGAGTATCCTCCCCTGCACCCATGCAAGTATTCCTCCCCTGTTTGGAGGCATCCTCCCCCAAAATTTCAGCATCACTAGAGGATTCCACCCTTTCCTTAGCACAAATTTTGTAAAGTCTTTTCAGCCGAGAAGATCTTGACCTTCTTCCCTTTTCTAGTTGTCTGGCCCTCTTCTTTAAACATGTAATTTTCTCCTACTGTGAAGAAGTGGTCTTCTTTAGATCAAGAACTTCTTTTTGTAAATTGGTACATAAAACCATCAATTCATTGAGTTGCATACTACCCTCATCATTTCGGAGTGTGTTACTTCTCCTGAGTGGTGAATCATTGGGTACGTTAGACATAGTCTCAAACCTAGTTTGAGCATCTGTGCCCCTATGATCTCTTGGCGCCTTGGACCATCACTGGAATCAGTTCCATGGGAACTTGACTCATTGGATGTTACCTTGGATTGGGTCTTATGTATATTACTACTGTCCTGCTCTGCATCTAAGCTAGTAGCAGTAGCAGCAGCCCTCACCAATCTGCCTCCCTACTCCTTATGGGCAGCCTTATCTGCAACCATACCAGCACTAGACTGAGGTATCTCAGTGCCCTTTTTCTTTGTGATCCTACGGGTATAGGTCTTTTTTGGTTGAGAAGTTGATGGTTGTAAAACTATGGGTGTGTGATGGGTTTCAGTGGGGATTACTAAACCTTCACCCTGATTTTGTTGTTGACCTTGAACCAACATTCTTTGAAACAATGGTGTTTCAGTGACTGAAAAATCTTTACCAATTCTTCTCGTATAACTTAAAATCTTTTTGGTATGAGAAGGTGCAGTATAAATTCTCTTATGAGTGACCTTCTCAGTAAATTGACTGTCCATAAACAATTGTAAAAACCTTGGGATATATAAAATTTTCCTTAATTATCCAAGTTCTTAACCATACTATCAAAAATTAATTTTGAAAAGTTAAATTGTTTGGTTTGTAGCCAAGCAGACAATAACAAATGGTATATTGCTGCTAAACTCATTCCAAGAAGTTATTTTAGGACTCAAACACTACAAGATATTATGAATTAAGAATTTCCATTGATGGGAGAAAAGTCCTTTATAAAAAGTTAATTTGTCAGATTGCTTTTAATACCCCATCAAGGCAAGGTTTTCAAAAATTGTAGAATTTGAGAGACACTCAACACTTTCAGTATCTGCTAGGTGAATATTTCTCCTAACATAAGCTTCAGTAATGAGTATATCCTGGCCATCTACAACGGCATGAATTTGTTCTTCATCATTGATTGTTTTTACCATAGCAGAAGACCAAAACTGTTCAATGTGTGAAATATATATAGTAGGATTAATAGTTAATGCATACCTTATAGGGTTTGCATTTAAGAAATCAATAATCTGTTCAAATCCTTCACTACCTTTTGGTTTCTTCAAAAATGCGACCATGTTATGCTTAGCAGCAAATTTAAGTGTCGACATTGTGATGAGTGATGGGTTTTGCGATTTGATGATAAAATTTAGTTAGCGTTTGGTTTGAGAGAGTATTTGTGAAGAATGAAACCGATTAGGTGAATTATTGGTGGATATAAACCCTTAATAAAAAATATTTATGAAACAATCCCTCGAACAAACAAGCAGTTGTAACCTCAGCAGCACTAAGTATGCCTAGCTGTATTAACTTATGCCTAGCAGTATTAATCTAAGGCATAAGCACTAACTCCAGTTCCACACCAATCTAACACCTTTCTTTTGCTTTTCCTGCAAAATGTTAGTGCAAAAACCACAAAAATACAAGACATAGCAATTTTCACAATAATCACACTAATTATGACCAACAGCAGAAACTCAGTAGTATTAAGTATAACTAGCAGTGCTAACTATACTCAACAGTAGAAACATTTATTGACTTGAATAATAGTACTAATTCATACAAAACACTACAAAAACAAAAGGAGATCACTTTTAAAGATTTAACATTCCAATACTAGCTATCAAATATTGAAATCTGCCTACATCAAAAGCTTTTGTAAGTAAATGTGCAACATTCTTTTTCAGTATGAATTTTGTTCATTTGAATCAGTTTCTTTTCATTGCAATCTCTTATAAAATGATGTCTGATCTCAATATGCTTTGTTTTTGAATGAAAAACATGATTTTTAATTTTGCAAATAGTACTGTTGTTGTCAATAAAGATTTTGGTATGCATAAAATTGTACCCATAATCAAGTAGTTGATTCTGAATCCAAAGCACTTGTCCACAGCAACTTGAAGCAGTAACATAGTCAGCTTCAGTTATGGAATTTGCAACCACTGTATATTTCTTGCACTGCCATGAAATCAATCTACACCCAAAAAATTGACAACCTCCTGTTGTAGACTTCCAATCCCAAGCTTGCTCCAGCATAATCACTATCAGTGTATGCTACCAAATCAAAAGGTGAATCTTTTGGATACCAAAGGCCCAATTTTGGTTGACGTTTTAAGTAACTAAAAATCCTTTTCACATCATGAAGATGTGAGGCTTTTGGATTGACTTGGTATCTAGCACATGCACACACTGCAAACATAATGTCAGGTCTTGAAGATGTAAGTTACATCAATGAACCAATCATTGACCTATACATGTGAACATCAACATCTTCACCATCTACATCTTTGAGAAAAGGCTTTTGAGTTTCCATTGGTGTGCTTGCAGGCTTGACATCTGTATACCCAAACTTCTTCAAAATCTCAGCAACATATTTATCTTAACTGATAAATATACCATCCTTCTTCTGCTTCACTTGTAATCCCAAAAAGAATGTAAGTTCTCCCATAGAACCCATCTACAATTTTTCATGCATCAATTTCTCAAATTCAATGCGCATATCCTTCTTTGTTGAACCAAAGTTGATATCATCCACATATACTTGAACCAGCAAAATATCACCTTTGTGCCTTCTTATTAATAAGGTCTTGTCAATATTTCCTCTTTGAAACCCTAGGAGTTTGATGTAATCCATAAAGTGCTTTTGCAACTTTGTAAACTCTATCAGGAAAGTCTGAATCTTCAAACCCTGGTGGTTGATAAACATACACCCCTTCTTCAATCTTTCTATAGAGAAAAGCAGTTTTGACATCCATTTGATACACCACAAAGTCTTTAAGTGAGGCAGAAGCTAAAAATAGCCTAATTGCTTCAATTTTTGCAACAGGGGCATAGACTTCATCATAGTCAATCCCTTCTTCTTGTGTGTACCTTTGAGCTACCAATCTTTCTTTGTTTCTTATCACAATTCCTATTTCATCCTTTTTGTTCCTGAAAACTCATTTAGTACCAATAGCTCTTTTTCCATTAGGTAATTCCACCAAAGTCCAAACTTCTTGTAACTTGAATTGTAGAAGTTCTTCTTGCGTAGCCTCTATCCAGCTTTCATCCTGTAATGCTTCAATTACCTTTTTGGGTTCTACTTGTGATAAAAAGCAAGCAAACAAACAGTTTTGAATGTCTTTATGATGTTTTCTTTGTTTAAGTGTACAGATAAACCCTTGTTGCTTCAAATCCTTTAACTTCTTTCTTGTTTGACCAGCTGATTGCACATCTCGAATCATTTGATCTTTAGGATGTTCTTTATGAATTCTGGTAGTTGGAGTAGGACTGGCATCAATTGATCTTTCCAAATTGTTCATGTCAGCATCTATACCAGCATCTTCTTCAGCACTTGAGTAGTCAACTGTGCCAATTTATTCCAACCCAGGCATTTTGGATCCCGTGTAAATTCATTGTTCTCTTTTCCATCCACATCATTAACTTCTGGGCCAGCAACACTAATATTTGAACTAGCAGTATTAACATTGTTAGTGTTGTTATTGTTGTTTCCATCACTAGCAGTGTTAACATTGTTTGTGCTGTTAACATCATCATCCTTCCCTTGATCATCACATTCACTGTCTATTTTTGGCTCTTCATTGACCCTCTCTTCTGTATTGCTTGAAGGTTTGAATCCTCCTTCTTGAGAACTCTTTGGAGCATGAGAGAATGGCGTAACAGCAGTCCACAATGGCAACAAAATGTAATCTTATACAGGCTCTATCTCCTTTCTAGCTTGACCTGCATCATTACTTGCTTTTGTTCCTGCAAAACCATTAGACTGTGTACCTGCAACAATATCAAACAGCCAGTTTGGTCCACTACCTACAGCATTAGGTGTACTCTCAGATGCAGGATTTCTGACCAGGTTTTAATAGTTAAAATTTATGCGTCTACATGTGGTCTACCTTATGCACTAACGGGCAGAGAACCCGATCGTGTGTAGTGTAGTATTTGGTAAAACCGAGGTCGTCCCAAGAGCTATGTGTGTATGGATACTAAGTTAAGTCTATGTCACGTTTTAAAAGGGGTTTTGAATTGTTTTATTAATTAAACTAAATAACAGAAATGAAATAACGATATTAAATTGAGTTGAATGCAGTAGGGAGAAAGTGTACTAGCCTAGTTATTCATCCTATAACGCAATGACTTTCTTCTCTAATTATGCTTCCTATCGCTTCAAGCGGGGCATAAGATTCACTAGACTCCTATGGTCAATTCGTCTAGCCTATATCCCTAGAATCCTACTCAGATATCATAGTTCTGATCCTAAGTGATTATCAGAGCTTGCAGATAGACTAGTTCAAGTCATTAAGTGCTGCTACATGCTAGATTTATTCTATGTGTGATCCGGCCTCTCGAATCTTAGACCACACATCTAACTTCTTAAGTTCATCCAACAACAGAAGGTGATCCTTTGGTCCATTCGCACACAAGGAGTTGGTAGTGCTATGGTCAATTCTTACCAACCCCACAACCTACTACTCTAGGGTCCTTTGGTCCATTCTCCTAGTGTAATAAGTACAACCGACCTTCAAAACTACCGAAGCTAGAGGATCTAATAAATAAACTAAGCATGCACACACTAGAAGCAATAATAAAAGCACGAAAACATAATCAAATCATGAAAGGAATCATAACTAGGCTAGCACCAAAGGTGCTTAGCCGATCATATTGAAAAGTACATAAGATTCGATGTTTAGCAAATAAATGAAAGATATTTAATCGTAAATGTAAACTGAATACAAATCACTAAAAATTATTGATGTTATGGAGTGATTTCTCCATTGGAAAATGCTATGTATGCTGCTGGAGATCGTCCTTGTGGGACCCTACTTCATCTCTGACTTTTGTTGGTGTGAAAGATATGTAAAATGCAGAAAAAAGGGTTTGTATTTATAGGCTTCGATCGAGCTACGGCGTAACCTCTAGTTAGGGTTACGCCGTAACTAGTGTATCTTCAATGATCCTTATCCGATTAATGACATTTACGGCGTAACTTGATGGATAGTTATGCCGTAACCTTCATTTGCGTCGTAATCTTTCATGCTTGTTACGTCGTAATCTCTTCAGATCTCATCAATCCATTATGTGTAATTTTTACGCCGTAACCTCTTGCATTGATTATGGCGTAACCTTCTTAGTCACGAAATTCTTCTTTAGTCTTTAAATATTATGGCGTAACTCCTGTGTTAATTACGCCATAATCCTTGATTTGCGTTGACTTGGTCTTCGTGTTTGAATTCATAGCTACGGCGTGAATGGAGAGTGGAACTACGCCCTAACTTCTTCACAGTCACCATACTATAGTGTGAATCTTTTTAAGTTCTTTTCAAATTCCGCGGCTCTTTTGCTCCTATGCTCATTTACAACCTAGAAACGAAATATAAAGAAATCGAAGCATATATCCATATAAAACGATACAAATAATGAGCATATTAGGGGGAAATTGACACTTAAATATCAGGATTCTTTGATGTCATCAAATATCCCCCCACTTAAACTCTACTTGCCCTCAAGTAAACCTTAGTGCGGACCTTGGA